>CM062289.1:169515289-170013397 GCA_031216915.1 Pictodentalium vernedei | reverse complement strand
TGATTCTGCCTTTTTATTTTAATTAATATTATGTTGGGCGATGGGAGCGTGTCGGCCCACTGAATTGGAACACTGGACTTCAAACCGAAGTGGGGGCGCGGTGGTGTTGCGTAAACCGGTCCTCGTCAGATCACCGAAGTTAAGCAACGTCGAGACCGGTTAGTCCTTGAATGGGTGACCGTCTGAGCGATCTATTCGGACTCCTGCGTTGTATCCTTCGGCAAGGCACTTAACCCCGACTGTCCACATGGGGGCACGATGTCGCCGTGTACTAGGGCGTACTGCACGCCGATGGCGCGCATGTCGTCAACCTATCTAACCCTGCCTGTGCTGGAGTTCGGAGTTACGATGTTGGGGAGTTGGCAGCTGCTCGTCGTCGCTTGGTGGTTCTCTCCGGGTACTCCGGCTCACTTCACCCGTAAAACTGTCACCGACACGATATGACCTTGGCTGATAATTGCCAGCTTTCCACACAAAACTCAAAAAAATCTGAGAAGAAAAACCCCACAAAACTAGACAAATAAATAAAAAATACAATTACAAATACAAAAACAATTCGCCCATTTCCCATTCGAGAGTAGTGCACAGGGCGAACCATTCAGGGCGTCATTTTTGAAAGTGCTAGAATCATTAACTCTTTGCCAACGCAGACGATATCAAAATTTATTAATTTAAATATAATTTTTTCAAATTTTTCAAAAAATTTCAACAAAACCATATCATGTGACCCCTCGTTAGAACGAGCTCGTCCCAACGAGGGGGGGGGGGGGGGGGGGGGGTCACATGATATATGGTTTTGTTGAAATTTTTGGAAAAATAATATTTTTTCAACTGCTGAATTTACATATTACGTTGGTGGATGTGGCCGATTCGTTGGGTAAAGGGTTAACTGGATGATTTTCTATAACTCTTTTTTCTCTCTTTTCATCTGACTTGTCGAACAAAATCGGAAGGCTGATGATTATATAGACAGTCGCCCCACAAAAGTATAGGGGGGGGGGGGTATCTTCTCCACCCCCATGAAGAGACCATACCCATGTTTTATATCCACCTATCTGTGACTCTAAAGCTTTGTCAACGGACTATGTCATGTGTTTCTCTCATATCAGTTTCATTAACCCTTTTCCTAACGAATCGGCGCATCTGTCCTCATAATTTACAAATTAAGCAGTTAAAAAATAGTATTTTTCCAAACATTTTTAGCAAAACCATATCATGTGACATCTCAGTGGAACGAGCTAGTCGATATGTCATACGATATGTTTTTCTGAAATATTTTTTAAAAATTTGAATTATAAATAATTAAAATAATAAATTTTAATATAGTGTACAAGGGTTAATGGTTATATGTAATTTCGTTAACTTTAAGCTCCAATTACCTATATTTGAAGACAATGTACAATTTCAAAATACGCATAACAGCGAAATTGTATAAAGCAAGTGGTAAATTTAACCCTTTACCTAACATGAAACGCAGACGACACTTGAAAAAAAAATTCTTGAATAACTAATTTTTTTCATTTTTTGTCTCAAAAACATAGGTTATGACCCCTCATTGGAACGAGCTCGACGAGCTCGTTCCAATGAGGGGTCATAACCTATGTTTTTGAGATAAAAAATGAAAAAAATAATGAAAATTAATTGGCGATTTTTGAGAATAGCGCTGGCCGGTTTTGGCCGTTACGTTGGGTAAAGGGTTAATCAGTCTCGTGGGGGCGCGGTGGCTCAGTTGGTTGAGGTGCAGGCTGCAAGCCGAGAGGTCCTCGATTCGAATCCAACCTGCGGCAACCGCGTTGTGTCCTTGGGCAAGACACTTCACCCCCATTGCCCACGTGAGGGCACGGTGACGCTGTGAACTAAGGCGTACTGCACGTCGCTGGTGCACCTGTCTTCAACCAATGCTAACCCTGCTTGTGCGGAGTTAGTATGTTGGGGAGCGGACAGTTTCTCGCCGTTGCTCGGTGGTTCTCTCCGGGTACTCCGGCTTCCTCCACTGTCGTGGTCATGGTTAGCCATTGTGCAGAAATATGTGACCTTAAACACCAATAAATAAATAAATAAATAAATCAGTCTCGTATATTTACTGGGAAATTATCCGACAGCTTTTTCTAGTAAAAACTGTAAATATTAATTCATTTGGCATACTGGTATGTGAGTGATACAAAAATATTGACAATGGAATAAAGGATATATACTGAATTTGACTTCGTGGTCATCATACGCAAAACTAGGCGCATTTAGATATAGAATCAAAAACATGCTTTTTGAAACATCACATATATTGTGAAGCGGGGTGGTTGGGGTCACCTTCTCGTCCATAATTAACAAAACGTAGAGGAGGGGGGGGGGGGGGGGTTGAGGAACGTTGGACGACTCTACACTGCAGATATACCGTAAATTATTTCATTTTCAAAAGATTTATTCTGAGAGTGATTTTTGTGAAACAATCGGATGTCAAAGGGTTCACTTGCTGAAAAAGTAATCAATCCAATCAGTGAAATATAATATTTTCTGGATTTCATTCTGTAAATGAAGAATTGTCCTGTGAAAGCATAACCAGGGACGTGGCGACAGGTGGATGTAGGGTGAGCCCCCCCCCCCCCCCCCCCCCCCCCCCCAATCCTGGTAAAAATTTCCTGTAGTCGTAAATTATGAGGGCAAGTCATGAGTAGTTGGAAATTCCATCTATCTGGATTTTAGAGCTTCTTTTGTATTTCTGATGTCTTCCCTTACTTCCCAAAATTCCAACTCTATTTCAAATCTGCAAAAATTCCAACTCTTTCTATTTACAACTACAGTGTACGCAATATCGAGCTTCATAAGTATGCATGATGTCAAACGGTATCAGATTTTTATAGTACGTTTACTTATCGTAATAAAAAAAAATCCTCGAAATGCACTTCACTAAAATGACATCATGGTTGGCATTTCAGTTATTAGAATCAATTTTATGCCCCCTTTCATGGCTTCATTTTCAAAAGTTTTCTCAGTAGTGAATTTCCAACTAGAGTGGGGGGCGGGAGGGGGGTCCCCGCGGTCCCTCTCTCTAGTTGGAAATTCACTACTCTACACCCCCAATCGGAAACCTCTAGCCGCGTCCCTGAACATAACAGTCCTTAATCACTTAAAATGGCACATTTATGATTTCGAGGGACAAATTCCAAATTCACTTCGAACACTCAAAACGTCGCCAATTCCATTCTGAGCAATTTTATTAGTGACCTTTGGACAGGTACACACAGCCGCAGAATAAGTATATGAGAAAGGTGAAAAAAAACTGAGTAAGAACTGGTGTCAACATTCGCGGTTCATCACAATTTATCATTACAGAACAAATGGTATTTTTTGTTTACCATCACCAGCAAGTGAGCAACCTTAATAACTTCCAAGAAATATTGTCGTAAAGTCGTATAAGGCAATAGCAGATGGAACGCCTGCCCTGTCGCATGTCATCAACACTGTCATATTCTTGTCGATGATACGCCCCACGTGTCAACTGAATTGTCAACCAATCAGCGAAGAGACGGGAATATCTAAACACAGTTACCGATTCAGAAGCAAGTTTTTGCGATGGCATGCTATAAACTTTCAATCAGCGGTGGCTAGTCTATACACACATATATAACTTGGGCTTTATTGGGTTTCCATTTCTTATCCTCCATACTGGTAAGTACAATTTCATTAATTTTAAAGAAACGAAATTACAAATTGAAATAAAATGTAAACAAAATATTTCAGAAAATTATTTTCACAAAATTAATGAATAAATTCACACCGCCGCCCACTAATTTAAAGATAAATCACATATTTCTAAGAGTGCGTTGCGGTCATGAGAAACGGTCGGCATACTTCCGTTTGCTCAGGGTCGGTGTATATTATGTTTTGTTTACTATAAAACAACAAATCCACAAGCCATTTTTTTTTTAAAATCAGCAAACTAATATTAAATGTTTGTTATACGTAAATATTTAAATATAAATGTTACTATATATTTTTAAAACTAATTTTCTGAAATTGTTGAGTGTCCGATATATATATAAAACATCATGCACTGAAAGCACTTTCAGCTGGTTGACCACCGTCCAAGGTGGTCCATTAGCTTAGGTTCGCTAGTATGCCCTGTGCTTTTTCTCCAAAAGCTATATATATTCACCAGGTGTAAAATCAACTACAGCTGTATTTTTATACATATCTGAAGAAATAGCTGGCATAGAGGAAAGCTGCTGAGGTTTTCAGAACAACGGCAGAAAAATATAAAATAGTTTGACAGAGTATGCAATGAAATGAGAATTGGATGGAATATATTTTTGAGCAAGCGTCGAAAGCAAGTATACTGATGGAACGAATGCTTAGAGTAAAATGAAATTAGCCAATATCATTTTTTTCAGAAGTTAAGTTTATAGTGGCGTGAATGAAAACCACCCAAATAAGATTAACTCGAACTCATTATCAAGAAAATATTATACAAAAGCAAATGCAAGAAGGCCTTTCTTAACCACAGATAACAGGAAATAACTGTATTTTCTGTGCCTAACACTTCTGGATTTTTGTAGCATATCATCTGTAAAAGACAAGGTGAAAGCAAGAATAATATCTTTGTTCTGAAAATTAATTTTTAATGACCCGAAAAGTAATTTTCGGGTTTGTTATATTTTTAATAAATCTAAACCGTAATTGAATGAACAAATATAGGGAAGCCCAAATATATGCATTAAAACAGTCACTCCACAGCCAAGCAACAATTTCGAACCAGACAAGGAGTTTATTGAATACAATTAATAAAAAGTCTCACTTCTTTACCAGAAGCCGTCCACGCTGCATTTTTACTAACAACTGAACAATTTTACTTGACAAGCTGTCTGTAATATTATTATCAAGCAGAGCACTGTTATCTGTTGTTATATTATTATAGACACTTCGACAAAATTCATCAGTTTGGCAGCACCCCACTGTGTTTATAAAATAAAATTCAATAAATTTTCCTAATTTAATATTGTTTCCGTTCAAAGCTTGGCCGGTGACCTTTCGTTCAAACAGATTTGTCGAATTTATTTATTTATTTATTGGTGTTTAAGGTCACATACTTATGCACAATGGCTAATCGTGACCGTATATGTCGAATTCTTTCACCCAATGGACCTCCGAATTCTTCCAGCCAATGGACCTTCTTTCATCCAATGGACCTCCGTGTTTAAGAAGAACAACGTTTCAGCCAATGTACCTCCGGGTTCAACCCGGAGGTCCATTGGATGAAACATTGTTCTTCTTAAACACTTTAAAAAAAACTCACGAACACGTCGATCAGAATAAAAAGACGATATCTCTACACGATTTTATATACATAGTTCATAATTTAATAATAATTATAATAATAAAAGTGAAAATAATTATTCTCATTTATTATCTCTAATAACAATTGGGAAACTAGATCAGTTTTAAATTTAGATACGATCAAAAATAAGGAGCGATTAAGAGAAAAATAGTAAGTGCATGTATTTCTAAAAATGTAATTAAAATTGGCGTTTGAGTTAATGTTCACAGGCTATTTTCATTGATTCACATTTTGCAACTGTTAGGTTCAAGATAATATGCTAGGTGCCATAACTACATGTACCTCACGGAATTGTGGGCGTTTGCGAATTTATCTCTCATAAACCAACGCTCGTTTATAGGAATAAAAAACGATGGAAATGGACCTCCAATTACAAATGTCTGGAAAAGTGTATACCATATAATTTTAATTTATTTTCGCTATATACCGTGACCCGTCATTTTTGTGGGATATAACCCTAGTTTAGAAATATTCAAGCAAATCACAGTTGCATCAAATAAAACAAGTGGCAAATATATATATATATATATATCTTCATGTAAGCGAGCGCAGAGACAGGTTGATCCCAAAAACCGGATTGGAAAAAGGTATATCGACCGACCCACATTGGGTAGCCAGGTACTAAATGCGACCGTTCGCCCCATACTAAAGACACACACACACATACACACACACACTCACACACGGATGTTAACGGATATAAGGCTTCTTTCGTAACGAATGAAACATTACCCCTTGAACACAGACGTCAAAGCGAAATATCAAAATATGAAATGCAAAGTTTCGCTATTAATTTAACCCTCTGTCACAAAGATTGGTTTGGTTAAATTTGTTTTTACGTGTGGGGGAAATATGCTGTTTGGAATTTTGGAATCAGTGTGTCCATGCATAAAATGACCTTCTGTGGTATGCAGAATGTGATGATGTGCAAACTGGTATTTCTGTCAACTGTTTTAACTCTAACCTACTAAGTATTTTCAAGTTATTTTTTATTAAACCTAGTCATGGCTGCTGTGTAGCAGCCATGACTAGATTTGATGAAAAAATCATCTAAATTGAACTCAAAGATTTATTGGTGCAAAAATCCATTCACCATTCAATTCATAGGGCGATAATGTAATTAAATGGGCCCAAATTATACTTAATTTAGTGGCAAGAGATATCCTGTCCCGCCAGGAATGTCCTCCAGCAGCATGCAAGCAAGGAGTTATTCACGTGGGTAAGTGGAACTGAAATATGTCTTGTCAATAACGTATAGTGGACAGAAATGTCCTTTCCACTTACATACTTTCCCCATGCGACAGACGGTCATTTTGACGTTTGATTCGTCACGACAGAGGGACTTCATTCAATTAATTTATAGAAAAGTAGAAAACCCAACTAAAACTGTTGGATGAGCCTTGCCATTGGGGCGACAGGTCGAAATGACATTCTCCCGGCGCGCCAGTCGTCTTTTGAGTAAGTCATGGTGTGTGTATGTGTGTGAAGGAGGGGTGTGTATGCGAATGTGTGTATGTTTTAATCGAAACTGTAATGGTTAAAGAAATTTGCCTATACACACATCTACCCTCACACTCACTACATCTCTACTCACGCAAATACACCCCACTCCCTCACACATCCCCAAACGCACTTATTAGTTGTCAGTTTGAGTAAGTTCAGACTTCTGAAATAGTAATCTGATGAAGCGGTTTGAAAAAAGTGAGTAAATTAGAACAGCTTTCAACTGCATGTAATTATGTGAAAAGCCTTTTAAAGTTTACTAACTATAAATTATACCGACTAATTAACTAACCTGAAGTAATATTCTGGTTAGTTCTAAGGCATACCTTCCACGTGTTTTGTTACTGTCACTTTCAAGAATATATATCCCTTCCGACGTAACTGCTCAGGGCTGTCAAAATGATTTTTACTTGCACAAGCCTGGAAAATACCAGCGAATTTAACGAAACATCACGATCATGGAGACCTACATGAGGTATAGCAGACGTATCTATTCACGTGTCGTCTGCCTATTCACGCCGACGACAATTGGCTAGAAACAACTGGCACGGTCATATGACTGTCCTGAACACTGTTATCCGCAAAACACCCGAGTCACAACATTGATGACATCAAACTTCAAGATAATGAAGCAATATGCTCATCGAGTGAAATTATTAGTAGAGTGTTACAGTTTATAGACATTAACATTTGAAGGAAACTGAGATTCCCAGGGCTTCCAGACTTCATTTCTGAAGGGCGCTTGATGTGTTCACCACAACGTACCAATAAAATGCATATGATCGCAATCCCCGAGAATACCTACGTTTTATCCTTTGCCAGCTCATATCAGAAGCGTAGCCAGCCCAAAGCATGTGTGTGTGTGTGGGGGGGGGGGGGGGGGGGGGGGACTCACAGACCCTGGCTTAGCTCCATTTTAATAGGGGGGGGGGGGGGGTGGTGAGGATGGTGTGTGCGGGAAAAGCTTTCCAAACCTTCACATCTCAGAATTTTGCGTCCCTAAAGTTTGAGCTAGATAACCAAGGTAACAATAATCAGGGTTTCCACTGGAGGGAAATAAACGTGTCCGATATGGGGCGGCCAAGGGTCGTCGACGGCCCGTGGTAGAACAATTTTGAATTCCAGAGTTAAAAAAAAACCCATCTCCTTGCATCTGAGCGGATATTTTGAGGTTTTTGATGTATTGACGACACCTTTTCACCGACACAGATATTAGGACAAGCAATCTACAAATGTACAACCTAACCCCCATGGACCTTACCCCCTACGATTTTTAGGCCATTTTTGGACATATTTCGAGGACCAACTTTGAAGGGAAGTGTGGGGGGGGGGGGGGGGCACGCGTCCCCCCCCCCCCCCCCCCCCCGGCCACGCTACTGGCTCATATTCATAGGAATTTCTCCATCCTGTATTCCTGGAGGGTGATAAATAAATGTTCCATTATTTTCAGCTACAAGCTAGATAGATAGTGCACGTAGTGATGCTGAGTTTTAATATAGTTAATTATGAACTACATATGGAGCGATAATAATATAATAATTAACTAATCGTGTTATAGTTTATTATTATAAGATTACAACCCTTCTGTTAATTGAAATTGTTTAGCAGGTAGTAAAAAGTGCTTCTGGTAAAACGTAATAGTTAACCCTTTACCCAACGAATCGCACGCATCCACCCACGTAATATGCAAATTCAACAGTTGATAAAATATTATTTTTCAAAATTTTTTTAACAAAACCATATCATGTGATCCCTCGTTGGAATGAGCTCGTGGAGCTCGTTCCAACGAGGGGTCCCATGATATGGTTTTGATGAAATTTTTTGAAAAATTAAAAAAAAAAGATATTTAAAATAATAAATTTTGATATCGTCTGCGTTGGGTAAACGGTTAACTAGATATATAAACGGATGGAAATAATATAAAACGGTTGTGTTAATGATATTTTAATTGCTAAATAACCTGTTTTTGTGACATTAAAGTTATATTATAACAGCTTCATAAATGGATTATGAATATTACTGTGATCGCAAAAGCAGCGTCATTCTCGATCAGCCTGGCAGTACTATAAAACTATTACAATTGTTTTTTCTAGAACTGTATTTTCTATTTATGACTTTAAATTGGTTGAAATGAACCATTAGCATTTTCAAAGATGTGGCAATTAGCCAAATTAAAATGCTAATGATTTATTTTAGTCCGTTATATTAATAGGAAGACGATACAATTCTAGAAAATACAATTGTAAAAGTTTTGTAGTATTGGCTCCTGTGCTGGTCGCAAAAGTTTTCCTCAGTGGATCGCGATTTCGTAATTACTTGTATAAAATTGCAATATCTGAGTTAACCCTTTACCCAACGTAACGGCCAAAACCGGCCAGCGCTATTCTCAAAAATCGCCAATTAATTTTCATTATTTTTTTCATTTTTTGTCTCAAAAACATAGGTTATGACCCCTCGTTGGAACGAGCTCGTCGAGCTCGTTCCAACGAGGATTCATAACCTATGTTTTTGAGACAAAAAATGAAAAAAATTAGTTATTCAAGAATTTTTTGAGCAAGTGTTGTCTGCTTTTCAGGTTAGGTAAAGGGTTAAATCAGGAAAAGCAATTGAAAATAGTATCCGAGATGCTATGTTGTGCATTTCTGTTTCGACAGGTGAGATTTTGTAGTGTTATGGGCAGGGAAACGGGCAGAAGATTTCTACAAGCTGGCGACACAGTCGCGATCTGTTCGATATTCTATGCCCGCTTTTGTAATGAGATTATCGTTCTTTTCTACAGAGGTCCGATAGCTATTTCGTTGGTTTCTGCCTCCCTTACATTTACTGACAGAACAACAATACATCCACTTCCGTTATCTTAGCACACACGTATACATGCATCGCTTGTAAACCATTTAATCAAATTAAAATTAATGAAAATTTGAGCTTCTCAGGAAAATGTCTTTTCTGGAGTTAAAAAATCAATTTTATTCTTCACGACTGTGTAGAAGGAAAAGTGCAAAGCTTTCACACCTTCCCTATCAGTCTGCTAATGCTCTTGTTACAGGTCGAAGTTAATGTTTCGTTATCTTTTTCGCTTTCATCTCATCGCTGGTAACTAAACTAAAGGTTAAAATTGAGTTTGAACCATAACTGCATATTTTGTTTTCCATTCCACAGTCGTTATCTTTGCACCACAAACTACGTTTGGTTAAACATGATGTTTCACTTCAAACAATCCTTGACGTTAACAACCATTTTTGTTTTAGACACCTTCAGATTTCTGCGTGCAAGTGCTCAGAGTACACGGAGATCAGGTTGCTAAAAAACATGGGCGTACGAGCCAGGGAGGCAGTTTCCCCTCTGGATTTGGGCAAATCAGCTTTAAAAATCCGGGCAAGAAACGACAGAGAGAGAGAGAGAGAGAGAGGGAGGGGAGGGTCATGTATATTTGTATTCCATCCATGCAGAATTTCGGGCAAATCAAAAGGTTGCCCACCTATATCACAAAAGCCCCATGCGACCATGTAAAAAACACATATGGGTGCAGTTTCATGTCAAAATTTTTTCAGAGAGAACATTCATCTTAAAAATTAAAAAATAGCTATTGGTTTAGCATTTCTGAGTTTGAACCACAACAAACCAAATCATCCTAGCTTTGAACGATCATGACTGGCCGCTACTAATATTTTGCAGCAGTATTGGTTGTGAGTGAATATTTTCTAAGTGTCAGCAGAGATAATCCACGTGATTAAATAGGAATGGAGAGTGAAGCCATATTCATTTTGTATTATTTACTTATTGGGTTTACGGACACTTTAAACAGTTAGTATCATATTATGTCAAGCAGTTTTACAGGCAGAGGAGGCCGGAGTACCGGAGAGAACCACCAAGCAGCGGCGAGTTGCTACCAGGTTCTCAAACTTACTAACTCCACACAAGCAGGGTTAGCATTGGTTTCTAACGATAATGGGACAATCTAAGATTCAAGACTGGCAAAATATAATCTCGCAGAAGGAAAACGGGTTTAATACTGATTCGTGGCTAGACTCGCTTGTTAAATATATGCTACCCGATAGTTCCGACTCACTTGATGCGACGAAAATCAGATTGATGAAATCAAATTTGGTGTGTTATTGAGCTATTTTGCATATTTAGTCTCCGGGTCGATTCCCAACAGGGCTGACGTCGGTTGAAAGCATGCGTAATTTGATTGTCTTAACGGTGCACTAAGCCTTTGAACCCTGATAGTATAGGCCATGCCTGTCCATGCCATGCCATTAACCCTTTACCCAACGCAGACGATTACAAAGTTTATTACTTTAAATATCATTTTCCAAATTTTTTCAAAAAATTTCAACAAAACCATATCATGTGACCCCTCTTTGGAACGAGCTCGTTCCAAAGAGGGGTCACATGATATGGTGCTGTTGAAATTTCTCGAAAAATAATATTTTTTCAGCTGCTGAATTTGCGTATTACGCGGGCGGATGTGGGCGATTCGTTGGGCAAAGGGTTAACTGGTAGAATCTATATTCGTTACTCGCGGGAAGGCCAATCAATATTTGGAACACGCAGCCCTGAGGCTGCACGTTGAAAATAATATAAATAAATGTAGTTAAAAGCTGAAAATGCTCATAGAGCTCTTAGGCTTAACACACAAAACAACTTTATATATATATATATCACTCTCAAAATCTGGATTGGTCTACCATACAAATTCACTGAGCAGCTATCTCCTTTATGAAGTCGGGTAGTATCACGATTCTGGGCCGCAAAAGCGGTCTTTCGGGTTCAAAGGGTAATTCTCGTAGTAGCCCGTGTTCTGTGAAAAAGCATGAGACACACGGGGAAAGTGTCGGCCAATGGACCTCCAGATTCAATTTGGATGTCCATTGGTGAAACTTTGCGCGTGCTTTATATATTTTCATTTCCGAATATTTAAGAGTTTTTTGCTACTTCATGCATGTGTGTTTTCGTTCATATCATTCTCACTGATATAGGTACATATCGCAGTATTTTACGTCCGACACGCAATCTGCACAGACCTGACAATCAAACTTCGCCCACGTCTCCTCTCTCGTATCCGCGAGGGAAATAAACACATTTCATAGAATGCATGAATGGTCGATAATGTAAAAGAAAGGTATTGGTCTACAATGCAATACACTCCATATACGTGGAGGTGCGTTAAGATCGACAATCATCGGCTTCGCTGGGGTGACCATGTCTGACTCTGTGACTGAAATTTTTTTAAAAGTGAGTATCAAAAGGAGATCTGTGGTAGCATCTGGGAAAATATTATGTGCAATTTAGGATCTAAAATATAATCATTTTGTACTATTGGTTAAGGTAATACACAGAACGACACATGCGTGTGAATGGGTTATCAATATGGCCTCTCATTTTATCCTTCCGCGATGGCGCAAGTGTCATATCGATTAACCCATTCACACGCGTGTGTGTGTTTATTACACGCCATCAAGTCTATAAAAACAATTATTAGAAGGATAATCTGTAATTCATTTAACAACTATCAATCAACAAAAACAACACATTTTATTGTCAACCTAATTTGCGATGGGAACACGTGTTACTATTTCGTCCCCTAAGTTCCAATGTGTGCTAGGTGCCTTCTGGCAGCTTACTGGCACATAGAACACATTGGAACTCAGGGGACGATTTTCAACTATCGCTAGCGATTCAAATTGTAATTGCGTTGCACGATTTGTACAAAATTCCAGTGAAATTTCGCTTCAATTTAAAAATAGTCTGTCAACGATTTCCGTTCCGTATATATGTGCGGAACAGATTTTCATGGTTTGGCTTTGCTGTAGATGGGGATTACATAGAACATACGTGTAATAAAGGTATGTACAAAATAGATCGATGACGTTGAAAGGCATATTTTCCAGATGAATGTTATAACTGTATATGCAGTTCTGTAAACATGTGATTCTGGCAGAAATTAAACAGCAACAAACTCTGTGTAACATATATGGCTGCAACACTAGGTCTATGCAACTAGTTTCTGTGAAACGCCTACACACTTTGATATTTCTTAATAGCCCAGTCTATAAAAAGCATCAAAGTAGTGCTTAAGTGTCTCGCAGAAACGACAAGCAAACGAGAACATTTATGTTTTAAAATAACCTGCCCCGACACATCTTACTCTGTGTGGCTCAACTATACAGAGAGTAAGATGTATCGGCTAATTGAGGTCGCCCCATTTTATCAAAATTTTCAAATCACAAATGGGAGATAGCCTCGCAAGTGGAACTCCAATTTCGTGGTGAGGTGCGTTTACAAACGTCGCTCCTCCACTTGCTACGCGCCTGCGTCGTAACTACATAAGTAAATATGTGGGGAAGACCAACTATTTTTTCCATGGGGGCTTCACCTTGAAAATAATAATTGGTCCATCCCTTAAAAATGAAGAACATTACCATTATAGTGTTCAAAGTGTTATAATTTTTTAACAGTTGTAACGCCCTATAAAAAAATCTACCCATGATAAATGGAACTAGAAAATGCAACATGACATTAATCATGGCGGAGTTTTCTTATCTCTGATGATGATGAGCCCTTCGTTTTGTAACCCATCACAATATAAGTACGGGGCGTGGTCGCATCTATTGAATGTGTATTTTGATTATAACTCACGATCTGGTATCGTTGGCGGATTGGATGGAAGAGACGTCTCCCCATCGCGCCCTCTAAATGTGGTAATTCATTGTTTACAAACCCCGAGACCAGGGACCAATAATATAAAACGTTTACAAATGTATTTTGTAGAATCGTATTTTCTGCTTATTAATATAACTGACTAAAATGAATCATTAGCATTTTAAAAGATGTGACAATTTGCCATTTGGCAAATTGCCACATCTTTGAAAATGCTGATGGTTCATTTCAACCCTCTTAAAGTCGTAACTAGAAAATACAATCCTGGAAAATACAGTTGTAAAAGTGTTATAAGACAGGGCGCAGGCTTACGGTATTATCCGCGATTGCACGTGGACTTTGACAACCGGAGAGTGGATGCACATATGTTATCGCGGATGATACAGTATCCCGTGTACACAAGTATATTTCCGTGTCGTTCTCCTGGGACCCATTATAAACTGGCTTCCCTTTTTCAAACCTGACGTGGGTATTTTGGCTGGAAAGCGGTGTAGTCATTTTCAGAGAGGCCACCGGCGGGCCATGCTGACACTCAATGTTTTAAAATGCACCTCCCCTCATGTTCGCCAACAACTGGCCGCTACGCGCTTCGGATAATGTTTTTCTTCATGACTCATAATTGAAATGTGCTGTCCCAACCAAAATCATGGATCATACACACTATATTTTATTGACTTCAGATGGGGGCGCGGTGGCTCAGTTGGTAGAGGTGCAGGCTGCAAGCCGAGAGGTCCTCGGTTCGAATCCCACCTGCGGCAACCGCGTTGTGTCCTTGGGCAAGACACTTCACCCCGATTGCCTACATGGGGGTACGATGACGCTGTGTACTGAGGCGTACTGCACGTCGATGGTGCGCATGTCTTCAACTACTCTAACCCTGCCTGTGCTGCGGTGCAGAGTTCAGAGTTACGATGTTGGGGAGCTGACAGCTGCTCGTCGTTGCTCGGTGGTTCTCTCCGGGTACTCCGGCTTCCTCCACCCGTAAAACTGTCACGGTCACGATTAGCCATTGTGCATAAGTATGTGACCTTAAATACCAATAAATAAATAAATATTGACTTCAGATATCGTTGATAATGAATTGGTAAAAGACTCCGTATTGCAAGTTTTTACCTTTTGTTCTTATATACATTAAAACCCTTTGATACTTTTGTACGTTTTATGACGTACGGAATCAAACAGCGCGTTGATAAATCTTGTACGTCTTATGACGTACGTAATCAAACAGCGCGGTGATACTTTGTGGTCATTTGTTTTGTTATTATTTTCGATTTTTTAAAGTTTTAACCTCAATTCCTATTTTCTCCCGAATAGTGCTCAGTGACAACCGTTGAGCCAAATGTTATCGCAGCTTAAAGTAGTAATATAATCCTGCTGTCAAGGCTTTCTTAACTGGTTGAGTGCTAGAAGCCACTATCAGGGCTTTCAAAAAATGACGATACCAGAGCAAAAGCCAACACTTTCCTTGCTTATATTTCATATTCAGTCAAACACAAATAATATTTTGTTTATATAAATTTGTTTTATTACAAATTATTGCCTGTTGGCACTCTCCAATAATTTGTAATAAAACAAGTTTTGAATAACAAATTCAGATCTCCAAAACTAATCTAGACCTCAACCAGATAATCACTAATGTGAAAAATATCTTGTTATTTATACTTTCCGACGTTTGACGTCGCATTTTGAAAAACGTTGAAGAAACTGAATTCCCAGTGACGTTTGAACGTCAGAATAATTAAAGTCTCAAAGGGTTAAGTTATTTGTCTGGTGGGGCAAAAAGGTGTCCGTTCTACGATAGAAATGTAACTGTAGTATATACTGTAAATGAATCAGTTGACGCGTCATTGATACTATATTAATCCAGTTCAGAATGAAAAATAGTTTGCGCAGGTGTTCGAATCATTCCAACTGTTTAACGAAATTTTATTTTCGATATTGTTTCTGTACACGCGGTGCTGTAATCACAAAAGTGCTGTCTTTCTCGATCAGATCATGATCTGGTCGAGACAGACTTACCTTAACCCTTTTCCTAACATGAAAAGCAGACGACACTTGAAAACAAAATTTTTGAATAACGATTTTTTTTTTCACTGTCTGTCGCAAAAACATTGGTTATGACCCCTCGTTGGAACGAGCTCGTTCCAAAGAGGGTCATAACCAATGTTTTTGAGACCAAAAATGAAAAAAATACTGAAAATTAATTGGCGATTTTTGTGAATAGCGCTGGCCGGTTTTGGCCGTTACGTTGGGTAAAGGGTTAATGCGACGGGAGTTCATGGATAAAAATACTTCAAAATTAAGCCCAAATCAAGAAGACCAACCAAATAATATATTAGAATTAATGTTCCATTTCTACACATGGGATCCTATACGATGTTGTGGTGAGAAAAGCGGGTGAGGAAATTCGACCCAGTGGCAACTTGGAATTCTATAGTTTCTACACCAGTAGAAATTTGAATTTTTATTTTTCGTTGGTAAAATCACTGGTATTCCTGTTTGTACCATACCAATTTCAGTTTTTGACAGAAAAATGTCGTTTCACCATTGAAGGTCTAATTCCAACTTTATGAACGTTTTCAATTGCTAAACGCTTTTGCATGCATTTAACAGGAAAATGTGTAACACTAGGGAGTCAATATGCTTTGACAGTCGTTCCAGTCAAGCCTTGCTGTATATAGAAAGCTAAGACTTGGTAAGAAAAACTGCTATGTTTTGCAGGTTAGAATATATAGAGGATCTCAAACGAGTGATGTCAGGATATAAGATTTTTTGAAACAAGTTTGATGAATTTGATTCACAACGAGCCTTTAGGCATCAAACGAGTTTCAAAAAATCTTACATCCAAACATCACGAGTTAAAGATTCTGTATATCACATGAATTTTTGAATGTTTTTTACACTTTTTATTTAATTCATTGCCGCTAAATTCTCCCAAAACAGCCGACAATCAGTTCGTTGGCTCAGACGCTTCACACCATGACGCCATGAATGCCCTTTACCTGCACCTGTTGTCGTAATTGACGTCATGTTCATGAACGTCATGTCAAGAATACAATGCTGCTGCTATGGGACCACGCGCCGATTGGACACAAGTTGATAATCAGGAAATAAGACACGGGTTGTTGCGTCGAAATTAACGACGTTTCGTGTGATATATTAAAATTAAATGAATTTACCTGTACCCTTAGAGTACCGGGTGTTGATAAACATTTGCATTATTACCCCACCACTCTGAAAATGTTTTGTAAAGAGGTGCCGTTATTACTTTTCCTTAACAAATTGTATTGTTGTAACAATACGTAAAATGTGTATCTTCATTCTGTAAGGTATCGTACGTTTGTGATCTTCCAAGCTGGTAAAAAAATATATATCCCTTCCGTCATAACTGCTCAGGGTTGTCAAAATTATTTTTACTCGCACAAGCCTGCAAAATGAGAGTGGATTTAATGAAACATCGTGATTGTGGAGACCTATATATGAGGTAGCAGACGTATCTATCCAAGTGTCGTCCATCTATTCACGCAGACGACACTTAACAAGAAACAACTGCTCAGGTTGTATGACTGTTCCTGCTCACTGTTACCCGCAAAACATCTGAGTCACAACATCGGAGACTTCAAGATGATAAAGCAATATGCTGACGAGGTGATTTTTTTTAGAAATGTGTTTCAGTTTGGACTTTAACTCCTTGTATGCCGCTGGCGGATATTCGTGCCCATGACACAAAAGCTCTTACCACTGAAATATGTATAATTTGGACACATTTAACCAAATTTCCACCCTTTGAAGTGAATAGATCTGTTGACTAAAGATTTCTTGAGTTAAATTCAGATGAATTTTTCATCAAATCTAGCCATGGCAGCTTCACAGCAGCCATGACTAGATTTGATGAAAAATATTCTGAAAATACTCAGCGGGTTAAGAGTTGACATTTGAAGGAAACTGTGATTCCCAGGGCTTCCAGACTCCAACTAAGCCTTTGCACTGCATTTCAGAATCACGCGTAATGTTTGCAGCACAACGTGCCAATACAATGCATGCGATCGTAATCCCGACAATATCTACGTTTTATCCTTTGTCAGCTTGTATTCATATTCAAAGTAATTCTCCCATCCTACATTTCCTGAGGGTGAAGATCGTCCCTGTTTATATATAAGTTTCTGTTCAACCAGTTACTTCAGTAATTATCAGTCATAACAGGAGGTATTTCACGTGCCACTAAATTCCTCTGCAAATATCGTCGTGGGTGATCGATTCTACAAGAATTCGATCAGCAGGCGGGGAGGGAGCAAGGAGGAGAGTGATATCCCAAATCTCTCTTCAAGAGATAGGATATATCAGAATATGAGAGTGCACAGAAGAGAATACCAAAGACCCATGAAACTTGAAAAACTTACGCGCAATTCGTGTGCTCTTACTCACGTTTGCGCACCGATTTTTATCTCATCCAACAGCATTAGAATCTGATAATGCCAAATTCAGGATTCATCGTCGAAATATGAGAAAAAAACTCATGTTTGCCACTTGGAGAATCACTCGAAAATTACAGTAGCAGAAATATAAATTATATATAATTCCTCACCTAACAAATATCATAATCCTCCCACAACAACAAGCAAATTAATTAATTAATTTTGGAAGCATGCACATCATAATGTTACAACTTCACAGAAAGGAATAGTTATACTTGCTCAGTAAAGTGTGAATAAGTTATGTACAAGGAATTCTACATGCATATGGGTCAGTAGTTGTCAATGAGTTAAATATAACTGAAAAATATCAATGCTATTGTTTTACTGCTATAAGGACACAGGGAACGCGTTGCTACGCAGTCTAAGTGAAAAACTGTCAAAAGCAGATGTTTGCATCTCCATATCAGTGACATGACAAGGTTGATGTACGCCTCCAATAGTTAAATACATGTTGTTTATATATGAACGGTTCCTCTAATAGCTTAAGATCTTGTCACACAAACAAAGATAAATGAAGCTGGGCACTCGTCACATTTGAGCTATGCGGTTATATGCGTAAATACTTGAAATGTAACGCCCTGTGATGAAAATCTTTATAAGGTAAATATGCGCACTATCAACGGAACAATACCAGATTACCAGTGGGAAAACATGTTCACGAATAGTAATCTTTTAACAGTGGAATAACGGTACAAAAATGTATTTTTTCTTAACAATATTACGTTGTAGATTCTAAGACAAGTTCGGAATGGAGAGCTCACATGACCACCCCTCCCTCCGAAGAAAAAAATGAAAACCGCACAAATGCATTTACCCATTTTCTGTCAAAGAGTGTTCATGGACTCCTGTGAAAATAGAAAATGATCCTTAGAACTTTTCTACCTGCTTGATTCACAATAAACAAAATCATTTGTCTTGTTAGACGGTAGTTGGGGAGAGTATAATTACTTGATAACAGGTTCAATCAAAGACCTCCGAATTAACCCTTAAGTCCTCAGATTAATTTTAAAGTATTTATGGCCTTTTTCTGCTTACATAGTTATTGATGACTTGGCAGTGGTTCTACATCACTGCTGGCTGCCTATACAGGCAGCCAGCAGTGATGTAGAACCACTGCCAGGGAAAATTCAGTCCACACACAAGAGTAATAAAAAAGATTACACAAGGGAGAACCTGCTTCAGTGCAATATAAAAGTGGCGGTTTGGGGCTATATGGGGGCTTAAGGGTTAACGTAAAACTCTCAGAGGTGGTTGCAGGTTTAGGGAATGTGAGTCAATGGAATCCTTGTATGAATAGCTTATCGATACAGAAAGGATGATTACATAAGATCTGTCAAAACAATCCATGCTTTGATCAGACAAATATGCCCCCCCCCTTATTTATTATTTATTTATTAAGGTTTAACGACACATTAACACCAAGGTCATATCGTATCGGTGACAGTTTTGCGAGCAGCTGCCAGCTCCCTAACATCGTAACTACACACTGCAGCACAGATAGGGTTAGATTGGTTGAAGACATGCGCATCATCGACGTGCAGTATGCCTTAGTGCACGGCGTCATCGTGCTCCCATGTGGACAATCGGGATTAAGTGCCTTGCCCAAGGACATAACGCGAAAGTCCGACTCGATCGCTTTGACGGTCACCCATCCGAGAACAAACCGGGCTCGACGTTGCTTAACTTCGGTGATCTGACGAGAACCGGCTACCACAACGTCACCGCCCCCCCCCCCCCCCCCTCCTGCATCTTGCAAAAAAAAAAATAATTCAAATCTGAAGATATTTACGAATCTGTAAACATATGGGGGGGGGGGGGGGGGGCACATCAACAAAAATCTGGTTCTTTAATGTGGGACATATGATATGTGGAAATACAGGAGAGAACGAGTGCCTCCCCCAACCCCTCTACGGCGCATGTGCTTATGGGAAAAGAGAACACACGGATGTGTTCTCACACATCATTGTAATCGAAGCCCATCCCGTTTACCTTGATTCGATCTGCGTAATAAATCACAACAGTCCCAAATAGGTTTGGTTGTTTGTTTTATTGGGGTTTAATCCTTTACCCAACGCAGACGATATCAAAATTTATTATTTTTAATATCACTTTTTAAACTTTTTCGAACAGTTTCAACAAAACCACATGGCACTTCAGATTACCCCTCATTGGAACGGCTCGTTCCTAAGAGGTGTCACATGATATGGTTTTGTTGAAATTTTTGTAAAATAGTATTTTTTCAGCTGCTCAGTTTGCATATTACGCGGGCGGATGTGGCCCATTTGTTGGATTAACAACACTGAACAACCAGAGTTACATCGTGTCTGACACTTTTAGGGAAGAAGCTGGCGTACCCGGCGAGAACCACAGATCAGCGGTGAACAACTGCCAGACTCCCCAACTTATTAACATTGCACAAGTAAGGTTAGTGCCGGTTGAAGGAAAGTGCGCCATCGACGTACAATACACACACGGCGGCATCGTCCCTCACGTGGTCAATCGGGATTAAGTGTCTTGCCTAAGGACACAACGCATTTACCGCTGCTAAGGGTCGAACAGTACACCTCTCGGTTCGAAGTTTAAGGCTCTAACCATTGATCCACCGCAATCCCGTCCTCACTGTGTATGAAGAAAAATTATGAAAGGTAATACAATGCGTTGTAAATAGTCTTTTAAAAATTGCATTAACCTTTGATTCGGTTGTATTAACCTTTTGAACTCTAGCCGTATCTTCCACGCCAGTTCAATGACAGCAATTAGAAGAGCCCGTATTCATTATTTGGGATAGACCAATCAACATTTTCAACATGCAGCCTCGGGACTGCAAGTTGAAAATATTGATTGGTCTACCCCTCACATTTATTGAACAGCCATCCTACATAATGACGTTATGACGTATTTTGTTCCTGGCCGGAAAAGCGGCCGCTAGGGTTCAAAGGGTTAATCCAACCATTGTACAAAACAGTGTATGAATTAATGAATTAAAAAAAATGAAAGTTGTTCATTTAGTCAATGATTTTCATTAATACAGATTATACTCAGAGGTATAGGAGACCGGATGAAAAAAAAACGTCAAATTATTCATTAATATTCATCCCTGAGTGCTGCAAGTTCACGAAACGGAAGAAAAGAGCGAGTCTGTTGAGGACGTTGTGTACTTTTCAGAAAAAGAAAAAAACGTGGCAGACGACATAATAACAATAATTATTTTGCCTCGAAGTTAGTTTGTCCAATCAGAACACTGGAATACCATCTAAAGGTTCCGTATAGCTGGCTGACACATTTCCACAAAAGGCGATGAGAGTTCATATCAGGTGAGACCAGTGCCACCAACATGAAATGTACTGAAAAGTGTCAGCCAACTACACGTCATGTAACATATTTATTATGTCGAAAGTCAATGTAAATCAAGGGATTAATCAAGTTTCACGAGAAACAAAGAACGACCGGACGTTTATTTTCTAGAAACCGCTGTTGACAGCACCGCGCAGAATTATTGACAATAACTGGCACCAGGGAGCTAAAAATAACGGAAGAGTCAACTCCAATCAAAACGCGAAATCACTATGACGTCTTCGTTTTTTTTTCTGGTCGTATGCATTCGCTGGGTAAGTATTTTATTTCTATTAGAACTCCACTTCAAAACATATGGAATCACTCAGAAAATAAACCATGGACCGCGAAGCAATTTTGAATATGTGTGTGTGTGTGGTGGGAGGGGGGGGGGGGCTGAGATGTACGCGGGGGTTCAGAACCCTGCTTTATAAAATCATGTAGGCCTAAAAATTTGTGACCCAAGAAGCGATCTAGCTAATTTTAGGGCACTGTTCTCTCGTATTGTCACTGTTTTCAACTTTTCTATTCTGTATTGTATGCCTATAACATAATTTTGAAACGAATATTGACATTATTGTTTAAACTAAACGTTGAGCCAATGACAGTGAACCCATATTCTACTCAAACAATCTTAATTCATTTCTCGCAGGCCTTTCTTTTAGTCTCATTATATTTATAGCCCTTACTCTGTTTGTAATAATGTTACCAAACATTTTATTAAAGTCGAAAGGTTACAACAAAAACGCGTTCGTTTCTAAAAGACGCTAATATACTATGAATATTCAGTTCGTATCTTTTCGATCCATCGCCAGGTGCGCTGCGCCCCATAGGCGCTACAATAGGTTGATACGGAAGATAACTCTTCCGTTCTATTTACTCCCTGCTGGCACCTGTACGTATCCATGGTGACAGTAGTCGGTGTTTGAAGTGCGATATTTGTTTACAAAATAAAAAGTATCGCTACAAGCATATCTGAAATATCCTTATATACATTTACTGTCATTACCATCTGAAAAGGTTAACAAAGCACATTTAAACGTTTAAATTTTTACGGTCACATTGTACAGCTTAAAATCAGAGCTGAAACGGTTAAGGGGTTTTCTTGATCGATTGATCGCGTGGATTAACATTGGTTAACCGATTAATCACTTGTCCTAATAGATATCTGAATAACTGCCATACGTCGATGATTTACAGCCTGAACCCTTTACCCAGCGTAACAAACAAAACCGACTAGGCCTATATAGAAAAAATATCCATTCAAATTTATTATGTTTTCAATTTTTGTCTCAAAAACATAGCTTATCACCTCTCATTGGAACGAACTCGTTGAGCTCGTTCTAATGAAAGGCCATAAGCTATGTTTTTGAGACAAAAATTTATATTGTTTAGTAATTCATGATTTTATTTTGCAAAAATCGTCTGCTACTCGCAATGGGTAAAGGGTTAAGAATGACCATTTACAGCCTCTGATACAATGTGATGATCATGCAAGTAAGCAAGTCTGTCAGCAAGTAACTTGCATGCTTTACTCTGTCTCATATAATTGATGTGAGTCAGTGTGACAATGTTTGCTTGTTTTGGAGCAAGTTTGTTCCTTTGTTAAACCTTTTAATACAGTAGTTCAAAAGTAACGGTTAATCGATCAATTATTTTTTGAATCGATCAAGATGTTGATCATTGATTAATAGATTAGACGAATTCAGAATTCTTCGTCAGGAAATCCACGCCCCGTTAGTTTCTCCTTGGGTGTAGCCCGTGATCACCTCAGTGGACCAAGATTTTTTCAGTCAGTACAGTTTTAATCGTGATTTTTAAAAACAATAACCTCTATAAAGAAATATAAGATGTCTCAAACCGTATTGGATAAATGATAATTTGGCCTTGAGTAGTTTGGCAGGGGTATGAGTTTAAAATAACAGTGGTTTGATGAAAGTAATTTGGTGCGGACGCAGGTGAGCATCATCGATCTGGTTAATTTGAAACAATATATCGTGTCGACTCCTACTGAATATCCATTGTTATGGCACGATAGAAATTTCAATTGATCAGGACAATTCCAGGCACGAGGCGTTTGTTCCATCAAGTTATTCGATCGAACTGGTCCAAAGACAACTCGGGTTTTCAGCATCATTATAATTATTCTCTGTAGAGTTTTCAGTGGCTGAATGTGTAGGGTAACTATTAGTAATCATAATCATTAATACGTAGATCATATTTCACTGCGCGGATTCGAGTACGATTTTTATCCTCGAGTGATGCGCGCGGAGGATTATTTCACGAGGCGTAAGCCGAATGAAATAATCCGCGTGGCCCACGAATCCGAGCAGTGAACTGAAAAAATAGTGTGTCATCACTGAGAGTGGAATACGATGCTTTAGTTTAAACATATTTTATTTGCCATTAAACATGCAAATGAGGACTGGAGGACAAGTGCTTTCCACTTACATGACTCTCCCCTCCTCGAACAGATATACAAACATACAAAATATGGCAACAAAATTTGAAGAACAAATACATACTTGTTCTATCAATTACATTATATAAAGATGAGAAATAAAGATGCGTTGTCGAATACGATGTTGGGAGTGGAATGCCATTTTCGGCGAGTGGGAGTGAGAATACGATTTGTTTGGGGGAGAGAAAAACGAATGAAAAAAATAATAAAGTGTCCTATTGTGTCGGGGTCAAAGTCGAGACCATACAACTTCTCATTAACTGGTAGATTGCTGCATCATTTTTGGTCGTCAAAACTTTCTCACCTGTCTTTACCTTGTTACAATTTATGGAAGAGTGCCAAGAGGCACTCTCCCATAAATTGTAACAAGGCAAATCCACACAAACTTAATAATTTCACTTCGAAGATAATATGAAGCGCACCCATGGAGTAGAAGCCGTTAAGTTGTGGTACCAGCACTTCAGAATAAAGTCGAAATATGAGCTTCCAGGACTCTACCAGTTAAAAGTAACGATGTGAATCGGCTTATGTGACTCGACGATGCGCCCGTTATCAGGATTTGTAACGAATGTTATGGTCTTCTTACCCAAACTTCCCCATTATAACAATGATGTTGCTAAAGGGGTGTGGGTGTGGGGTGGGGGGGGGGGGGGTGACACTCCCAATAATGTCTCCAGCCGGGACATTTTCGACAGAATTATAGTCTGAGATATCTATTCTCTCTTGCTAGTATTCATCGACTTTCTAAAAAAGACTTGGTTTGATAGTGAGACTTGTGTCACACATGGATTTCTCATACAAACGGAAGTCTGTTTTAGCCGACTCAGGCTGTTGGGGGCCCATCACGACAAATCTGGAGTACCGGTGTGATACTTGTTGATTAAATAAGAAATTTCGTCCCGACCACTAGGTGTATATTTTGTTTATTCATCGATAAATCAGGTCCAGCGCCTCCAACCCCAATCGGCCATCTTCGCGATGCTCTTGAAAATAAAGAGCGGGTTTCTCCTCTATGTGTTTGAAAACGGGTATTTGAAAAGCTTCATCTTCCGAGCTGTCGAGTCCAAGCTCTCGGGCCATTAGTATATTTCCGTAAGGAATCCGACGCTGTTTTGGGCTCTTTGTTTGAACACTTTTAACAGTGAATTATTCCAGACAGTTAAATCTAAGTCGTGTCTGCTTATTGTAGGTTTTCAACAGTCAACGATGGAAGCTATGGTTAAATAACTTTATTTTCACTGTATCTATCTATCTGTCTATCTCTCGTTTGTACATGAGGATGTGAAAGAGTCGCTCGGTAATTTTCGCTGAGATTGCCATTCACTGTTCATCATCACATGTACCTCTTTATATTACGCAACCTTATGTCAGTACTCAGCGGGATTACGCGAGCTTTAAATTGCTGCGATATCATTTTCATGACATCTTTAGGTTGAATATGAGTTTTCTAAAGCTATGCAAATCAAAATCAACACGCTGATTTCAAGGATCTTTTCTGTTGTTGTTTCTGCTATTGGTAATACTTCATATTCTTGTCATTGTTCATATTCTTGTCATTGCCACTACTACCACTACTGTTGTTGTTTCCTTTTTGGAATGGGCATGTGTGACAATCTGCATACCCATGGAAGGCACGAGACGAAGTAATAATAACGATTTTGTATTTCTTGACGATATAATAATAGAAGATAGAAAACGTTAGTAGTACTGGACTTTCAGTCTGGTGTCCGAAAAAAGTGAGTAAGAAAGTACACGCTAAAAACTAATGTGTTAAAAACTACACTTGAAGTGCTTAATTTAACTCTTACTAAGTACTGAATTAGCACTTTGTTCAAGTATAGATATCCCAAAACATGACAGGTGTTACAATAATACCACTTTACAAGTGTAATGTCGCGATACTTAAAAGGAAACAACGCAGATGACGCGGATCAGGCTCGAACTCTCGAGCCTGATCCGCGTCATCTGCGTTGTGTGTCCTTTTAATTAAGTACCCACCAAGCGCAAATCAAATTATGGACGACTCTGGAAGAACCACCAATGCTAGACACATGGGAAGTGCCATCCATTCAAGTTTTAGATACCTGACGATTGTAATGTCTAAGTGCTTAGAGCATTGCTCTTTGAGTGTTAAAATCAAACCATAAGAGTTAGAATGGGTTTAACACCTTGAAAGTGTCAGTTTTAACACGTTAGTTTTTAGTGTGAAGTATGTGTGCGCTTCATCATATACAAAATTAAGTGATATTTATCCTCTTTTGAAGACTGTGAGATCTTTTGTAATATTTAGTCCCCAGTGGATCTCCAGAACCAAAGTCTAACACAATTAACGATCATGGAGATGCTTGGACATTTGTCGCTGGAAATATAGTAATTTCGAATGAAAAGCGTTGATTGATTTCATTCTGACAAAAGCAGCAAAGAGCGTTTCAGAAGTGCGTTGGTGGAAAAGGAAAGAATATGATCAATCGGCGTGTAATAACGTTTTGGATTTCTTTCTATCAGGGGTCAGCGAATCTCACATTCTGGGTCAAATCGAACCTCACATCGGATCTGGGAAGAGGATTTCGAATCGAATCGAATACCGAATCCATCTGTTTCTCAAGTTGTAGATATTGTATACTTTTTTTTACAGTCGTGGATAACGGAGAGCATTTTCAGTCTACATTAAAGAATTTACCAGTGAAAAAAATCGGAAACGGACGAAAAATAGTTCTGGAAGCGAAACCCACTCGAACTCTTCTTTTGTCATCAGGTCTCCTTTGCTGGAGACCTGATGACAGAAGAAGAGTTCGAGGGGAGACAACTTGTAGGATTTGGAGAACATCACCAGGATTCGAAAAATTATGCATGTGCGTGACTCGAAGTGAATGGAATCGGCTTTCGAAGCTTCACAGGTTCTTACTTCATGTATGTCGAGATTACATCTTCCCAAAACTACATCGCTATAAAAATTCTGGAATAGCTTTTCTCCTTAAACAAGTATTCCTGAACAAAATCGTCAAAAACAATACTTTCTCCTGAAAATGGGAGAATATATGTTGTATTGTATTTGTTGAGACTTTCAGTAATAATTTCATCCAAGAGCCAAATAGGAATGTTCAATTGATTTATTATTGGTACTATTACGGATAGGTATTTAATTGTGTCGTCTGTTCATCGATTGTCAAATCTTCCATCAAGCAACAAAGTATACATGACTCGAAAGAGTGAAAGAAATAGCGTATCATCTCTACCACAGTTAGCCTCGTTATCATATTCTTCTGCCCGAAATAAATTTATAAAGGCATGTAAAAGCATACGTATGTTCATTAAACGCGGGCTATTTTCTAGACTGTCTTTTCTCATTTGCCCCCAAAAAAAATGAAAACCGTAGCCTGTTTTTGGAGACGTCGCTGCATACAGTCTGTATTTGTTTTACAAAAATCAACAGAGGGCAGTAATGGCTCCTCCATAGGGAACTCGGGGGCTCATTTCGTAAGAGTATTGGACTTGAGGTCGAAAGTAGGGCTGCACGATATTCAAAACTGAATGCCGGTATCGGTATTCAAAAAAAAAAAAAATACCGCGGTATACCGGTATATCGAAAACTGTTCAGATATATGAACACAAGAACCACAGTTGAGACTCGAGGCATCACAGTCGGAACGAATTAGCATGCCTTGATGATTCGGTTCGAAACACCTTTACTCTCAACACAGACGATATCAAAATTTATCATTTCCAAAATTAATTTATCAGATTTTCCCCAAAGATTTCAAGAAAACTATATCATGTGATCCCTCATTGGAACGAGCCTAACGAGCACGTTCCAATGAGGAGTCACATGATATAGTTTTGTTGAAATTTTTGAAAATTATTTTTTAAACTGCTGAATTTGTATATTACGAGGGCACAAGCAGACGATTCCTTGGATAAAGGGATAATATTATTCATTCGGGGCAACAGTTAAAAAACTCAAGACATCTTGAAAATTAAATTGTGGGTAAATAAATATTGACGATAAACCGATATTTTTGTAATTACACCGATATTCAATCGATATTGGTTTGAATACCGGTATATATCGGTTTATCGATATACCGTGCAGCACTAATCGAAAGGTCGACGGTTTGATCCGCCCGTCATCTGCGTTGAGTCAATTGACATGACACCTCAACCCGAAATTCTATCCGAAAACATTGCATACTAAGGCGTAGTGCACGACAACTGTTCACTTGCCTTCAAACGCTGTCAACTCTGTGTCGAATTACTAAGTTGGGCAGCCAGACAGTTTTGCTTGCTCGGTGGTTCTCTACACCTGTAATACTGTCCGGCGAGATATGACCCTGGTTGCTGAAAATGTCGTTGCTCCAATAAACAAGCAAGGAAAAAATAAATGACTTCTCGATTAGATGTAGTACTGTGATCACAGAAGGGGTCTCCTTCGCGACGAAATCGCGCTCTGGTAGCGAAACACTGTGATTTATTTAACCAAGTTGGTCGATATTTCATTTATGAAATTCTGCAAAAACAAGACTAAATCAAGAAAAAGAGACAAAAATTTCGTCTGAAATTCTATACTCTCACCTTTATTTCTACCCTATTGTGTTGAAAATAAAAACGGGGATAGAGAATTTCGATCGGGTCGCGACCCGGTCGAAATTCTGTATCAACGATCGATATTCTCTCTCCGCTTTTGTAATCTTAGTTCTCTACAGTCCACAACGCGTCTGAAACAGTGAGAGAAATTCAGACCACAATTTCAAGGACAGTGAACCTTGGCAACGAAATTAAGAACGAACATAACGGTGTTTAGTTTGGTATGTGTATGTCTATATACATAAGCAAAATAGCGAACGATTGTCAACATTTTTTTGTCATTTGCAAGTACAGGAAATTTTTAAAATAACCAGAATCATTTCCGGATAGACCGTGCAATACTATGATTGCAGGAGTCTTCTCTGGCTTGATCGAATTGCTAAAGGTTTAAGAAAATATTTCTTCATGTTCAGTTTACAGTGGTGGGCAGAGATGCTGTAAATAAAATACTGCAAAATGAAGACTGAGGGTGCTTCCACACGAGCACAAAAAACAAAATTGAACGAGACGACGTATTACATAAAATATCCTTGTGGGAAAGCGAAATTCTGAGGATTGGCAAACTTTGTGTACACTGTTTCCTGCCTAGCCAAGTATGACAGAATTTAAAAGCTGTTTTTCAGCTGTTATCCAGAGTCAGAAAACCTGTTACTACTATTTGCTATTGTTTTTATTTATTCATTTATTGGGGTTAACAATACTTTTGACAGCAAGGGTCACCGTGTGACGGACAGTTTTACGGATGGTGGAAGCTGGAGTACCCGGAGGGAATCACCAAGCAGCGGCGAGTAACTGCCAGACTCCTCGACGTAAAAAAACTCCACTTCCGTAAAACACAGGGGGCACGTGCCCCTCCTCTTTTTTCCACAGATGTGTTTTGCAGTTACACAATGAGGTGAAATGGGCGCATGCAAACGTGTAAATATACAGGCATCCTTGTAACATTATTTGCATTTCCAAACATATTTACCCCCAAAATCACACATTCGGTCGCCCCGATCCGTTTCTTCTACTTCAACTGTCTTCCAACCCGAAGGCTGGCCTAGTTGAAGTAGAAGAAACGCACAGGACACTGACCAAACAGCGGCATATTCATCTAAACGAGAGACTATGGCTAGTACATTTATCGATATACGATTGTAACCTTTTCTGGACTGGGTCGAACCATGGTAGCATTGCGAATTTGTGTCACTCCACCTTTATGGTGGTACATTTATCGATATACGATTGTAACCTTTTCCGCACTGGGTCGAACCATGGTAGCATTGTGAATTTGTGTCACTCCACCTTTATCGAGTTCCCCTTCCCCATGAAAGTGCGAAATGAAACCATTTCACTTGTACGAAAGGCAAAGGCTGAACATGATGCTAAAATTGAGGGTTTTGTATCTGCACAGAACTTTGGCCGCAAAAACTGGTGGAGCACCCTAAAAAGAATATAATAACACGACATTAATGTTCCCACCATTGAAAGTAAATGGGTAAACAGTAAATAACGCTAACTTGAGTAAAATGCAACCTCTAAAATGACTTCATCATTGAACAAGCAAGCTCAGTTGACAACAATAAAGCGCTGCCGCCGATTGAGTTACATAATACCAATTTAAAAAAAATGAGAAATATGAGAAGAAGATGTTTTTTTCTGTTCTGAATAATTTGAAATCCCAAAATGCCCGTGGTCCTGATCTCATAACGGATAAAATCTTAAAACTGTATGCCCAAGAATTGGCATCACCACTAACCTATCTGTTTAACCTCTCTTTGTCACAGAAAGCATTCCCATACACAAAAAAAACAGTAAATAACGCTAACTTGAGTAAAATGCAACCTCTAAAATGACTTCATCATTGAACAAGCAAGCTCAGTTGACAACAATAAAGCGCTGCCGCCGATTGAGTTACATAATACCAATTTAAAAAAAATGAGAAATATGAGAAGAAGATGTTTTTTTCTGTTCTGAATAATTTGAAATCCCAAAATGCCCGTGGTCCTGATCTCATAACGGATAAAATCTTAAAACTGTATGCCCAAGAATTGGCATCACCACTAACCTATCTGTTTAACCTCTCTTTGTCACAGAAAGCATTCCCATACACAAAAAGCTCTCTAAATGATAAAAAGAAGTATCGCCCGATATCACTTACCAGCTCCGTCAGCAAAATCTTTGAAAAGATTGTCTTTAAGAAGGTGTTCCCTTTCCTCTCGGATCGTCGTGAGTTAACCCCGCATAAATCTGGTTTCATTCCCAGTCACAACACAATCTATCAACTTACTGACATTGATCACTTCATCTCCATGAACTTGGAATCCAACAAGGAAATTAGAATTGTTTTTTTTGTGATATGAGTAAGGCCTTTGATAGAGTTTCGCATAATGGACTATTATATAAATTGAATGCTGCAGGAATAAGTAGCGACCTGCCTGAATGATTTGGAAGTTATTTGACGGGTCGCTGGCAGCTGTAGTCATAAATGGAGGAAAATCAGACGACAAGTTAGTCCCTGCTGGCTTTCCGCAAGGGTCGGTACTAGGTCCTCGTCTGTTTAACATATATATTAACGACATTGTGGATAATATTACTCCCAATATAAGACTGCACGCCGATGATACTACGTTATATCTCACTATCGAGGATGTAAATATATCAGCAGAAATAATTAATGAAGACCTCAAAAAAATGATGACTGGTCCAACTCGTGGCAAGTTAAGTTCAATCCGCAAAAGACCGAACGCCTGAAGATCTCGTGTAAAACAGGACCAGTGCCTCACCCTCCAATATACTTGCTTGATCAACAGTGCAAGAAATGAATTGGCACAAACACCTCGATCTTATATTTCGCGAAACAGGTTCTTGGAATTTGCGCATTGAACATTTACTTGACAGGGTGAGCCTCATGATTAAATACTAGAGCATTTTCAACCTACATTCAAGTATTGTATTTAACAGTGACTGGTCAGTCAAAAAATCGGAAACGGACGAAAAATAGTTCCGGAAGTGAAACCTACTCGAACTCTTCTTTTGTCCTCAGAAGAAGAGTTCGACGGGAGTCCGTTCAATACCGTGATTGCAAATGTGGTCTTTACCTTGGTCGAATTGCTAAAGGTTTGCGAAAATATCCCTTCATGTTTAATCTACAGTGGTGGGCAGAGATGCTACGAATAAAATATTGTGAAATGAAGACTGAGGGTGCTTCCTTTCGAGCACAAAAAAAATTGAAAAAGGCGACGTGTTACATAAAATATCCTCGTGGGTAAGCGAAATTCTAATACATTAAATATATTTTTTGCCTGTGGCACAGAGGACTGGCAAACTTTGCGTACATTGTTTTCCGCCAAGCCAAGTGTGACAGAATTTAAACTCTGTTTTTCAACTGTTATCCAGAGTCGGAAAATCTGCTACTACTATTTTCTACTATTTATTATTTATTTATTTATTGGGTGTTAACGACACTTTTGACTTGAAGGGTCGCCTCGTGACGGACAGTTTTACGGTTGGTGGAAGCTGGAGTACCCGGGCGAACCACCAAGCAGCGGAGTGCAACTGTCAAACCCCTCAACATAATAACTACACACAATCTGGGTTAACATTGGTTGAAGACAAGTGCACCATCGACGTACAGTACGCATTGATACACAGCGCCACCGTGCCCCCACGTAAGCAATCGAGATTAAGTCAGGGGTGGCGCCAGGGATTTCTCGACAGGGGGCTGACCTCTACGACAAGGGGACTATAAAAATTTGACCTCCCAAATGAAGGAAAAAGAGTGAAAATTGGTAAATTGGAGAACCAAAATAGAAGCAACTTGAGTATGTTTGTTGATTATTTAACGTAAACATATTATAATAAGGTCGGGAAATATTTCATCTATAAAGCTAGTTTGACGAACGGCATTAAGGAATTTCGTGAGAATCACTATTCTCTATCAAAGTTCCAGTGCTGCACGGGTTCGAGACTGACAAGACGAGATATCTACATTCGATTGTCGGAAATTTCTCGTGAATTCGGGTTTACGAGACTCTCCAACAGACTGACTAAAAATCTCCGGGGGGGGGGGGGGGCTGGATCTCTCCGACAGGGGGGGTGTAGCCCCCTGCTCCCCCCGCCCCCTCCCCCTGGCGCCTCCACTGGATTAAGTATCTTGCCCAAGGACACAACGCAATTACCCTGGCGAACCGCTGACCTTTCGGTTTGAAGTCCAATGCCGTAACCACTGGGCCACCGCGTCCCCTTTGCTGCTATTGCACCTTCTACTACTATCACCACCACTACCATTCCTCCTCCTCCTCCTCCTCCTCCTACTGCTACTACTACTACTGTTGCTGGTGGTGAAGATGGTGGAGGCACGGTGGCGTTGTGGTAACCGGTTCTCGTCAGATCACCGAAGTTAAGCAACGTCGAGCGCGGTTAGCAGTTGGATGGGTGACCATTTCAGCGACTGATTCGCGCTCCCACGTTGTGTCCTTGGGCAAAGCACTTAACTCCGATTGCCTGCATGGGGCACGATGACGCTGTGTACTAAGACGTACTGCACGTCGATGGTGCGCATGTCTTCAACCAATCTAACCCTGCCTGTGCCACGGTGCAGAGTTCAGAGTTACGATGTTGCTCGGTGGTTCTCTCCGGGTATTCCGGCTTCTTCTACCCGTAAAACTGTCTCGGTCACGATTAGCCATTATGCATAAGTATGCATTTAATAAATGAATAAATAAATAAGAGGTGCAGGCTGATTAGATAACCTGTGGGACTTCTGATACAGAGGTCCTGAGTTCAAATCTTGTCAAGATCAAATGCGTCTTGACCTTGAACAAAGGCAGTTAACCCTGCTTGTGTGCGCTTAGGAATGGTGTCGTAAGATGTATTCCATGTGGTCAACAAGTACGAACAGAGTTTGGGCCCATATGTGATAGACTAGTAATATGGAAAGTCTAAAAGTTTTCAGTGTTCGCACATTCTTTCACGATATTCTTGCATCCGCTTCCAGTGCACTGCCCTGTACGATATTACCAGGCTGAAGAAAGTGGAGTTAAACCTTTACCCAACGAATCGGCCACAACCTCCCGCGTAATATGCAAACTGAGCAGCTGAAAAAATATTATTTTTCAAAAAACTTCAACAACCCATATCATGTGACCCATCATTGGAACGAGCTCGACGAGCTCGTTCCAATGAGGGGTCACATGATATGGTTTTGTTGAAATTTTTTAAAAAATAAAAAAAAAATATTTAAACTAATAAATTTTGATATCGTCTGCGTTGGGTAAAGGGTTAAGCTCGAATGATGAAACAAATAATAACTACATCTTGATCTTCTAGACACGAGTGATCCTCTATTAGTAGTTTGAATGATTAGACTTAGAGCAATAACAGCTGTAGCCTTAACCTTTTACCCAACGTAACGGCAAAAACCGGCCAGCGCTATTCTCAAAAATCGCCAGTTAATTTTCATTTTGATTTCATTTTTTGTCTGAAAACATAGGTTATGAGCTCGTACCAACGAGGGGTCATAACCTATGTTTTTGAGACAAAAAAAGAAACAAATTAGTTAATTCAAGACTTTTTGTTGCAAGTGTCGTCTGCTTTCCATGTTAGGTAAAGGGTTAAAAGTGCAGGGAACTGCATGTAATCTGTCGTAATTTTAACGATATTTTTTCAATGCATGTGAAATAAAAATGGACAAAACACTTCCGATATATGAGGAATGGTCAAGGAAGAAGCAGCCCATAGGCAACCGTGCAGTTTCCCGGAAACCTTCCACACGTTGAAAATAAAAATGATTTTTAGACGCACACATTAATTGTCCATTGTATAGGGACAGTCTCGTAAAACATCTCATCTTTTTTGCTCTTCGTCAAGCTTTCGGCCTCTTTGCCTCCTTCAAGGACCGTTGATAAATTTTCAAACTACATCTCCGCACTGTACTCAGTAAATTTATCAACGGTCTTTAAAGAATGCCAAGAGGCCGAAAGCTTGACAAAGAGCAATATGCATAAGAAGATGTTTAGACTTTATTACTCCGTCGACGTTTTCAAACTAACATATAGTTCTACAGCGGTCAATGGTTATATCCTTATAGGCACATAAGAAGGATAACTTTAATGTGCAATCCTTTATAAATCTTGTTTTATTCATTTATAAATTGTGTTTTATTCTCAGGATGTCCCGTTGTAGTAATTTTTTTTGCCCAATTTATCGCTGTTAAGTTATTTTTTTACCACCGAGTGTCTTTGTTTAATAGTCCAGTTTAATATTATTTACAGTACAGGATCAAGTCTATTTCGGATTGGTGGGGAGGATCAGCGATAAAATATTACTTGTCTGCACTGATTTGAGGGCTATTACGTTGTCTCCGTACCGCCTACGCAAAAACGTTCCTTCACACCAATTGTTGACAAATGTAGGGTAATATTTATTTATTTATTTATTTATTTATTTATTTATTTATTTATTGGTGTTTAAGGTCACATGCTTATGCACAATGGCTAATCATGACCGTGACAGTTTTACGGGTGGAGGAAGCCAGAGTACCCGGAGAGAACCACCGAGCAACGACGAGCATCTGTCAGCTCCCCAACATCGCAACTCCGCACTGCAGCACTGGCAGGGTTAGATTGGTTGAAGACATGCGCACCGTCGACGTGCAGTACACCTTAGTACACGGCGCCATCGTGTTCCCATGTGGACAATCGGGGTTAAGTGCCTTGCCCAAGGACACAACGCGGGAGTCCGAATCGATCGCTCAGACGGTCACCCATCCGAAGAATAACCGGGCTCGACGTTGCTTTACTTCGGTGATCTGACGAGAACCGGTTACCGCAACGCCACCGCGCTCCCGACAAATATAGGGTAAGAATAAAGAAGACTTCACGTGTTGTTTAATGAAATCTGATAGACTTTGGGTGTTGCAGGGTTAAATTGTACAGTGACATTTTATTTAGATTGATGTGATTTTATTTCAGGGTTATTGGGGTTATAATATATTTTCAGATTTTGTTGTATATGCTGTGTGGCATCCACAATATTTCCATTCAGATGGTAAAACAAATATTCCAGATACAGCATATTGATGGTTAATAAGGAACATTGAACAATCCTATTTTTATTGCAGTTCATTCAATGCTCACTTTATTTTTTTTTCAATATTCTATATTTTCTGTATCATTTATTTTTCTTATAAAAATGATAAAAAGGCCCGTATATAATAAAACAAATATGCATTTAACCCTTTGCCCAACGTAACGTTCAAAAACGGTCAGCGCTAATCTCAAAAATCGCCAATTAATTTTCATTATTTTTTTCATTTTTTGTCTCAAAAAAATAGGATATGACCCCTCGTTGGAACGAGCTCGTTGAGCTCGTTCCAGCGAGGGGGTCATTACCTATGTTTTTGAGACACAAAATGAAAAAAAATAGTTAATCAACAATTCGGCTGCTTTTCATGTTAGGTAAAGGGTTAAAGTAACATTTCATCACAATACTACATATTCCACCATCTGATTTTACAAACTCTTCATAGTACTTAGAAAAGGCAAGATGGACATCACAAGTCATATAAACTACTATCCACATCCAATTCCAGGGAAGAGGTATAAATATGACATTCTCAATGTTCTCTTATATTCTAGCATCTGTGCCATTTGATCCATCTCCTCAGATGGGCTGTTGGAACCTTTCTTGGATTCGACAATGTTAACCCTGTTCAACATGGAACACAAGTCTTCATTTTTTGCATAATTCATAAACACTTGTACAATAGCCTCTATATACCAACTGCCTCTCTCCCTGTTTTTCCATGCATAGTAACCCATCTGTGTTGGATAGCATATTAACATGTCTGACATCGTAGGTAAAGTAAACACACGATCAGGTGAGTTGTCATGTCTGTCCACTTCACCCGAAGCAGTATGTGATGAACCAGGATCAAAAGAAATCCTCGACATGCTTGTATGATGAATATCTTTGGCTTGTCAATCAAACTTCTGCAGTTTATGCCATCAAACATTGAAAAAATGTCATTTAGCACTATTTTTTCGCTCATCTGTACCAAATATGAAACCTTCTTCTCCATGACTTAGCAAACAAATAACATAGCATTTAGCTTCACTGTGTTCTTCCAGTGAACTGAATTCTTGCAGCTTTGATAGAATATCCTTTGCATTCAACCCATCTCTGTCCCTGAAGACTATCACATCAAAATGCGGCTGACACAATGGATTATGCAAGTTATCTCTATCAATGTCTGTTCCTCTACGTGCCGATTGTCCAGACACTTCATTAACATTGATGATCAAAGCTGTACGTCTGCGTAGAAGCGGGAAGATATAAAAGGCCCCCCGATCACGAGACAGGCCAGGCGGTGCCCAACTTGTTCCATGGAAGTAGAAGATTGAACAAGAATGGCTTAAAACCCAGCTGGAACCTGTACTTTATGAGTCTTTCCAGCTGAAAGAACTGAAATCATTACTGACTCTTTTGGGAATGTTTGACAGCGATATTACTCCACTGATGATGCAGTTTACACATGATGCCTATCAGCAGAGGTGTGGTGTTGCTGGTTCCTCATAGCTGCCATTGTTTTCTGTACCATAACTCAGTCTTCAAAATTAGTTTTAAAACAAGTACAAGGAAAAATTGCGAATGCATATGCTTGCCAATGTATGCATGTACGCTGGACGCGTTCATGTGCGATTGTTCAATGTCTGAGTGTCACTGCTATTTTTTCGTCTTTTGTCTGTTAATGCTTATCTGTCACTTTTATCTGTTTTACATTGTCATGTACCAGTGTTATGGAACTTTCGACAATAAAGATTATTATTATTATAAGCTAATCCCCTTGGTATTTTCTTCATGGAATATGACTCTCTGTAATGGGTCATATAACACTGCCTGGTAGACATTTCAACCATGAAATCGAGTTAAATCAGTTCTAGTATCGTCAAATATCAAGGTCCCAGGAAGCACCAGTCTCTTTGGATGATTGTCATTATGATTATTATTATTGTTGGTGAAAGATGCTGCAGGTACGGAAAGGAAATATTCAGCAAGTATCGTGCCTCGTGATTTTTAAATTCCTTCAGATCACCAAGAGTAAAGCCTTGACTCATCCTCTCTTCACCGCTTTCAGCAAACCATTTTATGAAAAACTGAGAGTCAACATCTTCTCGAATTTAAACTAACATTGGTGGTGTTGATTGTGAGGAACCAACTGATTGATTGTCTGGCAGTGTTTCCTTAGTTTTGTCTTTTTTATCAACTTTCTTTTCTATCATCCATTCAGATGATAAAACAAATATTCCAGACACAGCATCATGATCAGGGCTGGGAGCAGTTAACGTTTCAAACGTTAACGTGTTAAATTATTTTAACAAAGTTAAATTTTTTTTAACTAAGTTATTAACATTTAACTTTGAAGTTTGTTAGGGTGCATCAGGAATGATTTTGTACTCATCGTGACTCATCTAATGTATCTGTATAGGGCATTTATTTTTTCGTCTCACTCAGTTAACTGAAACTGTGCCGCATTGTCGAGAGAACAATATTGACCATTTGAATCCAGGCGGCCGCTTTCCTGGCCTGGAACATGACACTTCATAACGCCATTATATTATAGGTAGGCTGTTCAGTGAATCTGCGAGGTAGACCAATCAGTATTTTCAACGTGCAGCCCCAAGGCTGCACGTTGAAAATATTGATTAGTCTTCCCCAAATAATGAATATGGAATCTTCTATTTGCTGCCATTGAACTGGGATGGGAGATACCACTGGAGTTGAAAGGGTTAATAGTGTACGTAAGTTCAATCAGATTCAAGATCAAATCAGCAAAAATGGCCGGAATTGGTCTGTTATACTACAATTTTGTTCATTTTAACATTTAACGTCATTTAACACGTTAACGCATAAATATTTAACACGTTAACGTGTTAAGGGAAATTTTAACTCCTCCCAGCCCTGATCATGATGTTTAATAATGTGAGCAATGAATGAACTGTAATAAAATGTTCGGTGTTCCTTATTAACTAACCATCATGATGCTGTGCCTGGAATATTTGTTTTACCATCAGAATGGACATTTTGTGGATACCACACAGCATATACAATAAAATCTGAAAATATATTATAACCCCTGATAACCCTGAAATAAAATCACATCAGTCTAAATAAAATTTCACTGTACAATTTAACCCTGCCACAGTTAAGGCCAATAAACAGACATAAATAAATGAAATCTGACAAAATTCCACACAAGAATGGGGAAACAGCCATATCTTGTATATCCATTCACAAAATGTATCACCGGCCCACTAACGTTTGAAGGTACTCTCCGCCACTTGGGATGACGAATTCGCTAAACGGAGGTATCCTCCACCAAAATAGAAGTAGTATTTTTTACTACTTAATTGATTTTATATTAATAACTTTAAAATTGGCTCTGGATAACGGTCTCTGACTGATAACATTTTACTTAGGCTGATACCAAGGCCGATATAAAACCAAGTCATTAATAATCTCTTATTATAATGTTAGGATAAATGTATCTGATTCCACAAAACAAATGTTTATGGTAAGTTGTTGAAGATTCTTTTTTGAGGGCTGGGCCCAGTACTAAAAAACTTTTACAATTGTATTTTCTAGAATTCTCTTTTCCAGTTATGACTTTAAATTGGTTGAAATGAAACATTAGCATTTTCAAAGATGTGGCAATTTGCCAACTGGCAAATTGCCATATCTTTGAAAATGCTAATGATTCATTTTAGTCAGTTATATTAATAAGTAGAAAATACAATTCTAGAAAATACGATTATAAAAGTATTATAGTCTTGGTTCTAGACCTCCCGTGTTTGTAGACAAATAGCGAGTAACATTGAACCAGTTCGTCAGATGTTTTGTCCCCAAAATATATTATGTTGCTTTCAGGGGTTTTTCTCCGGCACTTAGTTTATAACTCGATGTACACAATAGGTCAGGTAACTGTAGTCATCGTTAAAGCAAACGTAATTCACCCCGATTTAAGTTGGGAACTCAAAAATGACGATTTCACATCGGACATTTATTTTCTACAATCCAACGTATATTTTTAATATTTTCTCATTCTTTGTAACGACGTGCTGTGTTCATCGCCCATACAAAACTAAGGACTGACAATACGCTTGTGGTTGTTAGGCTTTGGTTTGACACACCGACGGAATTAATTCATTTTCATACTTATGTAAAAGCTAAAGCGGAATTAAACGGAATTATTTATTGCATATGGAAACTAAAACGGAACTAAACGGAATTATTTATTGCACATAAATGCCGTTTTAATTATTGAAATGAACGCATACTACTAAAACTAGAAAACCAGACGTTTGTGCTAATAATATAATGTATTATATGCCACCTTACATAGGATTACGGAAAATGTCAACACATATTTTTGATATATGCTGTCACGATAGATATAATAATAATGCAATGTTAACGTATAGAATCCACTACAGTGCTCTCTGACTGACATAACTACCCCGTATCATAGGAGTACACACCCTTTGATCATTCCATGACATTCTCAGCTCAACTTAACTGAGCATACTGCCGGTGCTCCACAGACGGGCACACAAGGCAAGCGCCTCAACGGGTCCCCATTTTACACCTAGGTACGGTGAGGATGGCGTAGTACTGGTGAACATTTCCAACGTTCATAGCTAGCATGAGATGAGATTCAACGTCGCAGGGTCACACACGCAAACTTCGCTGATCGCACACCAGCCATTACTATGGGAAGCACCGAATCAATCGCTCAGTTGTCACCCATCCAAGGATTAACCGGGCTCGACGTTGCTTAACTTCGGTGATCTAACGAGAACCGGTCTCGCTTCGCCATTGCTCCCCAGATATAAGAGAATATCTCACCGGAAGTGACGCACATTAAGCAATAACTTTCATGACATTCTCTGATATCTTATATGTTTCATTTAATAAAACAAACTAATCCAATTGTTTTTGCTTTTGACAAAAAATATTGGCATTCGATTGCAGTTTTTAGAGTAACGGCTTTGTTCAGTACAACCGCCGTGGACTGGTCAGTTTCCACGGGTGGACAATATTTTCACGAACGCAATAATATTAGATTCCAAACCCTAATTATAGGAATAATCATCAAAAATTTAATTAACGAAGTAGCAGGTACCACCCGGTGATTTATTAATTAAAATTTTGCTGCTGATGATTCTTATTACTTGGTAAACGCATGCGTGGACATCACTGTCCACTCATGGATTACGACCAATCCATGGCGACTGTACTATACGTCTGTCAATCAGTTTTATTCTGGATATGAATGTCATCTGAGTTTTTCTCCCATTTTTATCATTGTTTCAGGTTTCAATAACTTTGGGGTATATTATTAGTTGTTGACGGTTATGCCAGATGCAAAAAATGTACGAATTTCATTAAATAATATGTTTATTGCATTGCTACTTTGCGTATTTTCCACACGCAGTAAGTGGATTCCATATCCTGTAATAAATTATTTTTGTATCATTTACGCAAAAACGCAATCGCAAATAGTAATATCAGTAACGAGAAAAATCTGGTAGCAAAAAATCAATTAGCATCATTGCAGTAAAATACAAGCCACATGGCGTCGCGAGAAACGACCCATTACATAAACAATCAACCATTTGAAACCCCGAAACTAAAAAAATTAAAGACGAACTGATAGCGAGAACGAGAAAGTTTAGAAACGTAACATCAATCTCATTGCGGTCTGCTCGCTTCTAAAAATTATGAATGGAAGTACCTCCTGTATTTAAAGAGAACCTTACACACGTTGACTGAATTTCCACACGTGCCGTTCTGTTGAGAAGATTGAAAACGGAGCCTCTTTGTTTTGCTCAGCAGAGTGTGACTTTTTGTTTGTCAAAACTATTTTCGAGAAGTAATGATTATGAGGTTTGCTCTCTGAATGTTAGGTAAATGCGCTATGTGTTCATTGTTCCTGTAGACAATCTTTTGTGGCCCGACTGTGTTTGAGCTGAAGTTTGGCTACGAGTAGCGCTTGAATAATGTGCACCTACACAATCATATTTATCTTACAATAAGTATGTAATAGGTCCGTGATTTCCCAAATTGCAGCATGTATCAGGGTCTCCGATACAAAATCTGTATATTGCAATAGGGACCGCGGTGGCTCAGTGGCAGACTGTTGGACTTCTATGCTAGAGGTCCCGAGTTCGATCCCCGTTCGGGACGACCCGCGTTGTGTCCTTGGGCAAGGCACTTTATCCCGGGTGTCTACACGGGGGAACGATGACGCCGTGTACTAAGGCGCAATGCACGTCGATTGTGTATATGTCTTCAACCGCCGTAACCCTGCTAGAGCGGAGCTTGAACAGAGTTAGAATGTTGAGGATGTTGAGGAGTGATAGTTGCTCGTCGATGCTCGGTGGTTCTCTCCGGGTATACTGGTTTCATCCACCCGTAAAACCGTCACGGTCACGATTAACCATTGTGCATAAGTATGTGACCTTAAACACCAATAAATAATAATAATACTAGTATATTGCAACTGCGTAATACAATCGCCTGCTTGATTACGATTTGTTTACGTGACTATTCACAGAACATTACAAGCTTGCGAATCGCGTTTGCGGGGTACGAAAAGAGAAAACAAACACTCTTTAACACTCTAAAATTATTAAATTATGGAACCACATTGCTTCTGTGCTTTTGTTTCTGACTCACTGGAAGCATTCATTCAAGCTGGAGCAACACGTAGTTATACTGTCACAGCAAAGTTTATCCGACGATTACAATAGTTCACGGCAACCGTGTAGAGCTTCCACCGGGACGACAAATATTTTTTATAAGAGTCTGAAAAAGAAATCTGAAATTCAAATGCTACTTAACTCTTTACTCAACTCATACTATATTATCATTTAGTATTGTAATTATTTTTTATAAAAAAACATTTAAAAAAATTTCAACAAGAACATGTTCGTGAACCCTCAATGGAACGAACTCAGGGAGCTCGTTCCAAATGAGGGATCACATTATATGGTTTAGTTGAATTTTGGGGACAACTACTGTTTTTTCAACTGCTGCTCTATTTGTACATGACGTGGGAGGATACGGCCGTTACGTTTGGTAAAGTGTTAATCAAGTTATTACTGTTGAGAATTGTAAGATAAATCTATCATCACCATTATGTTTACATACAAAATGTTGTATCACAGTCTCGCTCTTGTTTTTAAGGCTATATACAACTCGTCGACATGTAGCCTTTGGAACAAGAGCTCGACTCTCATACAATATTTGGTTCATAAACAATAACGGTGATAAAATGTATGTATTTTTAGTCTGTGTGAAACACACAGACTATTGTTTTTGTACGGTTTCTTTTATTTCTTTCTTCTTCTTCTTCTTCTTCTTCTTCTTCTCTTCTTCTTCTTCTTCTTCTTCTTCTATGCACCTCCTTGTCAGCACGATAACTCGAAAACGAATGGCCCTATGATTTTTGGCATACTGACAGATAGTCACAAGTTCGCGGCACCCTAACTTTTTCAGGTCGCTAGAGCCATTGATTATGGTCCAATCGGCCACATGGTTTTCACGGCCTCTAATTTCCTGTAACAGTAAATTCTCCTGAAACAATACTATGTTGTATTTATTCACAGTGAAGACAATGTAAATAGAAGTGAAGGTAGCTGTCAAACATTACATGTTATCTGCTATTTCAATCGGATGCCAGCTCCTTAAACAAAGTTGAGAGAAACCTTTTGCTTTACAAAGAAATAAAGTATAAATTATTCAGGTCATTGCTTTTACCCCTCTCAAGATTTCAATGTAGGTTCCAAACATTTCCATGCAATGTGAGAATAATCATAACCCTTTTCATTCACACATTACTGCTCTAAACATCATTCAAATAAGTGTCAGAGCAAAAAATGCCCATTTCTGATTCCTTGATCGAACCCTTTGAAAGCTGTGCACATACATGCTTTTTCTGATTTCTTGGAAACATTTATCTGATTCCTGTCTCAATATCTTTAAATACAATTTACGAAAACCTATTTCTGATTTCTTTAAAAATATTACACCCCCCCCCCCCCACCCCCCAAAAATAAGCCTGCATAAATTCTCTTTCTATTTTGTTTATTTCTGATGCTTTAACCCCTTTCACACAGACCTGAATTTACTGGATGCAGTAAATTCTGTTTTTCTAGTTTGCAATTGGCTTTGGAAAAGGATAGCGAACGGTGGCAGTACGGAGTGGCCCAAGATGTCTAATTAGCTTTCCATCAGTACACCGTGAATTCACAAATGCTAATCCAAGAAACCGAATTTTATATCTTCTGGGAATCTGTATATCCCTTGAATATATAAAGTGGTTTCCGAGACGGTGTATTGAACCCGAGACCTCGCTCTGGGTCATATGTCGACGAGTCCGTTAGAATGAGTCGATATATGACCCAGATGCGAAGTCGAGACTTTAGTTCACCATCTCGGAAGCCCACATGGTGGTAATAACTAGTTTATCTTACAATATTCCCGCCTTTCTTGGCTTGTTCGCACAATGAAGGGGTTGGGTACAGTTTTATTTATTTATTTATTTATTTATTTATTTATTTATTTATTTATTTATTTATTTATTTATTTATTTATTTATTGGTGTTTAATGTCACATATTTCTGCACATTGACTAATCATGACCACAGGGTACAGATTTAACTGCGTCTATTTTGACAATTGGTTAGCGTCTATGAATTGGCTTTTTTAACCCATTACCCAACGAATCGGCCGCATCCGTCCGCGTAATATGCAAATTCAGCAGTTGAAAAAATATCATTTTTCAAAAAATTTCAACAAAACCATATCATGTGACCCCTCGTTGAAACGAGCTCGTCGAGCTCGTTCCAACGAGAGGCCACATGATATGGTTTTGTTGAAATTTTTTGAAAAATTTGAAAAAATGATATTTAAATAATAAATGTTGATATCGTCTGCGTTGGGTAAAGGGTTAATAAATATCATGACGTTATGATATTTCGTTATTGTGCTGTATATGACGTAATCCACATTCATTGTTCAACTCGTTGTCTTAACGCAAAAGTTTATTTTAGTGTTTCAACTGTGTTTCTTTTATTTTTCACGTTTGCCGCTTGTTAGGCCTATATAAAAATATCACCATGGTAAAAATGATCTTATCCAATTTATTTATTTTGTTGTTCTTTGCGATTTACCCATTACCCAAATAAATAATCTAATCCAGTTTATTTATTTTCTTTATCTGGTAATTTATTCATCATTTATTTACTGTTATTGAAAACGGTGACCTCGACATGCCTAATAACTCATTGCCAATTGAGTGCGGGTAAAAAAAAAAACATTCTCTTTGTGAATCGAATGATCGCTCGTGCATTTGCAACCCTTAATACAGAATTTACTTTGTCTGGACGTTTTTATTTGTATTGGGGGAAATATGTTCTTGATGTTACATAAAAGAGGAATTTTGTTGTCTTACCTGTGTGGAAAGTATCAGCAGTATATGGCATGACGTGGAAAGTGACCTGTCCACGACGGCCGTACTGTACGATTAACCTCTTACCCAACCCGAGTAGAAGATATTTTTTATCTTCTGCACTCTGATCTCAAAATGGCGAAGTTTTCAGCAGTAAATACCCACATAACGCAGTTTAAGATTTTACCGAATTTTCCTTGTTTGACAGAGCTCAGTTCGGTCATTAGTATGACCCCGGAAGTGACGTCATGTCACGTGACTCAGTGGCGCCATGTTGTGTTGTCATGGTAACCCGCGTGAGCGGCCATGTTGTGACGTCATCGCCATAGTGATACGTGGTGTAAGTGCGCATGCGCAGCGCGTGTTGTTAGGGTGATACGTGTTTCCGTCGTCCATTTTGTGTACTGGAGGCCGCCATCTTGGTTTCTATGGTAGCATGTGATTGCTATGTTACCCATTTTTTCTGCAATAAGACGGGGTATGTTCGGAGAGTGTGTTCGATTGAATCGGAGTAAATCTAATTACCACAAACAACCCGACAATCCCTCCAAATCACCAAAATCCACCCAACTTTTACTATTTCGAATTCTTTCAGAATTCTCTGCTTCTGTCTATATATGCAATAGTTTTCATCTATCTGGCCATGTTCCTTTGTTCTAGAGTATACTCTAGTAACGTAGAAGAGCCTATTAGTTGGAACAGCTTTGCTTATTGTTACTATATTTAGCTATTTTGGTCATTTCTTGTTAGTTCTGACCCTATTCGAAGTATTCTTGTTGTTTCATATATCTAGATCATTTATAACCAATCAGATTGCTTGATTTCCCATAATCTGTATGCAGAGTTATCTCCCTTCTGTAAAATAAAAGCCTATATCCAATGGCAATATCCCCGGGCACCCCAATTTTAGCATCCCCTTTTTTGAAAAATATATGACCTTCGGCAGAATAACAGAAGCCAATAGTACTGGTACAAGGCTGCAATGGAACAAGACTGTTGTAGAAGCTAACGATAGGACAGATAGGCCATAGACCTGTAATGGCCTTGGAGCTTTGGCGACAAGATGGAAGCAGTTAGTAAGACTACATTAGACCTGACTGAGGGATTTCTCATAGCCAAATGCGACAAAAAAGGAATTCTCCAAAAGGTATCCTCGATAGGTATCCTCAATAGGTATCCTCAAATAATACAATGCTAGGTCATAGGTATCCTCAAATACCCGTATGTGCCTATGTGATAGGGCATATTGTGTCACATTGTGCCTTTTCACATAAGCACAAATGATAAAAAGGGATTCTCCAGTAGGTATCCTCGATAGGTATCCTCAAATAATACAATACCAGGCCATAGGTATCCTCAAATACCCGTCTGTGCCTATGTGATAGGGAATATTGTGTCACATTGTGCCTTTTCACATAAGCACATATCGGCACATAAAGCATGTGCCTATGTGATAGGGCATATTGTGTCACATTGCGCTTTTTCACATAAGCACATATGACAAAAAGGGATTCTCCAGTAGGTATCCTCGATAGGTATCCTCATATAATACAATACCAGGCCATAGGTATCCTGAAATACCCGTATGTGCCTTTGTGCTAGGGCACATTGTGTTTTTTCACATAAGCACATATGACAGAAAAGGGGTGCCGAAGGTCATATATTTTTCAAAAAGGGGTGCTAAAGTTGGGGTGTCCGGGGATATTGCCATTGGATATAGGCTTTTATTTTACAGAAGGGAGATAACTCTGCATATAGATTATGGGAAATCAAGTAATCTGATTGGTTATAAATGATCGAGATATATGAAACAGCAAGAGTACTTCGAATAGGGTCAGAACTAACAAGAATAGACCAAAATAGCTAAATATAGTAACAATAAGCAAAGCTGTTCCAACTAATAGGCTCTTCTTCGTTACTGGAGTATACTCTAGAACAAAGGAACATGGCCAGATAGATGAAAACTATTGCATATATAGACAGAAGCAGAGAATTCTGAAAGAATTCGAAATAGTAAAAGTTGGGTGGATTTTGGTGATTTGGAGGGATTGTCGGGTTGTTTGTGGTAATTAGATTTACTCCGATTCAATCGAACACACTCTCTGAACATACCCCGTCTTATTGCAGAAAAATTGGGTAACATAGCAATCACGTGCTACCATAGAAACCAAGATGGCGGTCTCCAGTACACAAAATGGACGACGGAAACACGTATCACCCTAACATCACGCGCTGCGCATGCGCACTCACACCACGTATCACTATGGGGATGACGTCACAACATGGCCGCTCACGCGGGTTACCATAACAACACAACATGGCGCCACTGAGTCACGTGACATGACGTCACTTCCGGGTTCATCCACCGGTGTCATCCAACTGGGTCCTGTCCGGGTACATGACATACTACTGTCATTTATATTCAGTTTTGGAAGATGCATTAGTAAATAATTTCTAGTATTGAACCCAGTATAATTTTCGGTTTTGTGATCACAAAAGTGGGATCTTTCTCGATTAAATTGCCATCAGGTCAAAATCAATCCTGACCCAAGAAAAACGAATGAAGAGAGTATCTGAGATTCAATGGTCTTACATTTATTTTTCGACAATTGACATTCCAGAGCGTTGTTGAGAGGCAAGCGGACAGACCATTTCAATTGAACCGCGAGGCAGTTCCATGCTCGCTTTAGTGGTCACAGTATACTGTATGTACAAAAAACGATCATTTCCCGGGGTGTGGGGGGGGGGGAGGGGTGGTCCCGTTCGGTTCCGGTTTTTGCGGCAAACCCGAAAAAATCAAACCGCAAGGCCCACCAAAAACAAGACGAAGGGTTTTACTATGTTTGTTCATAAACTGATCAAAATCTCTTACTGGAAGAGAACTGGAATAATGCCCCTATGGATTCTCGTCACTTACTCAATCCGGCCTTGGGGCGAATATGACGTGTTCTCATTGTCATATTTTCTCCCTTACTGACTCGTCCACCGGACGATCCAATAAGGGAGAAATTTGACAGTGAGAACACAATGTAGATTCAGGGCCGAATTATTCGTAAGGCTGACTAGGCTGAAGCCTAGGGGCCCGCGGGGACAGGGGGGGGGGGGGGGCGCCATTTTTTGTTTTTGCTGAGGCACTGTTACCAGCGCCTTAGGGCTCTAATGGTTAAAGGTACTTTGCACTTTGCGCCGTGGCGATACATGTACATATGTATTTATTTATATATATATATATTCTCTCACAAGTATACTATATATGTATTTATACAGAGTACATTATTTTAATGCTTATTTAAATAATATGTCAAGTTGTGCGTAGAATTCTTCAGGAGACCCACAAAATGGGTATAGGGCTATGTACTGCAGCACAGTGCCTACCGTACCAGGGTCAGGCTGGCAGCTGTAGTGGGGTGAAAGATTGATATGCTCGAGGAGGCCCCGAGGCTGAAGTACCTAAACGCCTAGGGGACCGGCCATGGGTTAATGCGGCACTGCATAGATTAGATGAACTAGAACCCTTATGAATGATCACAGGGGAGGTAGGCTGAGCCTAATGGAGATACTTAACCCTTTACCCAACGAATCGCCCGCATCCGCCCGAGTAATATGCAAATTCAGCAGCTGAAAAAATATTATTTTTCGAAATATTTCAACAAAACCATATCATGTGACCCCCCCTCTTTGGAACGAGCTCGTCGAGCTCGTTCCAAAGAGGGGTCACATGAAATGGTTTTGTTGAAATTTTTTGAAAAAATTTAAAAAGTGATATTCAAAATAATAAATTTTAATATCGTCTGCGTTGGGTAAAGGGTTTTAAAGACATGTCTTTTGTGCTGAGTGGTGTCTTACAAACTATTGAACTATAGCGAATTGTTTTAGAGTTAAGGAGCCTGACGTAGTATTTACTGTCTGTTCTTATCCAGTAGAGAAACCGAATCGAAACCGAGGTGTTTTTCTTGAAACCGAACCGAAACCGGAATCGAATTTGAAATATCAAAATCTCCCAGCTATATTTCCAATTTTACCTTCAGCGGATGTCTTTGTGTTTGATTTTTTTGTTTATTTGTGTTTAACGACATTTTTAACCATTTACCCAACGTAACGGCCAAAACTGGCCAGCGCTTTTCACAAAATTCACTATTCAATTTTATTATTTTTTCATATGTTGTCACAAAAATATAGCTTATGACCCCTCATTGGATGGGTTGAGCTCGTTCCAAATAGGGGTCATAAGCTATGTTTAGGAGGAAAAATAAAAAATATTAGTGCTTCAGGAATTTTATTTGCAAGTGTCGTTTGCTTTTCGTGTTAGGTAAAGGGTTATCAGCGTGAATCATATCTGTTGGAGGAAGCCAGGGAACACGGAGGTAACCACTAAGCAGCTGCGATCAACTGTCCAACTTACTAACTCGGCACAAGTAGAGTATAGCAGCGGTTGAAGGCAGGTCGAATGTCGACGTGCAGGACGCCTTGGGACACAGCGCCACCGTGCTCTCTCCACCCCATGAACAATTGGGAATAAGTGTCTTTCCCAAGAACCCAGTGCGGATGGCGCGGGTCAGGATCGAACTGTCGACCTTTCGGTTTAAACTCCCGAACGTCTTTGTAATGAGGGGTTGTGAGAGCAGACCACCATGTACTTAAGCCCGATACAAACACTCGAATCATTGTGGAAACCACAATGGAACACATATGACTTGTGAGGTGTGGGTGGGGGGTAACTTGAATGTTCTTGAGGATTTGTTCTGTTCATCATAAATAAATCGTTAATTAGAATCAAAACATTCATTATTCATACATTCTTACAAGTTAAATAGTGCATACAATCTTTTAATGTGCAGATTGAGACTATAGCATTTTGTACAAAAGTTAGTAATGCTCAACTCCACCGCGGATCACTCCACGATGCTTCGTTTTGCTAACCTTCTGCCTGACATTATGTCTTGGAACATCCACTGGAAGAAAACGATCCATCAATTCATAGAAGTTAAAGCGATACATTTTAAAGCGTTAATGAATTTGTATGTGCTGCTTTGAAACAAGAAGTAAGAAATATCTGAACCGCATTAGAACAACTTCACTGAGGAAGAACTGCACTTATGTCTGACACTTCCCGACAGAATAGAGTGGGGTTTTTCTTTCTTTTAAACTGAGAAATGCGGAAAAGAGACAAGATTTCTACAGATTCGAAATACGTACATAGTTCAAACAGCTGATCCATATGAGTTCAATAGTGAATGCATCGGAATGAAGAAGTCTCAACACCGATTTGGCACAAAGCCTCGCCGTGTTCAATATTCCAATAAACATATTGACTGTGTAGGCGGTGTATCAATTAAGCATGCACATGCTTGTACTAAAATAATATATAGAATAAATAGGTACTAGGGCCGGTAATCAGATTTAAACCACTAGTAGAATAAGGGTTTTAACCACTCGGCTTGCCGAGTGGTTAAAACCCTTATTCTACTAGTGGTTTAAATCTGATTACCGGCCCTAGTACTTATTTATTTTATTTATACCATGCTATTAATTAATAATCGACTTTGTCACTTGAAATGGAGAAAACACGACACTTTCTACCGCAAACACACAGGTTTGTTTTGTTTACATCTGCGCCGGTGGGCAGTACTTCCGGCTGTACGTGAATGCTTGATTGACAGCTAGACACATCGTCAAAGTTGATTGAATTTTCCTGGCTTTTTCAATCAAATTATTATTAACAATTCTTAAAATTTATTTTAAATATTCAATTGTAGGTATTTTAAACTTAATGAGTCATTTACACGTAGTAGATAGTACCGAAAAATGTCGTATGTTTGAATGAAACATATCGCGAAGTGTGAATGTATCGAAGTTGGCAAATTGCGTCATGCCAAAGGTCAAGTTGGATGACCTACCGACTATAGCTGTAATTTTTTTTAAACCGGTAGTGGGGTTAAAAGCTAAAATTTAACATACTGGCTTTTCACAGGTAGTAACATTGGCGAGCATGGTATAAAACATGATTTTGCGGGGCGTTTTATTCCCTTTATCGGTCAATCAGAAATGATTAACACCCAAGCTTGTTCATCAATGGCTGTGGTCTATCAGTTTTCACCAGGACATTCATCAAATAACGAGAGCTTATCACGTTCGACAGAGTAGCCTGTGACATCCATCGCCCTCCGAAGCAGTACGAACCTATTAGGACAATGGAACTCCGGCAAACCTCAAACGAGGAATGCAAGTTACTCGAGTATCTGTGGCGCGAGCAACGATTAAACAGAATTGTTCCGTTGCCATTTATTTAAGATAAATAGTTTCTATGACATTATCACACAATCACAATCAATTAGTTCATTATGGAAATGGTTCACAACGCGTCTAATAAACGTGTGACGTCAGAAGTCGACACCGTAACATTGTGAGTGAGTTAGTTACGGAAGTAGAATAAATTAATCTTCTCTTATATTGCCTGCACTATCCATCTATTACACATAGTTGGTCATTTACACACAAAAAAAACATTTCAAGAATTACTAAATTTTTTGGATTTTTTGCCTTGAAATAATAGCTTATAACTCCTCATTGGAACGATCGCGAGCAGATCATTCCCCTGATGGGACATAAGCTATTTTTGTAGGTCAAAATGAAAAACAATAAAATTTGGTTTATTTTTGAGACGTGAGAAAAAGGGTTTTATCTTACAATCATATACATTTTGGCCTGTAAACCACGAGAAACGTTACGTATCACATAATGTGTTCCGATTCCGTATGATATAGACGACTCATTATGATTCCGTATCATATAGACGACCCGTTTCCGGGAACGCAACGTGCTTTCACAACAGGCGCATGAATACATTCTATGTGCGTTCGAGTAATCGTCTCAGCTGATCGCTTACAAACAAAACAAAATTCCTTACAATTAGCGACAGAACTATTAATAGCCTGTGCCCCCACCCCTCCCCCACCCCTAAACACTCACACAATAAATAGAACCTATACAATTCAATATTACACACTTGTAAATTCAAGCGTAGCATCATAGGAAGGGACATTGAGAGTGAATAATTTTACAACGCGACTTTGAAAATTTGCGGTGACCGCGTTACTCATTGTTTGTTAAAAAATTCTCGCCCAACATTATGTCCCAAAGCTGTATTAATAATTTAAGATTTAATCTGTTTATCTGACACAATTGTTAGATAAATGAATTATCATGGTAATGTGCATGTCCTGTAGTTTGCATCAGATTCTCGGTGGTGTCCAAAAATGGGATCACAACTCGCCGGCAAAGGACACCACAGAGAACCTGATACAAATCACAGGACATGCACATTTTCATGATAATCTGTATACATTATACGTTTTGTGATAAAAAAGAATCTCAAATTCGTCACAATCTGATATGAAATTTCTGAACCTCGTTCACTAAAATGAACATGTGTCTTGGTAAACCTCGGCCGGATCAAGTCAGTTTTAGTGAACTAGCTTCAGAAATTTCATATCAAATCGTAAGTCATCAGCGATCCTTCTTATTACTGAATTACGTAGTACATGATGGTCTGGTGACTTTAGGTTTTGCAGACAGCCAGGGAGTATGCGGATATACGAGGACGGTTTCGATAGATCGAAGGCGTGGTAGATGTTGAAATAGATATTGGCATGAGATGTGAAAATGCTTACCTCACCATTGTTGTTTCCCTTCGGTCAATGACGCCATCATGTAGTGCCATGCAAACATACGACATTCTTTCGGCCTTGAATTAAATCTTGACGAATAATGGCGAATAACTGTTGTTTACATTTCATAGGTCTTCGGTGAAGTAAATATGCTGTATGGTTTGTTATTGATCCGCTATGAAATAATATAGGGTCATAGTAAACTTACTTCAGCTCAGTCGACGCCCCGCCAGGAAAGTTTGCATTCACTCTGTATCGGGACGAGCCGAGCTAATGTAAGTTTACTACGGTTCTGTATTGTCCTACAGTTCAGTCGCCGTTGGCAGGTCGTAATCCACGTGTGGACAGTGATGTCCACGCAAAAGTTTACCAGGTAATAGAAATCATCATCAGCAAAATTTTAATTAATGAATCACCGCTCTGTACCCGGTGCTTCATTGATTAATTTTTTGATGATCATTCCTGTAATTAGAATTTGGAATCTAGTATTATTGCGTCTGTGGAAATAGTGCCTACCCGTGGAAAGTGACCAGTCCACGGTGGTCGTATTGTATACGTAGTCATTAATAAACCGCATAACTAATATTATCTTCCAATTCTCTTCTTCTCTCGGTGTTACGATCAATGAAAGCCGCTCGAACGAGCTGTAGACTTTACATTTTTATTTTGCAAGACTGGAAACCAAAATATGTGAAAATTAAAAGTTTCGGCTTCACAATTACCTATTACCCCTTACTGGAACGAGCTCCATGAGCTCGTTCCGGTGAGGGATCATGAGTTATGTTTTCATAGCAAGAACTGAAAAAATAATAAAATTAAATTGTATTTTTGTGAATATTGCTTGACGAATATGGCCGTTACATTGGGTTTTCGGTTTAAGTATTTAAGAGTCTTTAATCTTCCAAGAAAAGATAAATAGGGGATATCTTGTGTTTTTGAGTGCATAACGAAGATTATGTCATGAGTGACCGAGACAAATGGTTATTTTTTTGTGAGCGAGATGAATAGACAGAACGCGATGTGTGTATGAATCTGTGGGTGTTTTACATAACTCGTTGGAACGGCTAGTCATATTTCGCGAGAGCCGTAGGCTCTCGCGAAATATGACTACGCCATTCCAACGAGTTTATTACGCATTTATTAAACACTACCAGTTTATTACACATTACACATATGTTTATTATACAGCCTCATAAATTAAAATTCCGTTAAATAAACAATTTTTAATCCCGATGATTAAACCCAAAGATGAAGAGTCCGTTATTTTTGTTTGAAGCGGTATTGATCAAATAGATCGATAAAAAATCAAAACAACCTTTAGGACCAAGTCTAAATTACATTCGTTATCTTTTCTCTTGGGCTTGTTTCGACATGTGTCCATTCACGTCTACCATTTGGTGGCTGTTACTGATAGTACAAATATAAGTGAAAATTTGGGCGGATTTGCAAAACAGCTGGGAGACACTTTTTTCAAAGAAGTTCGAAGTATGTCTGAAGATTTACCGAAATAAAGTTGACCAATTTAGATATAACGAATTACGAAGACGCCACGACCATGGTACGGGGTTAATGTTGTGTTTGGAAATGATCGTTTTTTAAACATTATCTCATTTTTTGTTAACTTATTTTTCTGTAAACCGACTTTATTTTTGCTTTGGATGTTTTCAGGTTCACACTACGCGACAGATGATCGATAATTATATAACGAAATCTGGAAACTTTTCGAAGCGTAACTAATGACTCCAAGGGAAAGGAACAGGTAGAAACGGTGCAGGAAAAACGTTCCGGTCTCTATATCACCAGTTAAATACAGAAACATTATGTCACAGCGGCGATTCCGTTAAATACAGGGGTTTAGATGTTTAAAGTTTGGATGTGTAATAATTTTCGGTATCCACTCAAAAAACACTATATTTTCTTTTTATTATACGCTTTTTATAAGAATCTGATAATTCCACTCGTTTCAACCTAGAATTGATGCAGGAAAGTAAACAGCGCATTGAATCATTGAAACGCGGAAGTGATTTGATTGATACTGGTGACAGATAGCGTCTTGCAATCTGATTCAGCTGGCGGATTTCTAATGGCCTGAAAGTCCGTACTATAAGTTTTTGGTTTGGTTGGTACGTCCTTTGAAAGGATGTACCAAACCAAAATCTTATATTACGGACTTTCAGGACATGTTTGAACTAGCGGGTTTCATGCATCAATTCAAGGTGGATATGTGTTGAACTATTGCTGGAAATGATCGGTATCCACTCAAAAATACTAGATTTTCTTTTTGTTATATGTTTTTAGAACAAATTTATCCTAATTGGACTCGTATTCACCATGAAGTGATGCTATGAAAGTCGTCATTTTGATTGATATCGTGCAAGTGAAAATTTCTATATCTTCACAGTGGGGGAATTTTTTCGATAATCTATCATTTAGCGTATAATATAAACTGAATATTTACAACATATTTTAGTTATTATTGACAAAAATACAAAATAAAAAAACAAGTGCCGAGATTGGAAAGTTGATACAATGTTATTAGTTTCCGTGCTGGGTAAACACCTTGACGTTTGGTGAAGTGAAAGCTGTTACGCTGTGACTACCGTCACAGCGTAACAGCTTTGACATCATCAAACGTCATGTTTGGTGAAGAGAAAGGTATTACGCTGTGACTACAATCATAGCGTAACAGCTTTCACGTCTTCAAACGTCACAGAGTTACCGCGTTAATAGACTTGACGTCATCTTATGGGCGTGGAGCAGTTTGAGTGCTGAAGATTTTCGCTGATCTTCCAGCAATCCATTTGTATAGAGGTTAGTGATTCACATTCTAAACAGACCACTTTTTAATTGAATTAATGATTTGAATTTGGTAGCTTAAACGAATTCTTTGGTAAATTAGTTACTATTTTGTACCTATCCACAGAAGGCTATAAGCGAGTTCACAAGTCACCAGTATAATTCTGTAAGGAACTCGACGCTGTTATGGCCTGGAACCAATTTAGTCTTTAAATAGTCCATCGCCTATATTTAAATTCACTCGTGTGGAATAGTTCATTTGGTCGGCAAACCGAACCTATGGCTTCCGATCGCAGTTTTTCGATTTATGTTTCCGGAATCGGATTTCAGGTACACGAATCTCACAAATAAAAGAACAAAGGTAACTATTCTTTCCAAGGTCATACTTTCAATTAACACAATTCCCCCTTGATTGCTTCTAGGAGTAGAAAATAACGCACCTCGTGTAAGTCTGGTATTATTATCACAGGGATACTGATGCTTTGAGTAATGTATCGTAACTAAATCTTGCTTGGCGATATAAAGAGGTGTGCGGAATCTTGTTGCAGAATGCAATTTAGAAATGCGCCTGGTTGTAAAACTCAAGTTTTCGACTTCATCTGTACCAAGTCCACTTTTAGAACGTGTCGTGTGTTTGTTGTTCTGTGTTGAAGCATCTACTCGTGAGTGTCAACTGCTGACCGCGCCTATATATGAAGATGAAGAATTCCGATACATCGGTAAACAAATTGTATACGCACAATAGCCGCTGTTGTTTGTTCCGCATCAATATTCTCACATTACAGTCTTTACATCCACAACAAGAAATATCCCACGAGTGTGAAAAGTATTTGATACCTCAGTTTACAGTAAGTCTTCAATCAGAGTTATTTCATATCTGCATTTTCATATAATTTGCATGGTATATCCACAACGTGATGATAAATATCGGAAGTACTTCCGTTTTGGCACGAAAATAGCCCTTATTTACACTGAGTGTGTATAAAATCGCAACTAGAATTCTAAGCACCTTATCAAATGGAGGAATAATCCACTGAAACGTTTGTTTGGTTATTCGGGGTTTAACAGGTAGTGTCAAATTGTTTTAGGCAGACCTAGGGATGGAAGAAGCCAGAGTATCCAAAGAGCACCTCGCAGCAACGAAGAGCAAGAAACTTACTAACCCCTCACATACAGAGTTAGAATCGATTGAAGACAAACAAGTGTATCTGGGTTGTGCCTTGAGCTTTAGTGCACAATGCCATCCTGCTCCCGCATTGGGATGAAGTGTCTTGCCTGAGGACACTACTCAGATGATGCGTGTTGGATCGAACTGTCAACATTTCGTTCTCAAGTCGAATGCTTTAACCAGTGAACCAGTGCACTCCTTCTGTGAAATATAGGATCTTTTACGAGCCGCGCAATTAAAAATTGAATCATGGCTGTTCGAATTCAACGAGGTAATGAAACAAACTGATCACGTGCAAATTCCATGAACCGCTAAGCGGTTCATGGTAAATTTACGCGTAATCAATTTGTTTCATCACCTCGTGGATTTCGAACAGCCATGATTCAATTCTTATGCTTATTCCCTTTGTAAAACATAATTATTTTATATCCGGACAGGACATCAATTTGGCTTATCAACAATTAAGGCACTGCCTTTTGACTGATTATAATTCGGGACTGCCTTTTGACTGATTATAATTCGGTCAAGTTCTATTCGTAAAAAAGAAACAAAACAACCTAGCCTCTGATACAAAATAGCTACCGTAAACTGCCAATATGGTGTCTAAAATACAACTTACACTCGAGTTGGGGAAACCGTCTATTTATATAACGTAAACAGAAATTACAAAATGTGAATATAGACTCTGAAAAATCGAATGTAGTGCTTAATATCAATGCGCGATGTTCAAATGTCGCATGATCAACTGGAATTCATGGAATAAATCACATGATCAACTGGTATTCATGGGAAAATAATTCACTTTGGAACCTACTGCCAATACAGGGTTCATTGCAGAAAATTTCAGTTGTGGTGTAAACACTAACCAATGAACCAGCGCAGTCCAATCTGTGATATATAGGATCTTCGAGCCGCACAATTTAGAATGAAATTAACGGAACTAATCCAGTATTTGATGGAGTGTTGCCTTTACACTGACATAATGAAAAACCTTTTTTGACTGCATGTTAACAAACCACCTTGTCGAAATATTTCCGCCAGATGATCGGTCATTGACTGTAATATTGCATCATCCTCCTCGTCAATGTGCTAATTTCCTTAATAAAACATATGACAGCAGAAAAAAACGTTCTCAAAATTAATATAATCGTCATGTTAATACGCTGTTTCTCTTGCTGAGGCAAATAAGACACACTTTCTTTCTTGAACGCCGAAGGCAGCGTCCCCTGACAATGTTTTCTGGAAGGCTGTAGCTGAAAGCTTCCTGGGAGATGGTGTCGGGAACGGTGTTGTCGATGGGAGAATGAACAGTGTGTTGATTGGGATTATCTTGGCGGGGTGTATGAGGAGTGGAAAATCACTTATATCAATCACTTATGATAGGGTGCGTCAGTGGTGCAACGGGTGAAATTATTTGTGACAAAATTGGCAATCTATGTTGTTATTAATTATTATTTATATCAGAGGATAGAAATCTCTCTCCTTCTTTTTCTGTTGGTAAAAGCATCCCTGACATCGCTTCCTGGAAAGTGGCTAAACGGTTGTTTTCTGGGAGTCAGTGTCAGAGCCGGTGTTTAAATTTGAAACTACAAAGAGAATGGGGTTTCACAGTCACACAAAACCTTTTTGTGTTGACTACACGAACGAATGTTTGCGAGTGAGACTTAGTGAGTTCGGAGAGGGAGGTCGTGTTGAATTGGTGTGCGTGCGTGGTGTTTGTTTGGGTGGCGTTGTATGTCGAGTGGGTATGTGAGTGAGTGAGTAAATGTGTGAGCGAATACGAGAGTACGAGAGTAAGCATGCAGAAGTGTATGTGAGGACAACCTTGAATGTTAAGAAAAATACACATGTTATTTGTGACATATAGACTCAATGGATCGGGAGCGTTTTATATCTATTAACTTGTTTTATGTACGAAAAAGTTGCACATGTCAGAGTAATAAAAAGATACTACTCCATTAAATTAGGTCTGCGCTGTACTAAGGAAAGATCCGTCTAGACCTAATTTACTAGGAAACTTCCGTGAAGTTCACTATAATCTGAGGACGAGTTCAAGATCATATTTATCACTTGAGCCCAAACTCGGCGAAAGATGCCCAACGTGAATCGATAAAGAAACATCGCTTCCGAAAAGGCTTCTAACATTCTTAAGCCTTTACCTAAGAATCAGCCGCACCCCCACTCGTAATTTACAAAGAGAGCAGTTGAAAAAATCGACAAAACCATGTGCCCCCCCCCCCCCCCCCCATAAAAAAACAATAAAAGATAGTCACCAATAATATTTAGAATTTTGTCGAAACGAATGTTCAAAACTCAAAATCTGTATATTTCAATACACACGCACTACATGTAAAGAAACGGCCAGCGGCCAGGGCTCCATGTTTCGCACAAGCATACAATTGCGTACACTTATGGCTACTTCCAGAATGTTATTGTGTGATCGTGTATTACCGTTCGTTTTAATCCTTTACCCAACGTAACGGCCAAAACCGGCCAGCACAATTCTCAAAAATCGACAATTAGTTTTCATTATTTTTTTCATTTTTTCTCTCAAAAACATAGGTTATGACCCGTCTTTGGAACGAGTTTGTCGAGCTCGTTCCAACGCGGGGTCATAACCTATGTTTTTGAGCCAAAAATGAAAAAAAATCAGTTATTGAAGAATTTTTTGCAAGTGTCGTCTGCTTTTCATGTTAGGTAAAGGGTTAAAGAACAAGTTTAATGGCATGAAAACGTGGAACATCATGTTGCAAGCTACAGTACTTAATTACTTAGTTTCGAGCAACATTTTATATTTCGTCTTCAGCACCGACAACGAGAGATGGAAGCTTGTATGAAGTTACTACGAACCTGTTAACTGCATAAAACCTGTCGGGGACTTCTTCCAACCACTCAAGAAATGTGAAAATAAGTATTGTGTCATATCACTTTTTATTATCTGCTGCTCTTTTGGAATAGATAGAGGAAAATGTCTAACAAGTATTTTCGATGCGTATTGACACGATAGATTTGAGAGGACATCTCTTCGGAGGTAATGCATCACGCAAGAAGTTTAGATCGATATCACAACGCCTCTCCAGAGTTAGAGATGTTTTAATGGCAATTAAAACATGTTTCAATTGCAACTGAAACATGTTTTAATTGCAGTAAAAACGCAACAACTCATACAATAAAAGATATACCCACTGTTTCTGAGTAGGTGTGTAATTATCTCATTCATCACTGCAAGGAAATCTAAAGTTTCACTCGCTACAAAATCCGCGAGTGAAAACTTAGATTTCTTTGTGGTCACTTGTGATATATACAGATTATCATGATTATGTGCATGTCCTGTGATTCGTATCAGATTCGAGGTGGTGTCCAGAATGGGATCTCAACGAGTCTGCTATTTTTGGACACCACCGAGAATCTGATCAAATTACTGGACATGCACATTATCTAGTAATTCTGTTACATAAACAGATTAAATCTTAAATTATCAATACAGTTTTGGGGCACAATGTTGGGCGAGAAAACGTTAAAAATCAATTTTTATGGAACTATATTGTTGTGCACTCTAACAAACAATGAGTACCGCAGTCACCGCAATTTTCAAAGTTGTGTTGTCAAATTATTCTCTCTCAGTGTCACTTCCTATGACGATCCGCTTGAATTTACGAGTGTGCGACGTGGGCACATCCTCAGGAACCTGGTAGGTGTAATTTTGAATTGTGAAGTTTCTATTTATGGGGGGGGGGGGGGGGGGGGGTCATTGGCTATTAATAGTCTGTCTCTAACCGTAAGGAATTTTGTTTTGTTTCGTAAGCGATCAGCTGAGTCGATCACTGAAACGCACATGGAATGTATTCACGCGCTTGTTATGATAGCCCGTCGCGTTACCGGAAATAAATCGTCTATATGATACGGTATCAGAATGAGTCGTCTAGATGATACGGAATCGGAACACATTATGTGATACGTAACGTTTCTCGTGGTTTTTAGGCCAAACTCTATATGATTGTTAGATAAAGTTCTGGTATCTACTCAAAAACAGTGGGTAATCTAAATAGTCAATCAGCTTACTTCAGTTATACTTTTTATTGCATTGTTAGTTCATCAAGCCCCTTAGAAAGTTTGAGAGACGCACTCATCTTCAGTGTAAAAAAGGCGAATCTGTTCTGCGCTTGCCGACAAATTTTTTAAACAGGGAGCCCGAAGCCCGTTCACGAGAAGGAAATTAAAAAGATATTATGCGAAAAGTGCAGAAACGGGGAAAGGCATTGTGACTGATATGATTACTTCAAATTAGAAGAGTTTTTATTTTTACTTGGGTTTTCGTCTTGCATGGGATATTAATCACCAGAACTGTGAAGTCATGGACCTATCAATATTTTGTTCAACGGCTAACCTCAAAACACAAATGGTTTTATGACATAACACACCAATTTCTATCTTGGGTGATATGAGAGAGAAACATCTTCCTCGTGCGTAAATTCCACGTTTTCTCCTTCAAGCCACCCCCCCCCCCCCCCCCCCTTCATCTTAACAGTTTCTATGGGATTTTCTGCTTTGTCATTTGGTTCTGAATTCCACTAAAAGTGCTCAGAGACATATCTCTCCCCCCCCTCTCTCTCTCTCTCTCTTTGACATTATTAGTCTCTGAATGGCTCCATAATTTCTTTCTTTGTACTTTGATCTCAATTTAAACTACAGGATGCCCAACAAAGTAACTGGTTTTGCCATACGTCGTAAACTTTTTATTGATTACTTTGATGGACTCTTCAAATAACATGCTTAGCAAGCTTTTTGTTGGAGGAGACAGTGAGACCATACAACATGGAATGAATGGCCAATTCACCCCCAAGTCAATATTACGGGGGTAGCGAATGGTAAGAAGAAGCGACGGGAACTCGTGGGAAGTTGTTCTGAACCTAATATGATTCGCCCCGGCGGAACAGAAATTTAAAAAATGGATCCACAGGAAATGCCATTGATTCTCCGTTCTTGACGAATGCGTCAGAAAATGTTAAAATGTGTTTGTTTGTAAGTGTGTATGAGGCACACTCCGATAGAGAAACTATGCTTTTGATGCAGCTAACAACGCTATTTCAACTTCTCGCTTTCCCAAAGATTGGTATTATGGTTGCGGAAAGGTTGAAGTAGGAGGCACAGACGGACCGGCCAAAGGAAGAATTTATTGACCAAATGCAACTAATAGTTTTTTTTATATACATTTGAATATATAGAGGATATTCACGAAAATTTGATGAATACCGAAAATATCTCGTGAGTGGCTACAAAGAAATATGAGGATCTTCACGAGCGACGCAGTCGCGAGTGAAGATCCTCATATTTCTTGTAGCCACTCACGAGATATTTTCGGTATTCATCAAATTTTCGTGAATTTTCTTTTTATTTAATGCTCTACGACTACAAACTCTCCAATTTGTAACCTTTATTTGCCATTAAGGCGCAAAATTTATGTGCCGAACCGGCGTCCATACAAAAATTACAACAACCAAACTCCAACCATTGGAATGTGTGAATATCCGCACAAAAAGTAGTCCCGTCTTATTTCTCCCCTAACTTTACGATTTACCAAGGCTGGCGAATTGAAATAATCGCAATGTGTTTCGAAGAAATAGAACAATAACAAAAAACACCACTTTCTTATTTTCAATAACAAGACACGTCATTTTATTTTTTTTGAACTCAATGCACTGAAGACGTGTGAAGTTGAACTGAAGAAATTTGAAAGTGATTTCGGCTTTTCGCTGGAAGGTGAATGAGAAAGTCAAACTTTGAAACCGCTGATTTAATGAATTTATTTAGTCACTGTCACTATCAATTATTCGAATTCGTTTGTATTTGGGACTCTGGAATTCATTACTGATGTGCTGACTCGTTTAAAGTACATGTGATTCGTCATCCGAACCTACGATGAAATATCGATTTCTAAATATCATTTTGATATTTCGTTTTGCCGACCGACAGGGGAATATGACTTAATTTTTCAGCGTGAATTGATGCCTGAGCATTAAATAAAATATAGTACAAGATTATTTATATATTGACACATATCCATTCTATCAAATTGTAAGACTCGTCGTTTATTAAACCTTCACCCAACGTAACGGCCAAAATGGGCCAGCGCTATTCACAAAAATCGCCAATTAATTTTTATTCTTTTTTCATCTTTTGTCTCCAAAACCTATGTTATGACACCTCGTCGAGCTCGTTCCAATTAGGGGTCATAAGAAATGTTTTTGAGACAAAAAATGAAAAAAATTAGTTATTCAAGAATTTTGTTTGCATGTGTCGTCTGCTTTTCATGTTAGGTAAAGGATTAAACGTGTCTGTGAGTGGACGGGCTTGTGTCAGTTACAGTGTTCACCCTGTCGGGTGTCAGTGCGGCCAATTACACTAAAAAAAATTCGTTAGGCACAAAAATACATCAATTGGCACCAGGAATATAGTTTCGGTAGGTCTCGAAGGCTTGGTGGTTTATTATTTTAGTACGTCGTTTTCGGAAAAAATCTCTGCCTGGCGATACAGGCGCGACAGAATTCACACCTAGCAAGTAATTCATAGGTTACAGGCACAATCATGGCTCTTTCCGTTATGGGTCAGTTGAATAACAGTTTATCCATTTAGCATTCAATCCGATTCTTATCAAAACATTTCTTTGTTAACTTAATCTTTTTTATTTTGCTGCTTGATCTTTTATAATCCCTCTGAAAGATAATCATTTATTTGTTACTAGTTATTTGGAGTTAATAAACAGTGAGTAAATAATAATCATGAAATTATTATAAACGTGATAATAACCTTTTACTTTATGTATTTAATTTCTTATTATCTATGTTTTTATTATGTGTATGTTTTTTGCAACTAAAATATTTAAAAGATGTAACACTAAAGTAAAATATCTTACTTGGAGTGCAACAAGGCGCCATCTGCAATGCTTTAGCATTGCATATGACGCCTTGTTGCACTCCAATGTCGATACATGGTTAATTTGTTATTTACAATCAGATTCCATTTGGTACTAAACGTTTCATTTCGCACCCCCCTCCACCCCCCCCCCCCCCCCCAAAAAAAAAAATCATTTGACACCGAACAATCAAAACAAATTGGGCCAGCTTGAACACTGGTTATTACGTATTTGTCTAATGAATGGGATAACCTCCCAAAAGGAAAAATTTCATACAATTGCGTTTTTTATGTTGTTTCTACCACAGAAGACTGTCCCCAAGGTCCCTACGAATCCCAAATTTCGGGTTGAATTGAGTCGCTAATCGAATTAGAGTTAGAGAATTTCGAATCAAATTGAACTAAATGGAATCTCAAATCGATTCTTCCCGATTTTCAAGTTGTATATATTGCCCCTTCTTACACATGTGAAATATAGCAATTATCCTGAGGCTCCACTCGAGTATTGTTACCCAACATAACGGCCAAAACCGGCCAGCGCTATTCACAAAAATTGCAAATTAATTTTTCATTATTTTTTCATTTTTTGTCTCAAAAGAGGGGTCATAACCTATGTTTTTGAGACAAAAATTGAAAAAAATTCGTTATTCAAGAATTTTGTTTGCATGTGTCGTGCTTTTCATGTTAGGTAAAGGGTTCTGAGTTGGTAAGTCAAACAAAAAAACGGTATATTCAAAACACGAAATCAAAGTAGTTTCTGAAGCTTTACTTCCTTGAACTCTCTTCTATTATTAGGTTTCCTGTGCCTGTGCAGGAGACATGGTGGTAGAAGAAGACTTCAAGATGAGACACTTTTATAAACTCCGATGATCAATAATCTACTCGTTTAATGTACAGATATCCCCTCTTAATAAGTTAGTCGATACAATAATATTTTCCAACGGCAGTTAGTGAGAAAAAGCATTATTATATGACAGTGTAATTTAACCGCTAAATATCACTACTGTTTGACTATCTTTTCCTGGTCCAGGAAAAATCCACAGTGTGGAATCCGATTCCGTATCACTATAGTATGACGGACTATTTACGGGTGCATTCGAATTCGCATAATTAGCTGTTCCAGTCGCAGAGAGTACTTTACTCCGAGTTGGAATGGGTGCGCTGGAAAGGCGGTCTGGGTTTTTTATCGTATTCATGATATTTTCTTTATCGTATTCACTATTCATACGCATTTGAGGAGTACCCGAAAGTGTGCACGTGTACCAAAAATAAGTGTAAACAAATATAGTTCTGTTTTACTTCAATCCAATTTACCAAAAAAGGTTGGGGAATTGTTAATGCTAGCGCTGGCATGCGATGCTGAACTATAAGTCATATAATAAACCCTTTATCGCTTCATTGAAGTCATCTGGGTCGTCGCATCTCATCTCGTTGAGGAGATCAGATCGCCGGATTAAACTCGCTGCCTGCGACAGCCCGTTTAATCTCCTCCTCAACTCGTCGTGATACTACGACCCAGATCACTTCACTGCAGTGATAATATGTATTTATCATGCATGGTCTTCATTTGGAATGGAACGCACTCTTTCATTGAAATTTTGGAATTGGTTGGAATTTCTGTCGAATTACTCTTTTGTACGCTCATATTGGAAATAATCGCCAGTTGTCAGGAGAATTATATTTAAAAATGAACATATCTTTTTCATTCAAAATATAACGGTAAAGGAAGATCATGCACTTTATAAACTTTACAATAAACAATAGCGATGCGGATCATTTTCGCGTTCAACTTGTGGCCTGCTGCGATGCTTTCAGCCGTAATTTACTGTCGTAAATCCGATGGTATGAAGACAGAACTCTACGAGGATAGAGTGCAGGGGACTGGAATCAACGATCGATGCGGATTTTTTGCTGTATTTCACGAGCGCCGAAGGTGCCCTGGAAAGACATGAAAAACTCCACCAATGCTAACCGATTCTTTTGAAGGAGCATCTTATGTTAGTTCGAAGACAATGGTTGTGTGAAAACTCCACTTTTTTAACCCTTTACCTAACATGAAAAGCAGACGACACTTGCAAAAAAAAATTCTTGAATAACTAATTTTTTTCATTTTTTGTCTCAAAAACATAGGTTATGACCCCTCGTTGGAACGAGCTCGACGAGCTCGTTCCAACGAGGGGTCATAACCTATGTTTTTGAGACAAAAAATGAAAATATTTTGAAAATTAATTGGCGATTTTTGAGAATAGCGCTGGCCGGTTTTGGCCGTTACGTTGGGTAAAGGGTTAAAATAATAAATCACTTCTCCCATATTGTACGCTGCCATTGATTTTAGAATTTATTTATTCCTTTATTAGTGTCTGAGGTCACGCTCTGAAGTCAGTTGGGTTAAAAGCATCCGAAATCAACTGGCTCGAGTGAATATGAACCCAAGTGGGTTTAAATTCACTCAACCAAGTTGCTTTGGGTTAATTTTTAACCCAAATGATTTTAGAGTGCACTTTTGGCATTGTTGGCTATTCCATGACCACAGCATTTGGATGATGCCAAGTTTAGCCAATCAAAACTTGTTTACCACAGTAAACAAGCACTGCTCTACATCCCGCATTTCCCTACAGGGAATTAATTTCAGAAAAATGTTTTTGGAAAAGAGTATTAACCCTTTACATATCGAATCAGCTTTTGGAACTTAATCGCGATTACCCACGTTGGGGCACGATGGCGCTATGTACTGAGGCGTATTGCACGTCGATAGTGCACTTGTATTTACCCATTGCTAACCCTGTTTGTGCAGAGTTGTTAGTACGTTGGGAAGTCTGGAAGTTGTTTGCCAATAATCGGTGGTTCTTTCCTGGTACTTCGGCTTCCTCCACCTGTAAAATTGACCGATACGAGGTGGCCCTGGTGGTCAAAAGTGTCATTAAACCCCAATAAAAATCGCATTGGCCGCATCTACCGCGTAATTTATAAATTGAGCAATTCAAAAATTAATTTCAAACACTTCGACATAACTATATCATGTGACTCCTGATTGGAACGAGCTCATGGAGCTCGTTCGAATTATGATTCACATGATATGGTTTTGTTGAAATTATTTGATAAATTAAAAAAAAACAATTGTGATATCGTGTGAGTTAGGAGAAGTGTTAACCCTTTACCCAACGAATCGGCCGCATCCCCAGCGTAATATGCAAATTCAGCAGTTGAAAAAATATTATTTTTCAAAAGATTTCAACAAAACCATATCATGTGACCCCTCGTTGGAACGAGTTCGTCGAGCTCGTTCCTACGAGGGGTCACATGATATGGTTTTGTTGAAATTGTTTGAAAAAATGATATTTAAAATAATAAATTTTGAATTCGTCTGAGTTGGGTAAAAGGTTAAAAGAGGTGGAGTTCATTTTACACTCATCCAATCATTACCGTCGATTGGACAACGATTTGTGATAATTAATCAGGAGTCCAGAAGAAGGTCGCCCCATTAAAGAAACTTTCGACAATGTTTATTTCGATTCTGGACAAATGTTTGACGACAAGCAATTCCCAATGGTGTTCAAACAATTGTCGAACAAACTAACCTTGAAATAAAATCAATAAGACGCAGAATATCCGAAATCCTTTGAATACAATTTAATTCCTAAAAATCGAAAACGTGTTGCAAACATGGCTTCTTTCACTTCCTGTATACATTTGCATGATCTAGGTCTTGTCACCTTACAAATGCATTCATTCACGTCTCTATCCGGCAAAAATGTCAAAGCCGGTATACCAACTTACAGCTCAGTAATATAATCCTATCTTTATAAGTTTTTATTCTCACAGCTACGCATTAAGAGGGCTACGGAATATAATTACTTTTTCAAAAGAAGGCACAGCAGAAGTACTACGCCTTCTCATTTTAGATGAGTCGTTGTCCTTTGTGCCCACAGCCCTTCTCGTTTTCATTTAACTCTGCCATCTCTGTGGCTTTTGAGGCAGGAATTAGTATGCAAAATAACATATGAAAAATCCCCATTAATCCCAACACGGGAAAATGTGTTTTTTGGGGGAAAAGAAAACACTGAAAAACTCAATACTCATTAAAAGAGTTCAAACAACAGTCATTTCCGTGGTACTTAGATCAAATAACAATTTTCTCGTGATGGGATTAATGGGGACTTTTCATATGTTATTTTGCATACTAATTCCTGCCCCAAAACAATGCTAACATTTGTATAGGACTTTCTTGGCGGTTGGGGTATAATTTGACCATTTTTTATTTTCTCGCGAAAAAATAAGTCATCAAAAACATACTTTCCCGGTGTTGGATTTTGGGGGATTTTTAGTATGTTGTTATTTAGACATATGTGCTTCGTTCAAAAGCAAAATCTTTTGTATAGCAATTTCTTGTGGGTTAAGTATCAGATTGATTGGACTATATATCCAGCCGGAAGATTAACCAACCCTTTATGACATACTATCTGACGTCGTACCAACGACACCAGTCAGATAATGATTTTTGACGCTTTGCACATTGATGTCCAAATATCAAAACTGCAGCCGACATTTTTTTCGCATAATGCAACTAAGGATTTTGCCAGTTCAATCTTGTTTGACAGCGCTCATTGAGTTCTGTCAAACAATACTGGTTCGGTTAATATTTTAGATGCATTATGGGAAACAATGCAGCTTGAAATATCTGTATTTTGACATCTGTATGTTGAGGATTATTTATTGATTTATTTGTTGGTGGTTAACCCTTTACCTAACACGAAAAGTAGACACTTGCAAACAAAATTATTGAATAATTAATTTTTTTCATTTTTTGCTTCATAAACATAGCTGAAGACCCCTCATTGGAACGAGCTCAATGAGCTCGTTCCAATGAGGGGTCATAAGCTATATTTTTGACGCAAAAAGTGAAAAAATAATGCAAATTGAATGTCAACTTTTGTGAGTAGCGCTGGTCGTTACGTTGGGTAAAGGGTTAAGGTTACTTTCAGTATCTCATGATCGCAACTCAGGGCTGAAGTCAAGTTTGTCCAATCGCTTATACTTATACTGCCCATTTTAGAGGACTTCCACCCCCAGGCATTGGTTTCGGGCCCTATTTTACTAGTAAAGCAAAACGTGTTTACCACGTTAGACAGTCACTGCTCCACTTACCGGGGTTCCCATGGGAGATGTAGAGAGTCATTTGTTATTTGTAAATTACGAGCAAGGATGCAGCCGAATAGTCATGTAAAGTGTTAATCCGGTTTTTACAGTCGAGAACTGTAAGATGAATATATCATCACCATCATGTTTTTGTACAAAATGTTGTATCAAAGTCTCGCTCTTGTTTCTATAAGGCCATATCTCGACTCGACGCGATATTGCCTTAGAAGCAAGAGCTCCACTCTGATACTAGTACAACATTTTGTTCATAAATATATATATCAAACCTGGTACTACGGCCCTGAGAATTTCAAATTTCGGACCGATTCGAATCAGGCAGAGAATTTTCGAATGGAACCTAATCGCAAGTCGAATCTCTCCGCTTTTCAAGTTGTAGATGTTTCACCTTCTTCAAGCCGTAGACTATATTGTCAATCTCCACTGGAGTATTGTAGTCATGGTCGACGCGTCTGCTTGTACAAGTCAATGAAAAAAGTGGAATACTCCAGAAACGGAATCAAAAAAGTTCGGAATCGAAACCTCTTTGAACACCCCCTTGGTAATCAGGTCTCCTGTACATGGGACCCGATGGTAGAAGAAGAGATCAATAGGAGTCACTTAGTAGGATTTTGAAACATCTTAATGATTCGAAAATGTCTTCCTAATCAGCGCAACTCCAATGGAATCGGTCCGAATCATCGGACGATTTCGAATCGTAACGAATTCCGAAGCTTCGCAGAGGGCCCTACTTGACAAACGAAAATATGAAATCAATCAAATTATTGCACGCGAAATCTTGTGAATGACCCAAACATTTTGATAACGGTTGTGTGACAAAAAGTCTGTGTGTGGAAGTGTAACTTCTTTTTTCGTTCTTTCAGGAGATGATAGGTCCGAATGAAAGTTTGGAATTACAAAATCGGAAGCGTAAAACAATAGGAGTGAATGACCACGACGCCGAAGGTAAGAATGATAGAAAACAGTCATTTTTTAACCCTTCACCTAACACGAAAAGCAGACGACACTTGCAAAAAAAATTCTTGAACAACTATTTTTTTCATTTTTTGTCTCAAAAACATAGGTTGTGACCCCTCATTGGAACGAGCTCGACGAGCTCGTTCCAATTAGGGGTCATAATCTATGTTTTTGAGACAAAAATGAAAAAAATAATGAAAATTAACTGACGATTTTTGAAAATAGCACCGGCAGGTTTTGGCCGTCACATTGGGTAAAGGGTTAAAGAAAAACACTTTACTTAACTTCCCGATTGTAGATGACAGGTTTCATTGTGATCCTTGTTAACCTTAAAGTCCTTGAATTTAAAATTATGTTTTCAGGGCCTTGAAAGTAGTTGTAACTTATACATTAGCCTTGAAAGGATTTGATTTTTTAAGAATGTTTCAAAGTTTTAATTTCAATACTCTGCAACAGAAATTAATTCTTTGAAACATTCTTAAAATCAAGGATTTTGCCCAATAAAAGTCTGCTTCATTGTTCTATCTGTTTCCATCAGATATTTTACATTGTTGGTAAATATTCTGATTTGTATCAAACTACTCTGTCTATTTTTGATTTATGATCGAAATCAGTACTTTTTTAAAAATTGTGTAGACGATAGTCCCCTGCTCGGATTCGAGTACGATTTGTATCCTCGAGTGCGAGGAGGATTATTTCACGAGGCGTTTAGCCGAGTGAAATAATCCGAGCTGCCCACGAGAGGATAAAATCGTACTCTAAACCGAGCAGGAAACCTTTGTTTTTATTTTATTTTTTCCTTATTTGTTTTCCCAAAACATCCCTCTATACTTGATTCAACTCAACCGATTTGTAAAAAAGAAAAAAATAGTCCATCATCACTGAGAGTGGAATACGATGATGGGAGTGGAATACCATTTTCGGCGAGTGGGACTGGGAAAACGATTTGTTTTGTGGGATGAAAAACGAATGAAAAGAAAATAAATCTATGTTCTTAAAATCGTAAGTTTACTCAAATCTAGGTATAACTGTCGCCTTCAGGTCTCAAATATTATGTAAAAAAGGGTCCGTAGAAATGGCTTGAACAGGTCATTGAAATTCCCTGAACTAAACTCATCCTGAAAAAAATGAGCCCTGAGATGATAGAAAGCATTATTAAAAGTAGAGACAGCCCGTGATATTTGGATGCGATGAATATTTTGTTGCGTGAGTGTTGCCCACGTTATTTTATTTTCAAACTGAGGACAGTTTTAAACAAATCCCTCATTCAAAGATATTTATTTTACTCCTGTGCTGAGTATCTGACGTACAGAACTGTGATCACAAACGTGGACAGACAGTTTCGATCGGATCGCGATTGAGTTGTGATCCGCTTGAAATTATCTGTCCGCTTACCTCCTCACAGCACTATAGAATCCCACCTGCCGAAAAATAAATATGAGAAATTTAAACCTAAGATGATGTTTTCGTTTGGATTTTTATGCTGTCTTAATTTCGTCGCATTTTATACAAAATCTCGCTCCACTACTGCAGGTGTGTCGCAATAGCATCGCGCTGTCATGGAGTGTTGATGCTGGGTCGAAACTGCCTGGTGCCAAATTTTTAGTCATTCTGGATATTTTAGTGCCAAACAAAGTGTTTCAGTCCCAAAACGCGAGTGATATATGAGGGAGCATTTTCGCGCTGCCTGGTGTCAAACCTTTAGCAATTCTAGATATTTTAGTGCAAAATAATATGTTTTGGTCCCAAAACGCCAATGGTAGAGGAGGAAGCATTTTTGCTTTGTCTGGTGTCAAATCTTTAGCTATTCTATATATTTTAGGGCAAAACAAAGTATTTTGGTCCCAAAACGCCAATGGTAGACGAGGGAGCATTTTCGAGCTGTCTAGTGCCAAACCTTTAGCCATTCTGGATATTTTAGCGCAAAACAAAGTGTTTTGGTCCCAAAACTCCAGTGATATAGGAGGGAGCATTTTCGCGCTGTCTGGTGCCAAACCTTCAGCCATTCTCGATATTTTAGCGCAAAACAAAAGTGTTTTGATCCCAAACGCCAATGATAGAGGAGGGAGCATTTTCGCGCTGTCTGGTGTCAAACCTTTAGCCATTCTAGATATTTTAGCGCAAAACAAAAGTGTTTTGGTCCCTAAGCGCCAGTGGTAGAGGAGGGAGCATTTTCGCGCTGTCTGGCGCCAAACCCTTAGCGGTTCTGGATATTTTAGCGCAAATCAAAAGTGTTTTGATCCCAAAACGCCAATGGTAGAAGAGGGTGCATTTTCGCGCTGTCCGGCGCCAAACCTTTAGCCATTCTGGATATTTTAGCACAAAACAAAGTGTTTTGATCCCGAAACGCCACTGGTAGAGGAGGGAGCATTTTTGCGCTGTCTGGTGCCAAACCTTTGGCCATTCTGGATATTATAGCGCAAACCAAAAGTGTTTTGGTCCCATAACGTCAGAGGTTGAGGAGGGAGCATTTTCGCTCTGTCTGGTGCCAAACCTTTAGGCATTCTGGATATTTTAGCGCAAAACAAAAGTGTTTTGGTCCCAAAACGCCAATGGCGGAGGAGGGGGCATTTTCGCGCTGTCTGGTGCCAAACCTTTAGGCATTCTGGATATTTTAGCGCAAAACAAAAGTGTTTTGATACCAAAACGCCAAGGGCGGAGGAGGGAGCATTTTTTCGAGGCTGATTAAAATAAATTGATTGAGTTTTGAAAAATGGAAATTATTTCAAAAGTGAACAGACAAATGATCACGGGAAAAGTCCGGCAGACTCGACAGTTCTGATGAAATACTGTGAATGCTAAAGGAACGGCCACTTAAGCTGTATCTATGCCACTGATTCAATTCATGGTCAGGCTGAATAATGTCGATATGTTCACTTGTTGTTGCACTCAGATAATAACAGATTAATCGACTAATTACAGTTATACCCTGGGCTTAGCCGGGTCGCGAATCTTTATAAAAAACAATATTTAATTAGATAAATACTTCATACTGTCACGAGTCACTCGCAACGGTATGACGTATTTATCAAATTAAATGCTTCATTTTTTTTATTTATTGGTGTTTAACGACCCTTTCGACAGCCAGGGTCACCTCGTGCAGGACAATTTTACGGGTGGAGGAAGCCGCCGGAGTACCCGGAGAGAACCACCGGGCAACGGCGATCAACTGTCAGGCTCCCCAACATACTAACTCCACACAAGTAGGGTTAGCATTGGTTGAAAAAGACAAGAGCACCATCGACGTGCCTTAGTACACAACGCCACCGTGTCCCCACGTAGGCAGTGGTATGAAGTGTCTTGCCAAGGATACAACGCGGTTGCAGCAGGTAGGATTCGAACCGAGGACCTCTCGGCTTGCTTCCAGCGCCTCTACCTACTGAGCTCCCGCGCCCCCTTGTAAAGCTGATAACCTACAGTACATGGAGAGTGGATTGTAAATAAAACACACGCGGAGTGGAGTATCACCCAAAGTATCACTTTCAAATTCTGTACATATGGGCAAAAAACACAAGCAAAGTTTCAGCCAATGGACCTCCGGGTTTAACCCGGAGTTCCATTGGCTGGAACTTTGCTTGTGATGGTTATGCTTTGCAACAAATTTGCAATTATTGCTCGGGTGGAATCTCCACTCTGCGGGTGATTTAATGATAATACACTCTCCACGTACTGTACAATGTTTTATTGAAGACAAAACAATGCCCCATTGCCACTCACCGACAATTAATTTAGAAAGTATTTCCAAACACTATTTCTAGCATCTTATAGAAAAATTCACCAGGTTTGAGTGTGTTTCGTGAAAATCGACTATAGTTTCCGCCTTTATTGCCAGCTGACTATTTCCTTGCACCAGAAGTAATAAATATTTTTTTGTTTATTTCGTCATCGATCGTACTCTTCACTATGGCTTTCCTTCACAAGCGAAAGGAATTTTTGGTGCCAACATTTTAGCCAATGAAGATTTGTTTTGGTGCTAAATCAAAATTTGTAGTGCAGGTGGCTAAACCGGTACCCGACAACGTGAACACTGATCTCATCACCACTTGTGTGATCTGTCTCCTATCAAACGTACTGTCTCCTATCAAACAATGCTGTGACCACAAGAGCAGACGAAAAATGTTGACTGGATCATGAATGGATCGTGATCCGCTTCAAACTCACTGAGGGCTTTTCGAGTAACAAGACTAAAATCTCGCCGGTGGAATAAGAAATGCGTTATCATTGCGTCTCGGCATCTATTTTATATTGTTTTTTCTCTATCAGTCTTCAGTTTGCAATATTTTATCAGTGACATCTCGATGCCCTGGAATAAATGCCCTGCGCCAAAAGGTCCTATCGCGATCCGATACACAAAAATATCACTTTTGTGATCACGGTACTGTGCATAAACTGACAATAGCTCAGTTATCAGATGGTAGGCTCAAACTGTACCTTCACGAAATTTCTAATACAGTTAAATCGACCATTTGTTCATTGTTGAATGTGTCACCCAGTTAAATTTAATGTGTCAATTCTCGTTACATCGGTATGCCACGAATTTTCTCATTCATTCGTTGGATAGCAAGACAACAAATGCATTGACAGGGGATGTGAATTTTTCTATCATCGGTTCATAAAACATTTTGTATACGTAGACTTACAGGTGAAGGATAGAAACCTAGGGAACGCAGATTTGACGGTCTCTGCAATGTCAACCGAGCTATATACAGGGGGAATAGGGAGAGGAAGATAAAAACAACGAATCTGATGAACGAAAAAAACCGACGCTTCAGTATGCCGTGTGACAACTGAATTCTTTACAGGTCGATTGTTGGAAGGTCGGCGAAGTGTACATTGCATTATTTTATTGTATTACCTAACGGGGTATTATCGTTTTCATATCTTAAAAGGTGTAAATGAGACCTCGATTACGTCACAAGAATATTCTTCCCGTCTTTTTCACGATCTTCAATCTCGGTCCACCAACAGCGTATTTTCCTTCACAAAATGTGATGGTGAATGTTTTATGAATAAGACGGGCGGACTCGACCGATCTGTTATGTTAACTGTTATAAAAGTTTTCCTTCACATTTTCTATGCAGTATACGAGCAGAGTGGATAATGATTTAACCCTCTATACTCTGATTATATATTTATTGGGGTTTAACGCCACTTTTGACAGCCAGAGTCACGCGTCGGGCAATTCTCGGGTGGGGGGGGGGGGGGGAGGCTGGAGTACATGGAGAGAACAACCCAGTAACGCCGAGCGACTGTCAGACTCCCCAACGTACTAACTCCACACAAGCAGGGTTAGCATTGGTTGAAAACAAGTGCACCATCGATGCGCAGTACGCCTTAGTGTACAGCGCAACCGTGCCCCCACATGTGGCACTCTGATACCAAAATGGCAAAGTTTTCAGCAGCAAATATACCCCATGATGCAGTTTGATATTTAACCGAATATACCTTGTTCGACGGATCTCAATGAGCTCTGTATTGCAGATGGCACATTGTTCCGCTCGGGAGACGATATAAATCTTTAGAAATCACCCCGCCGATTGTATAGTTTCTTAAATATTCCAATATTTGGAATGCAACCAGAAAATACGAAAACCAGCGAGTGATACAGTGTTTTCTCCCATCACTAAGGTACTGAGTCATATATAAAGTCGTGTGACACAGCTAGGAGAGATTATTATTATCCCTGGTGGGTGAGGTTGTGAGATGGGGAAATCTCACCCGAGGGCAAAGATATTTGGGTCAGACACGAGGCTTGCTGAGGTTCTGGATTAAATATCTTGTCCCGAGGGTGAAATATCCCCATCTCACACCCGCCCACATCAGGGATATTTTATCTCCCCCACCAAAACATTCTGACACCATCAAAAGTAATTCAGGGGCACGTGCAGGTATATCGAACAATTTTGTTGTCCATTTCTGAAAAAAACTGATTTGCTTATCAGAAAGTGCGCACAAAGGTATATACCACAAAATTAAATCCAACACCGGCAAGACAGGGGTTAAAGATTTGTAGCGAAATGAACATTGAAACATACCGTTGAGGTCATATTATGAATTCTGCAATGTATTCGCATAACTTTTCTACGGGAATTCCGTGCAACTCGCTCCACTCACGTTCATCCAAAAATTCTAATAAAAAAGTCAAGTGTCCTTTGGTTTTGTGGTCGGTGTTTTTATTTCTATTTTCTTCGACAAACGTTCGTCTGCTAATATTTCCGAAACGTGACACCATGTTGTTTGTTTACAGAAGAACGAGCGATGATTGAATAGTCCTGCGCTCATTAAATATGCTAATAAGCCAGTTTAGGTCGGTCACGTGGGTGGGGTGAGGTAGCTGTCACGTGGGTGGGGTGAGATAGGCATATCTCTCCCAGCTATCTCACACGACTTTATATATGTCTCAGTACTTTAGTGGTGGGAGAATAGTATGATCCCCGATAAGTCTGGAGGTGGGATGGGGAAATCTCACCCGTGGGGCAAGATATTTGAACCAGACCCGAGGCTTGCCGAGGGTTTGGTTCAAATATCTTGCCTCCAGGGTGAGATTTCCCCATTCCCACCTTCAGACTCATCGAGGATGATTTTTCTTCCCCCCCCCCCCCCCCCCACACACACACACACGAGGATTACGTCATTATAGATAATTGGCGATAATTGACATACCCAATTTATCAAGTCGTAGTCCTTTCGAAAAACGAACAATTTCATCGGAAAGATCGTACAAAAGTTAGGTATATACCATAGGTATATACTAAAAAATTAATTTGTAACACTGTCCGTTAAGGGGTTAATGAATTTGCGCGTGTCAAACTCTAATGTAAAGGGCATTGTGAGATTATTGATCGATCGATAAATTCGCGCAGTGATATTATTAAATCTGCAGAGAAACATGGGTTGAAACAAATGAACATTGTTGATTTTGAATGGCTCGTGGATTACATGCGGGAAATCGTGAAGCCATTTTGTTTATCTACAATTGGGCAGACGATGATGAAATAGTACCGGCGACCTAATAAAATATGCATGTCACGTGGGGTGGGTGGGATAGAAATATCCCACCCAGCTGTCTCACCCAGGACACGCGTATGTTTCACGTATAGTGGGGGAGAAATGTATGTCCACCCCATCCATGTGACAGCTATCTCACCCCACCCACGTGACCAACCTATATTGGCTTATTAGCATATATTATGAGCGCAGGACTATTCAATCATCGCACGTTCTTCTGTAAACAAACAACACGGCGTCACGTTTCAGAAAATAACAGCAGACGAACGTTTGTCGAAAAAAATAGAAATAAAAACACAGACCGAAAACCCACAGGACACTTGACTCTTTTATATGAATTTTTGGATGAACGCCATTATGAGTGGAGAGATTTGCACGAAATTCCTGTCCAAAGGTTATGCAAATACACTGCAGAATTCATAATATGATGTCATCGGAATGTGTCAATGTTCATTTCGCTACAAATCTTTAACTCCTGTCTTGCCGGCGTTTGGATTTAATTTTGTGGTATCTACCTCTGGTATATACAGAACTTTTGTGCGCTCTTTCCGATAAGCAATTTAGTTGTTTTCAGAAATGGACAACAAAAGTGTTCGATATAGCTGAACGCGCCCCTGAATTACTTTTGATGACGTCAGGCTGTTTTAGTGGGGGAGGGGGGGGGGAGAAAAATTATCCCTGATGGGGGCGTGGGTGAGATGGGGAAATCTCACTCTCGGGACAAGATATTTGGTTCAGACACTCGGCAAGCCTCGTGTCTGGCCCAAATATCTTGCCCTCGGGTGAGATTTCCCCATCTCACACCCTCACCGACCATGGTCCATAACAGTCTAATTTACACCTGTTCAGTGTACAGGAAATTGATAACGAGTTTATAATTAAATATCATTTACGGATGGAAAATCACTCATTGTACAGCGTTAAGTTCAATTTGTTTTGTTTTGTTATTGTTTTTGTTGCTGTTTTTTTTTTTTTTTTTTTTTTTGGGGGGGGGGGGGGTAGGGGTGGGGTGATAAACTTCTGGAGAATTTTTTTTTAACCAAAAGGGGTGTTCGGTGCCCGAAGGTGCGCATTTTTTTTCAGCCTCGTATCTGTAATTGTTTCTCAGACATCCCTACCCAGAATAACTAAACATTTTGCCCCCGAAACACAGCTCTAAAACATAACTTATGTCCCTCACTGAAACGGACTCAAGGGATTTTTTTTTTGGGGGGGGGACACACCCAGATGTTACGCCCCTGTGATTTAACACTACCACACTGGTAGCGCAATAGAATTTTCTCCAATCCTCTGTTTTTCTCTTATTTATCTATGAATATATTTAACCAGTTACATCTTGTTTGACATCTCACTGAACTCTGTCAAACAAGATAAATTTGAAGCGAAGTTGTTCCAATGAGGCGTCATAAGCTATGTTTCTGGAACAAAATTTGAAAGCAATTATAAAATGTCGATGGTGATTTTTCTGAATAGCGCTGGCCGATGTCGCGTCATGTTAGATAAAGGATCAGTGAAAATGCGAATGCGAGCGCACGTTACACTATAAAGTCATATGACTGAATGTTGAGACCGCTTCAACCCCACCCAATCCCCCACACACACATTTGGCAGTATAGACAGTGCATGGTGTGGTTGACTTCTGACTGTTACAATGCCTCTGCACGTAACGATGTTTAAGAAATTTTGAAGTGGAAATGTTAGGGTCATTCCATATTCATAGTATCCGCAAATTCATATCATACAGGGGCGGCGAAACCGGGGTGGGGTGGGCTGGGGTGCTGAAGCCCCCCCCCCCCTCCCCCACCCACACACACTTTTTTGCCGGGCCATGTTTTTTTGTATGCATATATTTTAACACAACCAATTATTGGTGAAACAAGGGTCGGATCGAGAGCCTCCCCCATATTTTCGCCAGCTATGTTTCTCTCGTACTGGTTCAGTTTCGATGAATTTCGGATCAATTTTGCAGTATGTGGCAGCAAACGCTAAAATGTATACCGTCTGTTAAAAAATCGGTTAACTGAAATAGATCGTAATCTTACAGACATACAAGTACAAATCCACCCCCAGACAAGATAATCCACAGACAGTATAATTGCTGTTAACGTCTGGTAAAACATACAGGTGAGGTCGTTACGACCAAAGCTGATAAATAGACCTCACCTGTATGCTTTACCGAAGTTTTTTGACGGCTCTCAGAGTGTGAAATCTTTCAAATACATCTCCTGAAAAATCAAAAAATATCTGCTCAGATGCATGGAAATGGGGGGTTTTGGGACCCTGGAATTTAAAATGTTCGTACCACCATAGTCGGCCCGTCATACCGACGATCATCCATCGCCCTATCCAGCCCCCCACTTTGAAAATCGTTCCGCCGCCCCTGTCATATCTGTGGTTTAGGGCAGTGAAAATGATGGCAGTAGCTGTCAGTTTATCTTTTGTGATGTATCGTTTAAATTCATGAAGGGGTAGAACATTTTGCTGCAGTTGCTGAAATGCTCTTCTGGAAAACACTCTTGGCAACCTTCTCACAAAAACCTATTACAAAATTTCGCCGCCTCACTATACGTGTTTTTGCACCGAAACAGGATCAATAAAATCTGTTTCAGAAAATGAACTGTTTCAAACAGTTTGTCAGATAAATCGGCTTCAGCTCTAAAACTATGTCCAATAAAAGTCTGGGGTAACTCCTTATGGAATACGCTCGCTTGACAAGGGATAATGATTCAGTTTGCTTGTACTTCCAAATCTTTAGGAATATTATTTGTTCGAGATTATGACGGCTAGGTGGGCACAAGTAATCGCTAGAGACAGCTCAAACTAAACACTCGGGGTTTCATCTAAAATTAGATGAATATTGACAATCACTGCAATCATCGTAATCCGGCTCGCGTGCACAAGCGCGAGGTGATAAACGCAAGATTTACTGCCAATCCTCGTAACTCGGGGCTGTCACTTTATGTCGTGAATGTGTCTGAATTGAAGCATAAAAACCGAACCGTCCAAGCCAGTCCTAAACCTCCTCAATCCTACAACAATTAATTTGTGAAAATGTAATACCGCGGTAAATTATCCCCAAGTCTCAGTCAGTCTGTTATTTTTCTATAAGGTTTTATGATTATAATATTGTTCGACGTTGAAAAGCCTACTCAATTTTCAATTAATGATATCGGTCATAATGAAGATGTATTCGAGTCGTCAGAATGGATTTTGTGTTCTCTCAATAGGATTATTTATCTGCCAAGTAAGGCGCGATGCTAAGCTGATATGAAATCAGGCCTTTAATATAGTTCAAATAGAAATCTCTCGTCACGACATCCCCGTTCTTACTGCTTGCGTAGAGTTTTATGCTACAATGTCGAGCATATTTCCCTCTTGTCATTAAACTCTACACAGCTGGATTGCTGCAACGCTCACTGGTAACATATAAAAAGGTGACCCCTATGGCCGTCATTTTAAGGGGTGGAAATTGCAATGAATGAACAGTACCAAAAAAAAAAACCTCGAAGGTTTCAAGTTCCGAATGCCTCGCAGTTTCCGACTGCTTTAATACACTCTAAAAGCAGCTGGGTTAACCCTTTGAACCATAATTGTATATCCCATGTCACTTCTGAGCCATCAACAGGTATAGTCTGTATATTCGTTACTTGGATGAAGATCAATCAATATTTTCAACGTGCAGCCAGTTGGCTGTACGTTGAAATGTTGATTGGTCTTCCACACAAATTCACTGAGCAAATACCAACTTTTTGAATGCAGGGGCCAATACTATAAAACTTTTACAATTGTATTTTCAAGAATCGTATTTTCTAGTTATTACATTAAAGGAGTTAAAATGAATCATTAGCATTTTCAAAGATCTGGCAATTTGCCATTTGGCAAATTGCCATCTTTTTTAAAATGCTAATGATTGATTTCATACAGTTATATTAATAGGTAGAAAATTTAATTCTGAAAATACAATTGTAAAGGTTTTATAGTATTGGCTCCAGGTCTTATCGCAATTCTGTCCCGGAAAATCGATCTTTCGGGTTCAAAGGGTTAAATTTAACCCAAATCAACTGAGTTGATGAATATGAATTTTTAATGTAAGTGGTCTCATATTCACTCAACCCAGTTGATTTGAGTTAATTTTTAACCCAACAGATTTTAGAGTGTAAGAGTATACTTTGATGTTTGTGAAAAAATAAATATCTTGATTATGAGTATTTATCACAAAAATTTAGAAAATAGTAAAATAAAAAAAACATTAATGAATACCGCTGGCCGGAAAGGCCGTTGCGTTATGTGAAGAATTAGTACACCACTATAGCTCCATTATTGTAACAACTATATTTGCTCCTAGCATTGTGGTTACTAGTTACTGCGTCGACACGATATCATCAGGCGCAGAAAGTATCGTTACCACCCCAACCCCCCCCCCCCCCCAAAAAAAAAAAACAAAGTAGCTACTGCAGTTGGCTTTGGGAACCCTCTTACAACAACTATGGCATCTTGTCTGAATCTCTACTACTACTACTACTACTACTACTACTACACTACTAATACTACTACTACTACTACTACTACTACTACGGCCATTTGGCTGCACGTTGCAAATCTTGATTGCATCTTGTCTGAATCTCTACTACTACTACTACTACTACTACTACTCCTACTACTACTACTACTACTATACTACTACTACTACTACTACTACTACTACTACTACTACTATACTACTACTACTACTACTACTACAGCCATTTGGCTGCACGTTGCAAATCTTGATTGGTCTTCCACACACATTCACCGAGCAACTATCTACTCTATGAATTCAGGTCTTATCGTAATCCTGGCCCGGAAAATCGGGCCAGGATCCCAACCCATTCCACTAGCTCATACTTGTCACTGTTATAAGAGAGGAGTTCCGACTGAAAATGGATGCTACAAAACGTGGTCTTTATATACCCAGATGACGAGATGGAATGTCTCCAGAAATGGACCATAGAGGAATGTTCTCAAAGCATACCGACAATTTATGAAGAAAAGTCCTGGGAATAGTCAAATTTCAAAGGGGATTCCATGTACGTGCCCCGGAATGTGGGCCTTCGATACCTATTTGAGGACATGATATCTTTGATGAAATTCCGTAATGAGGTGTTGAATTGAACAAACACCTAAATTATGTGACGACTCTGTTTCAGGACATTCCAAGTCACAGCAAACATATACCTTTAGAGTTAAGATGCCGGCCTCATCTTCAAAAATGAACAATAGTAATAAATCGTCGTGTAAGAACCATAAGGTGCTATCTTCCACTGGAAGATAGAACCTTATGGTTCTCACGCGACGAAATGTCACTCTCATAAACGGTGATGCCCGTGTGCACAATCTCCACGGTAGCTACGCCGTGGTACGGCTGCTGACGGGCCTACCCATGATAACTCACGCAACAATAATCAGGCTTTTTGGTATGACGACATTGCCACCTCACCGTTTTCCTCGCGCAGAAAATATTTGATTCATCCCTGATCAGGGGCCAATACTATAAACACTTTTACAGTTGTATTTTTCAGAATTGTATTTTCTGTATATGGCAATAACTGATTGAAATGAATTAACATTTTCAAAGAAGTGACAACTTGGCTGTTGGCAAATTGCCATATCTTTTGAAATGCTAATGATTCATTTCATTCATTTATAATCACTTGTAGAAAATACTATTCGGGAAAATACAATTGTAAAAGTTTTATAGTATTGGCCCCTTGTAGACTGTTCTGCTTGAGAGACCTCTGCATTTTTTAAGTACAAAAAGTATCTGTTTTGACTGAATATGTTCACGAGACAGATTATGTCCGCAAAGCGTGGGCCGATTGTTCCCACAGGCAAGCCCGAGACCACTTACATCAGCAAAACCCAAGCCGATTGTGTTCGCAGGTCTATTACATCCACAAAATGCAAGCAGGGGGCAATACTATAAAACTTTTACAATTGTGTTTTCTAAAATTGTAGTCTCTAGTTATGACTTCAAATGGTTTATGATGAACCAATAGCATTTTCAAAGATCTGGCAATTTTAAAATGCTAATGATTCATTTTAGTCTATTATATTAATAGGTAGAAAATACAATTCTAGAAAATATAATTGCAAAAGTGTTATAGTGTTGGCTCAGATTCTGCTCACGGGTCTGCATAATCAGATACATGATTTGCGGACGCAATCGGCCTTTCGAACCTATCCGATCGAAACAACCGTCCGCTAAACCCTCTCTCAAGCTACTCGTTCATGTCGTGGGTGAAGGCACAACGATTTTCTGTTCGGAATTTGACGTGGCTGAATTGGCGATTAATTGAAATGTTCTACATAATTATTGATTTATAAATATATTTTAACTGGTAGAGAGCTTGAATCCCATTTTTGGGGTCCAGTCTGAGGTGCACATACCGTAATTAAAAAGCTTACCATCCTGCGGATGTGCTTCACATTTCCTTTGGAGAGAACTCATTTCTTCTGTAAAGATTTACCTTGTTAGAATTTATGGGAGAGGACCTCTCCCGTAATTTTAACCGGACAAAGACACGTCAACAAATTTTGTCAACTCAGAATAATTCAGCACTCTATTAGTTAATAAGAAGTACTGAGAGAAACATGAGCTGATGTGCCTTTTTAGACGAGTTCAAAAATATAACCAAAAGATCGCAGAACGGTACTTTAGCGTATCGCTTTCAAGAGAACTTGATCATAGCAATGTCATCCACTGAATCCCATTTATCATTACAGGACTATTTCAAGATTTGAGTCAAATGCAAGAGACGTGGTTAGCAGAAGGTAAGATTTATTTTGTTTTATCGCTATTATGAAGGTCTCCCGTGAATCACAAAGTTCAGAGGTTGAATTGATAGAAGACTGAAGAGCTCAAAATGGACTTTCTGATCACACTGTGCTCTTTTTTTCTTATTTATTAACCAATTCACTGTCATATCTTCTCCTTGATTTATGTGGAACTTCAAACACAATTCAAGAAAATCGAGAGCTCGTGAAGATTGTTTCCATACCATACAATCATTCTTTTTAATTTCACCGAATAGAAACTCAACAGATTTTTTTTTGTAAATGTGAAAAAAATGGCAGCAATCGAAAATCGTATTATTAACGTCATACCTCATTCAAAATAACTGCTTCCATCAATCACAAGTGAAAATTAATAACAACAGTTAAAATTTTCATTTTTATTCCTTTTTATTTATTTTCAGCTCGCTGTAACTCAGTAGAGCGAGATCAGCTCGTGCCTAATACGTTCAGAAACATGGAAGACACTGGTTATATTGAAGGTAGGCTGTTTGTTTGTTTCATTTTTTCCACGCACAATGACAACTAGAAATATAAAAATGAAATAGAGATATTCTTTTATAGCCGTAACATAAGAATTCATAGGCACCTGTTGGATACATTTTAAGGGTACAGTTAAAACTAGAAGTCCTGTCATGAAATGCGCACAAATAGCACGTCGATCTGCGAGTTAATCTACGCGTTATGACTACAGTAAGGCTATCAAATTATGTACATATGGCCTGTGCTCAAGCATTGTTTCAGCCAATGGACCTCCGGGTAACCCAGAGTCCATTTGCAGAAACATTGCATGTGTTTGCTATGCGTAACCAGGAGAACCTGCGGCGTTTGGATGTCATTCGATATGGCAATTGCGCGCAATTCCTACGCGCACTTAAGCCAAGATAAGCGCACAGTTCGTGACTGGACTTCTAGTTTTAACTGTAAGCAGGAAAATGCAGACTTGTGTATTTTAATCCTTTCAACCCCACGTCCTGAATGGTATCGGCTTATACACCACTGAATACAGTGACATGGCAGCGATTCTATCTTATATTTATGGGGAGATTCAGTAATAATTTTATCCTACAGCCCTATAGGGCCGCAGTATTAAATTATCACCACTCTTCCTTCCCATTTAGGTACTTATTCTGATGTCTACTCACAGACGTCAAACTTGTGTTTCAAAAATATACATTTTTATTTATTTATTTATATACTGAGGTTTAACGATACTTTCGACAGCCAGGGTCACCTCGTGTCGGACAGTATTAAGGGTGGAGGAGGCGGAGTACCCGGAGAGAACACACGGCCAACGGCGAGCAACTGTCACACTCCCCAAAATACTAACTCCACACAAGCAAGGTTAGCGTTGATTGGAGATAAGTGCACCAGTGACGTGCAGTAGGCCTTAGTACACGGCGCCACCGTTCCCCTACGTGAGCAATCGGGAATAAGCGCCTTGCCCAGGGACACAAAGCAGTTACCCCTGGCGGGAGTCAAACCGTGGGCCTTTCGATGTAAAGTCCAATACCGGAACCACTGAGCCACCGTGCTCCCCCAAAATATACATAGCAAAGTAAAAGGGCTATTTATTTATTGATGTTTAAGGTCACTTTCAACAACTTTGGTTATCTCATGGCCGAAACATGGGGACATATATCGTTGATACCTATTCTACCCACTTTAGAGGACTCCCCCCCCCCCCCCCCCCAGGCGTTGGTTCCGGGCCTTATTTCACCAGTAAAGAAGAGGAGGAGGTCTGGAAAAAATTGCAGACACGAGGCTGAAAAAAGTGGACTCCTTCGGACACCTATCAGCTCCCTTTGAGCACTACCCCCCCCCCCCCCCCCCAAAAAAAAAAAAAAAAAATCCTCAAGAATGTTGGACACTCACCCCCTTACACCACCCTAAGTTGAACCTAACACTGCACAATGGGTGTCTTTTCATTTGTAAATAAGTTTTTAATGATCAAGTCTAATCTTGCCAGAAATTTTAAAATGCAAATTGCCATATATTTTAAAATGCTGATGCTTCATTTTACTCAGTTATATTAAATGTAGACAATATAATTCTAGAAAATACAAGTGTAAAAGTTCTATAGTATTGGTTCTAGGTGTAAGTTAGACAACACTGTATCACCGACTATATTTCATATTTGCTGTTTTTATTCCAAATATTGGAATATTGAAGAAACTATACAATCGGTGGGGTAATATCTGAAGGTTTATATCGACCCTTGAGTGGAACAATGTGCCATTGCAGATGGCATTTTGTTCCTTTCAAGGGACGATATACATATAATGACAAGACTACTGAGTGTCAGATTACAGTTCATGATACGCTGTAAACTCCCAGTCTTAACTCATACCCAGTGTCGAGTGCCCTTTTATGCCCTTGACCCCTTGCCCTCGGATGCTTTATTTTTTTAATTCCATGTTTGTGAGTTCAGATTTTGTTTTCTCATTTGATTTTATTATAAAACTGATTGCAGTGAAGTATCTTCTTTTTGATATCCTTCTATGCCCTCCTATATTGCTTGGATGGCAGCGGCGTAGGCTGCTGTCACCCAACCAAGTCGAGAAATCGGCGATCGTGGATCGCTAGCAGTAAATATATATGTAATACATACGTCTGGGCATCTAAATACACCATTTTGGCTGTCAATAGGGGTTGTTTAGTTGTTATTTATCATACAAGCCTGTCGGAGTATCTAGGACAAAATTGAAAAACCCTACAGAAACCTATTTTTCCTTCCCGACACCACCCACCCAACCACCCCGGTCTAGGTGTCCGGAATTTTTTTGCTGACCTCCTTCCTTCCTTGAGTAAAGCAGAACTTGTTTACTATAGTAAACAAACACTGCTCCACCTCCGGGGCGTTCCCACGGAGGGGGGGGGGGGGGGGGTAATAGGGTTTAACGGACATCGACCCGTTGCACTACGTTACAGAGTCGTAACTTAATTCTTGAGTAAAGTTGAACTTTACCGAAGAACTATGTTACGTTTCTGTAGCGTACGATCGTAACATCCCTCTAGTTAAACCACATTACCTACCATCATTGTTTCAATTTTAGTATTAACTGTGTTATATATTGATATTAGTTTCCTATTTTGTTAATCACGAGGAAGTTGAAATCATTATGTCCATACTCAATTGTATATAAGTTTTGGTTAACATCTTCGTACAAATGTACAGATGATGCGTACTGTTATGAGTATAAGTACCACAATTATTTCATGGGTGTCTTCAAGGAAGTAATACATTTTCACGAGCGGCTGAACTTCTCACAAACAGTAGGTATTCGTTTTATTATAAGCGCTGCGGTATTCTAATAACAATTAAAACATGTTTTTAAGTGCAAATTAAACACAAAAACACAACGAAATGACGCAGTGAAATAATCCAAACCCATGACGTCGTTCGCGCCACTGCCGGAGACATTTTCTTTTATATATATTGTGATGTAAGGTATCGAAATATATTTGTTAGACCGTTTCCGCCATCTCATACTGTAGCATATAATAAAATACATGTTCATTACCCAGTACAAACCATGGGCCAATACTATAAAATTTTACAGTTGTATTTTTCAGAATTGTATTTTCTGTTTATGGTAATAACTAATTGAAATGAACCATTAGCATTTTCAAAGATGTGGCAATTTGCCAGTTTGGCAAATTGCCACATCTTTTGAAATGCTAATGATTCATTCCCTTCATTTATATTCACTTGTAAAAGATACAATCGGGAAAATACAATTGTAAAAGATTTATAGTATTGGCCCTTGAGCTATTCACAAAAACGCTAATTATATTTTGCTATCTGTTTTCAAGCTTTGCCTTCAAAACGTACCTTACGATCACTCATTGGAACGAGCTCTGTCATAATGACAGCTCAAAAGCTGTTTGGTGGCAAAAATGAATTTTCTTTAGTTTTTGAAGAATTTCTTTTTTGGCCTCTGTTAGTCTGTTTGATAAAAGGTTAACAATGCTGTGTTCAAATCTGAGCCTTTCTGCTCTATTTGAAACACACCGGCTCTTTCAGACCTATGTTTCTGGGACGTCAACAATATTGAATGCAGATGATAGGAGTCCGTTTGGAGTCGTAAGAAGGTAAATAATAATTTTAAAGCTGTACAGTATTTTAAAATTAAAGTATTAACAATTCAACCAATTATTCTACTTTCCGTCGTTTCGCTGTCTTTTCTACTTGTATGCGTCCTCTCTATCTCTCCCTGTCTCTCTCTCTCTCTGTGCTTCTCTCTCTCCCTTTCTAGTACAGAAGTAATATGTACCCGTAGGTTATTTATTTATTTATTTATTTATTTATTTATTTATTTATTTATTTATTTATTAGGGTTTAACCCTTTACCCAACGCAGAAGATATAAAAATTAATTGGTGTTTAAGCCACTTTCAGCATCTATGACATTCTCATGACCACAACAAAGGTATAAAGTCCAGTGTAGTCAATCGTGTTTACCTATGCTGCTCAATTTAGAGGAAGTCCATCCCAGGCGTTGGTTAACAGGTGCTATTATATCAGTACTGGAAAACGTTGTCCAGGTCCTATTTTTCCATCAAACAAGAACATATTAGCTGATAAGCATGACCCACTTCTTGGGGTTCCCACGGGGGTACCAAAATGCAAATGAACGCTTCTTTTAAGATGACAATGAGTCATTTCACTCAATGTAAAAGCTCTATAGTCTTTGTCCTGGGTTATAAAGCTTCATTACTCAGTGCACCGCAAGCCTTTTCCAGTGTAATGCACAATATTTGCTTTTTAATTGTGACCATTTTCATACTGAGCGAACGGTAGTTGTTTTTGCTCGCCCATTTGTAGCCCTAACAAAGTCTACACCGTAGGGTGGCTTTTCCAACCAAGTGAAATATTCCAGACGAGTTAATGTAAACATAGGCGATGAACTAGTTGAGAGCAAGACTGGTCCCAGGTCATAAAAGCGTCGACGTTCTTGCAGAATTATCATGGTGGCCTGAGACCTTTCGATCAACAGCCTAATTACACAATGGTCGGCCAAGCGATTAGGAAAGGCAGCGATAATTTAATTCTGCAATCACAAGCTCTTCACAAAACAAAAATAGACTCGCCCATTTGAAGTAGGCTTATCCACTCACAAAACCAGAAAAGGCTCGTAGTGGTCGGTATTTTATCAGATCAAACCGTTCAGGGGATTAAAATTGAAAGACATAAGGACTGGGTTAGAATGCCGATTTTTTAAAAACCATGGGCGACCAAAATTAAATCTATTCTGCTTCAAGTTTAACCATAAGCATCAACAAATCGTTCTAGGCAAATTATTACTTAATCGACGAGAAGGACAAACCTCATTGGCCAACCAGCACCACATAAGTAAGAACCACACACACAACACTCGCCGCTTAATTGTATCCGGAGTAACTTTCTGCATATCAGTTTGCACTTTCATTTCTAGAATGTTAAACAAGAAAGCCTGGATTGCGTATCTTAGTGAAATTTATAATGATGAATTATCGCTGCCCACGGAAACAACTACACAATGAACCACCTGCTTGAAAAAATACATTCTCTTGACATATCGGAACATTAATTCTGCCCTGAGCAGTATGTTTCTATAAAGTGAAAAGAAAAAAATGTCAGAACCCTTGATCTGTGTCAAATCATCTTCAGGATACAGGATGAACTTTCTAGTTGTCCTAATAGCTAACGCTTACGGATCGATAGAAAGTTAGGCAGGTAGAATGGCCCTTGTATACCAAATAGAAAATTTAAAAAAAATCTGTTGCCATTTATTTTGTTCGTGTGCGTCAGAAAATATTCAATAATGATATATATGAAACATCTCTCTTCGACCCCACCACAATATCACACCGTCCGCCCCTCCCTACTCTGCCTCGTATCGCACAACCCCACCCCGCCCCGTATCGTCCCGCCTTGCCTTAAAGCCATATGTAGCTCACCTTTACAAAATGGCACGTTGTAAACAAAATAATGATAAACGAAAGTCGAAAACTTGGTTGAGATATTTTTATTGTTCGATTTTGCATAAGGTTGTCAATTGGCATAACAGGAGTGTAGTTTTCCCCGTAGGTAGGAAGCCTACGATGATTAGCACACAACAGCAAATCATTAACCATTTTACTGCCACCCCCACTTTATCCATACATGGAGGACCTTTATGTACGCCTATATGCGAGGAAGTTTAGTAAAATTTATGGAATACTTGAAACTCTGTCATCTGATTACTTGTTGGAAAAGGCTCTCTGAGCCTTTTCCAACAATTAATCAGATGATAGGTTTGATCTGCGCATACCAGAACATATAGATAACCATCGTAAAATATACGACAATAGTAGTTTTCGTCAACGAAAGTGTTAGAGAGTACGCTACGAAAACAAATGGTAAATACCATTTGCAAAAACAATGATTTCTAGATGAATGGTGCACGATGCTTCTGTATCCCCGAAACTGGCCGTCATAGTTTTGCCAAAGTTTGGTCTCACACAGCAACATATTCAACAACAAAAATAATAAAAATAACATAAAATAAATAAAAAAAATAAATAAAAATAAACGCGTTGACGAATGGATTGATAGGTGATAATTATCTGGAAAGAAATAAATTGGTGAAAATATCCTAGCAGTGAAACAGTGTTCCAACCTGGTAAATTACCTCGGATTGTTCACAAGAGTGTGACATGTGGTTCTGGTTTCTCCACCACACTAATTCTCCAACTACGCTGGAACTTTTACAGTCGGCGTGGTAGAAAATCTGTATTTGTCTCTCAGTATCTGGGCCGTGACACAAGTTGATAACGAAACCTGTTATCAGCAAGGCTGGTGCCAAGTTCAGGGTGTTAGACTACTACAAACTTCCATTCAACGAACATATTATGCGATAGCAACAACTGAAGACCTGTGAAATAACTTTGACTTAGAAATTATACGTCTGTATGTGTTTGACGTTGGGAGGGGCTGAAGTTGTAAATTCTAGATGGGGATGCTCCATCAAATTCTTCGTCTCGTCCTGCAGTAGTTCTATTGTCCAATAGATGGCGTGTTCAAAGACCTCGCCGCAGGCATAAAACTGTCACAGGTGTTTCCTAGTTTGTGAATACCTGAGGTGAATCAGCCCTAGAAATTGATCACGGCAATCGCCAATGTCGTGCTAAAAGCCGTGGCAGTCTGTTATGATATTGCCGATTATCTGGCTAATTGTGGTGATTGTGGACTCCTTGCCCGAATAGCTCGTGGCCAGGGACGTGGTGACAATGATGTGGGAGTAGGGGAGCCTCGCTCCCTTCCCAATCCCGGTCAAAATGTTAGACATTTGTAGTCTTACACCACCAAACATTGAAAATGTCATACCCCATGGCAGTAGCTTCGTGGAATTTTATGTGTATGTGACCGCTTTTAACAAACATTTTATAATTTTTTTTATCACATTTCAAGGGATTTTCCCACTGGCGTCAATATTGCTGTTACTTGAGTGCAACAAGACGCCATCTGCAATGCTAAAGCATTGCAGATGACGCCTTGTTGCACTGCAGAGACCATTTCCAACTCTAGAACCTAAAGGTCATATATTTCGAACACAACGGGTGAAGATGCATTATGATTTCTTCAACAGTTAGAAATTTGCAGGAAGCCGTTCGACAATTCTTTCTCAGTGGGTCTGAGGTGTAAACGGTTTTCTCAAATGTTGGATGTTCGTCGGCCGGGTGGGAGGATACAGTTTGAAATTCAAAGGGGTCACACACCCCGAAACAAGACCTTCCTGCCACGTTTCTGCGCTGAGCAGCATAGGTTTGTGTACGTAAAAACCGGCAGGCCAATTAACGTCAGTTGGGCAAACACGGGTCATTTCCATAAATAGATAGTCCTAGGTGGGATGCATGAGAGTGTGAGGGAGTTTGTGGGTATTTCAAATTATGTGAACGACGGCACTTTATAGAATGCAGAACAAACTCGTCTTCACAACCAAGTTCCATCTCGTCTAATAAACCAGCATTGACTAACATCTAAAATTAGTAAACACGAGATTATTTTCAATTTTCCTTGATGGATTGTTTTCCAATATAATAGACGGACAGTTATTGTGTCTCGTTACATGAATAATAACTAAATTTGAAGTCGACCCAGAAACGTCTAATTCATCTCAGAGCACCTGCTGAGCTGGATGTATTGAACTTGTCGTAGTTCCTCCCGGCAATATCAGAGAAGCACGTGGTTGTATTAAAGGAAGACGTTCGCTATGCATTGCGCCGTCTATGAAGATCAGTGGGTTATCCAAAGATAATCACTTTCATGCACAAATTATGAGAGTCTTTCTTCGTTAAATGGAAAGCTTTTGTCCACGATTAGGTTCAAATTTGCAATACAAATTTTAATTAATACATCGATTCTAAGTCCTGAGAAAATAAAAGTAAGGACATGCAAACACGCGATTTACCACTTAACATTTGCATACAAACCCATTGATGGAATCGTAAAGATATGCACAAATATATAACGGGAGATAAAGTAGTTTCACCTCCGGCCGATATTAAAAACCTGCAGATGATCTGATTGTGTTTTGTTTTGGGAAATTATATCAAGATGAGGGGGCTGCTGCTGGGTTCTCATGCAGTTTTCACTGCCATTTCGGAGTCAGTTCGGACTGAGATGGAGGGCTCTGTACACTGTGTTTTTTGTTTATTTTAAGGGACTGGAGTAATTCTAAGTGGAAAGCACTTGTACTCCGATCCTCGTTTGCACCATTAATGGCAAATAAAATATGCGTAACATTGATGGAGGTCGGACGATGCGCACGCACTCACAATTGGTTTCTTATTTATTACCTACCAAGCAAATTAATCTGCACCACTAAACTCGGAAAAAAACGTTTGTATCAGCTTCTGCCCCCCGTTCCGATTTCGTATTAGACAGATTCATTTTCCGGTAAACACCGCACTACCACATATATGCATTGTTAATACGCATTAAAATATAGTTCCTGAAATTAAAAATTTTGACCAATTTTAACCCAATTAAAACTGAAAAATGGGAAAACGGTATTTATGTAACGGGATTGTTAGATAAATGTATTATCATGACCATGTATGTGCATGTCCTGTAATTTGTATCAGATTGGCGGTCGTGTTTACGATCAGATCGCTACTTGCTCTGACGGGCAAATTTGGGTCACATAGCAACCACGTGCTACCATAGAAACCAAGATGGCGGCCTCCAGTATACAAAATGGACGACGGAAACAAACATCACTCTAACAACACGCGCTGCGCATGCGCACTCACACCACGTATCACTATGGCGATGACGTCACAGGATGGCCGCTCACGCGGGTTACAATGACAACCAAACATGGCGCCACCAGTTCACGTGACTAAGACGTCACATGAGATCCAGCATGAGATCCATCCAATGTGGCACGTTCGGGTACATGCTACACTACTCCTGCTTTCGCCTAAAATGGATTTCGGTATAATTTACTTTCCCGCATGGGCATACTAATTAATTATATTTACCCGGGGGAGGTATATAATAAAATAAGACCTCCAGTACAGTGAAGATTTCTGGGGTGATGTATCGAATCTCGTAGGGTACCTTCAACCAAGTAGCATCGCACGGGTCGGCGTAGATGTATCGCATCGAGTTGAGGACCTTCAACCAGCTGTATCGCACGAGTCGGCGTAGCCGATAAGTGCTTGGTGAAGGTAAGCAACGAGATGCGAAACATCACTTCAGACCTTCACTGTACTACAGTACAGTCGTATTGGACTGGTCGTAATCCACGCGGGGACAGTAATGTCCACGCATGCGTTTACCAGATAATAAAAGTCCTCATCAGCAAAATTTTAATTAATGAAGCACCGGGTAGTACCCGGTGCATCATTAATTAAATTTTTGATGATTATTCCTTTGGAATCTATTATTAATGCGTCCGTGGAAATATTGCCTACTCGTGGAAAGTGACCAGTCCACGGCGGCCGTACTGTATTATTAGTATTATTATTGCTCTCAGGCAAGAAGCACAGAAGACCCTCCAACTTTGGAGAACAATAGTGGATCCCAACTGTTCGTCAATTTGAATTGGATTCCCATACCCCACCTAATGAGAATAACACTAATTTGGGGGGATGTTACTTGACAGAAAATGCTGAGCACTAAATCTAAACTCATCCCTCTTTTGGGAAGGGACGTCTCCATGTTTAAAAATAAGCGAGAATTGTATGTGGTGTGAATATGTATGTCAGTGTCTTTATTTTGCTTGTTGTTTAGTGTATAAGACGGCAAAGGAATGGAAGTGAGTGAACGCAAACAATTTTGTACTTGTAAATCTGAAGAATTATATGTTACTTCATTTTCTTTCCACTGACATAAGAATTGTTCCCTGCCCCCTGGATTTGTAAGATATAGGATAAAGGATAATCTCTGCACCCGCTCGCTCCTGCACACCTACGGCAGGCAGAGTGGCCTCCCCATTGCGAATAGAGTCTCAGCGCCCCTGATTATTTTCAGCATTCACGAAAACTTTCTGTGATATATATGTACGAGGTAATTATACTTGATTTCAGGAAAATCTGATGTCAAAATAAAAACAGAGCCACGGGTAGACGGTAGTTATGGAAGCTGCACATACAAACAGCTGTCAAAATGTAAATTCGGATTTCTAACAGCATACGACTACCACGAGAATAATTCCTTACATGGAGGAACCTACTCTCAGCCATCGTCTCCGACAAACTCGACATGTTCTTCTGTGTCTGTACAACCGACAGATAACAACCTTTCGCCACTGAGTAGGGACGAAAATTCAGTGGAGTTTCATCATCGGTAAGTTGAAAGTTCTTTATTTGATACGGCGTTGTTGTGTGAAGGGCGCTATAGACATAACTTACCTAGAAGTGACTTTGTGTGTGTGTGTGTTGTGTGTGTGTGTGTGTGTGTGTGTGTGAGAGAGAGAGAGAGAGAGAGAGAGAGAGAGAGAGAGAGAGAGAGAGAGAGAGAGAGAGAGATTGTCTAACTCCTCACTAATTAGGGTAGCGCAAGAAATAGTGTTACCCTCTCGCCCATGAAACTTATTTAGCTGCGAAAGGAAGGCCAGCAGCTGACTAAATATTAATTTCAGTTTACTCGTAGTCAACCCCAGATCTGTAATTTTTTTTCCGGCTGATTTTTGGACACCCACTTCCTTTTCGCACAGACATGGCACAATATCTGAGTTGACTTTACAGAGAATCTGAGGCATGGTACCACGTTATCCTAAAAGCTCATATTTTGTCGAAATAGAAAACTGGGTGGGTGGGTGGCTGAATGGGTTGGTGGGTGGGTGGGTTTTTGGTCGACATACGATATAATGAACAAACATAATTGTGTCGGATCAGTATTAATTCAATCCTACAGCCATAAACCCTTCCCATTCAATTTTAGTTAGTTATGACTTTAAATAGGTTAAAATGAACCATTAGCATTCTCAAAGGTATGGCAATTTTCCAGTTGGCAAACTGCCATATCTTTTAAAATGCAAATGATTTATTTTAGTCAGTTATATTAATAGGAAGAAAATACAATTCGAGAAAATACAATTATAGTAGTGGCTTCAGATCGCGAGCTGGTCGAAATTCTCCACTCGCTTTTTTTACCAACAATATTGTACAAATTCCTGTGTTAAAAACATTTTCTTGAAGCGGTCTTGGATTTGTAATATTTTATCTGTGAAATCTGCATCCAATGACATAAATATGTCGGGACCAGCTGTAAGTCCTTTTGCAATTGCATCAAGAAAGGGCTAGACTTTGCTACTGTATTCTAAACATTCTGATTATGAATTTCATAACTTTTGTGGACTGGTTACTTTTCACGCGTGGAAAGTATTTCGACGGACGCAATAATATTAGATTTCCAAACATTAGTTATAGGAATAATCATCAAAAATTTAATTAATGAAACAACCCAGTGCTTCATTAATTAAAATGTTAAAATTTTGCTGCTGATGATTTTTATTACCTGGTAAACGCATGTGTGGACATTCTGCCCACGCATGGATTATGGTCAGCCACGACTGGATTTACAAATCATTCCTTCAGCTAAAGAACTGCCGATAGCACCTTGTTCCACTCCAGGTTACAAAACATCCACCGCCTTGTCGCCAAAAACGTGTCTCCTGTACAGTTTTGTTTTCACGACTTCATGTCAGAAGTCCCTATACCCAAGATATGTATAACTTATACATTACGGCACTGCGATTATACAAAAACGGACTGAGACTAAGACAGGGTTGCGATTTGGTTGAAATTGTCTGCCAGTTGTCCTGCCCGCAACACTGTAGAATCGTATATGTCGGCAAAAAGCCGAAAACACATCATCTCAGATGCCATTTTTGTTTATTTTGTCATGAATAATGGACTACTTTCGTCACTGGAGGAATTTACAGGAACGTTAGCTTCCCTTAGTTTCCTAAAGCTGTCTGTAAGAACTACGAGAGAATTTCATATAAAAATTGAAATTTCGAAATTTTATCATCGATGTGCACATCATTTCACAAAACTTCATGCATTTCCCTGTGGTGAGGAGTATAAAGACACAGAAGCTGGCTTTTTTATCACATTTTTCCCAATCAGTTTGAACGTTTGACTATTACTCTCCATTGAAACCCATTTTAAAACCCTTTACCTAACACAACAAGTAGACGACAGTTGCAAATAAAATTCTTGAAGCACTATTTTTTTTTTATTTTTTGCGTCAGAAACATAGCTTATGACACCTCATTGGAATGAGCTCGTTGATCTCCTTCCAATGAGGGGGCATAAGCTATGTTTTGTGTCAAAAAATGAAAAAGTAAAAAAAATTGAATAGTGAATTTTGTGAATAGCGTTGGCTTGTTTTGGCCGTTACGTTTATGTAAAGGGTTAAAAAGAAAACCGACGTTTTCCCCATCTTTGATGTATGGTACTGTAACTTTTTTTGTTCATTACATCAACAGCGTGTATCGTGAAATATGATACATGCACTGTCCTTTCCATTGATATAAAAGTCTATGTTGTAGCATTACGGGGTTAAATTGATGATCGAAGTGATGGAGGAAAATGTTTATGTTCTTATTAGTTCTCAGCCGACAGCCAGTGACTGTCGTCTGAACCCCAGTTCGAACGTAAACCTTGCCACCTTATCAATGCCCCGTCCGCTTGGGACTCTTAGGATTCCTGAAGGCGCCTGTGGCTTACAACGCCAAAGGCTGATCAACAATAATTCATTGAAAAGATTATTTATTTACATGTACGAAGAAATAAAATATGAAACAAATTACTCACAGATAAAAAGTGTTCTTTAGGGCCCTCGATGTCTCCCACAGCTAGCTGTGTCCGCTGGATTTTAACCTCACTTCATCTTCATTTTCTCACGGTTTGTGATACATACAGAGTGTCTATTCACTTCTCGTTGCTTCCCCGTCGCAGGGTTACTTCACAGTCATCCGGGCTTAACACATATAATGTTCTGCTTGTATGACTCTATCAGCGTCCTCACAGTTCACTCACCATTCAATCGGCGTCTGCCACAATTCATGATCACTTTGCGCCTTGCCTGGCTCTCACGGGGTTAAGGTATTCTTCGCCTTCAGATATATACTTAACAAAGCTTACATTATTATTCTGCAAAGTGTTCTCAATACCACCAATTCTCGCACCGCCTAAAACTATTTAACTCGAGAGCTATTCAAGCGCTTACTCAAGCTCTTAATACGGTTTCTATACCTCAGCGTTACAGCTTTTACTTCTTTGGCTACTATGCCACCACGGTTCGCGACCGTTAACAAACTAATATCGGTTCCTTACAACACTCACAGGGTTACGACGATACGCGGACTTTCAATCTCGGTGCCTATGACCGTCAACGGCCAAGGCTAAATTCGGACCTTCTCTGAGTGCCCTCAGGCCAACTGGCCCTGTATGTCTTGCCTTTTAAAACAGGTAATGCCGTTTACCTAAATGCATATAGCTCCCTGAGCTCATACTTCGTGTTCCTGATCCTATTCTCATATATGGCCACCGACTTGGCCCGCGACTGCTCCTATTGTAAATATAAGCTCTGTGGATACCCCACATCTCCACGTGCCTATACTTTCGCGCCGATGAGGCACCTTCTCTAACCTATAGCATGGAACCTCCCCATCTACTCGCAACGACCCACAGCTTTACACTCCTTCCGACTGGAATTGGCTGGAATGAATTTTTCGAGAAATCCCCCGATTTTTATTCAGATAGTCAGAACATTTATTCTCAGTTAATGGCTTCTCTTGAACTTGGCCGCTTAGATCTACCTTAATTTAACGCTGGCTTTAAAGTTCCTTTGAAAGACACGCATTTTGGTATCTTTTGCCATTTCGGAGACAGGATAGATGCGTAATATGGCTTTAATTACCCAGATAACGATTACAAAAGAGAATATTGTCTCTCTTACTATTGATCTATTATCAGACAGCCCATGTGGCATTCAACAAGTGCGCCATAATGGACATTAAACTTTCATGCATAATTAGCAGAATTTGAATTATTGCCGATGTGTTTTCGGGGTCCGCCATATACCTATCTTTACGTTTTATGTTTAACCCATTCAGAAGGATTATCGAAAATATTTACACTTTTAAACAAGAAACTGCAACTTTTAGCTATCACTTTAACAGTCTGGAAGGTGAGATTTGATATTTTTCCAGGGAAGGATAAAAACTTGCAAATTACTGTATAATATTATTTATTTATTTATTGGTGTTTAAGGTCACATACTTATGCACAATGGCTAATCGTGGCCGTGACAGTTTGGCGGGTGGAGGAAGCTGGAGTACCCGGAGAGAACCACCGAGCATCGACGAGCAACTGTCAGCTCCTGAACATTCTAGCTCTGCTCAAGCTCCGCTCAAGCAGGGTTACAGCGGTTGAAGACATGTGCACCATCGACGTGCAGTACGCCTTAGTACACGGCGTCATCGCGCTCCCATGTAGACAACCGGGATAAAGTGCCTTGCCCAAGGACACAACGCGGGTCGTCCCGGACGGGGATCGAACTCGGGACCTCTGGCATAGAAGTCCAACAGTCTACCACGGAGCCACCGCGCTCTCAGTTACTGTATAAACACATTCGCAAAACAAAAAGCCCAAGTGGACGTTTGAGAGTGTTGGCAGGAGATACTGATAGATATTCTTGATGACGGATTATCTGTGAAATAGCTGCTTCTAATGGCTTCCATTTTTTTATTAGGGTTTAACCACACATTAACAGTCAGGTTCATATCATGTCGGTGACAGTTTTATGGGTGGAGCAAGCCGGAGTACCCGGAGAGAACCACCGAGCAACGACGAGCAGCTGTCAGCTCCCCAACATCGTAACTCTGAACTCTGCACTGCGGCACAGGCAGGGTTAGATTGGTTGATGACATGCGCACCATCGACGTGCCTTAGTACATAGCGTCATCGTGCCCCCATGTAGGCAACCGGGGTGAAGTACCTTGTCCAAGAACACAACGCGGGAGCGTGTGGCTTCCAATTAGCTTGCCTTTGTTACTTTTAATAAACAAAAACAACAGACAGCTCTGAGAGCTGTCTGTTGTTTTCGTTTGATAAAAGTGACAAAAGGAATTTCAGCTTTATTTTCTGCTGATGTCAAAGGTGTTTTCTCCACAATTACGTGCTTCTCAATTGGACCTTCCTCGCTCGTATAATAATTTCAAGGGAGATAACTTTATCGAAAATCGACTTTCATGTTGATATTGGTCAGAGCTGGATTTCGCTCAGATTTCACAACATTGTATTTATGAAGTCCTGATACGATGGTATGAGTGTGTCAAGACAGGATCGCTAACCGCTCGAGTAAAAAAAACCCGCTTCTATGATCACCGTATTGCATGTGCGATATCGATATTTCGCTCTGTCTGTTGAAGATCAGGGCACCAAACACGACAGTGTGATTTATTTATTTATTGGGGTTCAACGACACTTTCGACAGCCAGGGTCACATCGAGTCGGACAGTTTTATGGGGGGGGGGGAGCCATAGTACCCGGAGTGAACCACCGCGCAAAGACGAACAACTGTAAGCCTCCCCAACGCACTAACTCACACAAGCAGGGATAGCAGTGGCCTTAGTACACAATCCCACCGTGCCGCCATGTGGGCAATGGGGGTGAAGTGTCTTGCCTAAGGACACAACGCGGTTGCCGCAGGTGAGATTCGAGCCGAGGGCTTCTCGGCATGCAGCCTGCAGCTCTACCTACCACCGCGCTCCCCAACAGTGCGATATCATTTGTAACGCTCTAAAACTTGACACTTCAAGATAGCCAGAGGACAGATATGTGTCTCTGCTGGTGTTTAAATTGCACTCTGCCACAGCCGCTGCTGGTGTTTAAATGGTACTCTGCCACAGCCTATTTGTACGATAACACACCTGCGCCTTTTTGTACGAGATTCTCTCGACAAAGTGTCATCATGCTCTTACTTAACCCTTTCGAACTGATATACTTAAATCGTTGTGAAAATCAAAAGTTGACAGTCTGTGAGTATGTTTGCTTGTTCGCATATTGGGGTTTAATGTCACATTGCAGCATTTCATCAACAAACACAACGATACACAAAATTCCACCCTATTTCAGAATTGTCGACTTTATCTACTAAAATAAAGCATTTCGTGAATGAAAGTGTATTACGTTACAGACCCTCAGTTGTGTTAGGTAAAGGATGAAATGTATCTCGGGATGTTTCTCCTGCCACGACGAACAATTCCACATCAGGTCAGTAACCTGTTAAGTTTTAAAGCTTCACAGAGCATCAGGACATGGGGTTTACTGCTAAAACTTTGAGGGATGAGTTTACTACAAAAAAAAAAATACCGTTAAAATTACCGTATAAATACCGGTAACGAATTGCCGTTACTTCTACCTTGAATATTGCGGTAATGACTTTTACAACTTAAGTAAAATTTTATCATATGAAAACAAGAGCATCTCTAGGCGTGGCCATTTTGAATTGCACTACCGCAAAACACAAAAAAAATGTTAATAGACTTTCGAATTCTAAGTCGAAAAAAGGCCGTAACTCATGAAAAATAATTAGACGGAACCCATATTTGAACGTGACCTGTATTATTTGGCAGGTAATACACATGCCAATTTTGGTTGAGATCAAATAAACAAAACTGGAGTTATCGATCGGAAACCAAAAATGTTAACGGACGGACAACGGGCAGACTGATTACATAATACGACCATTTTTCAAACGGGTGTATAAGAAGGAGTGTTTTATACACATTCAATTCTGTATTATTTATTTATTTATTGGTGTTTAAGGTCACATTTCTGCGCAATGACTAATCATGGTCTCGACAGTTTTACGGATGGAGGAAGCCAGAGTACCCGGAGAGAACCACTGAGCAACGGCGAGCAACTGTCAGCTCCCCAACATACTAACTCCACACAAGCAGGGTTAGCATTGGTTGAAGACAGTGCACCATCGACGTGCACTACGCCTTAGTACACAACGTCAACGTCACCGTGCCCCCACGTGGGCAATGGGGGTGAAGTGTCTTGCCCAAGGACACAACGCGGTTGCCGCAGGTGGGATTCGAACCGAGGACCTCTCGGCTTGCAGCCTGTACCTCTACCTACTGAGCCACCGCGCCCCCATTCAATTCTGTAATTGTTGCTTTTGCAAAACGGCTTCGTTTCGTTCGAAAGTTACCTCGTTTCAGAAGAGTCTATCCATTTTAAGGTTTTAACCCGCGGCCATACGCAGGGACGTGGCTAGATGTTTCCGATTGGAGGGGTGTAGGGTAGTAAATTTCCAACTGTGGGGAAGGAAATTCACTACCGAGAAACATTTTGAAAATGAAGCCATGAAAGGGGGCATAAAATTGATTCTAGTAACTGAAATGCCAACACATTTATGATAGAATTATCAGGTTATTATTATTTAGTATTATTCTGTGAATTGAATATGTGCTAAACAAATGCTCAAGCTGAGAACTTTGAGCAATTCACACTGTCCTAACATTAAATCAGATCTTATGCAGGAATGATCAATTTTCGATGTTTCATCATTTTGTAACTGTGAATGATGGAATTAACTCAGGATAACGATTTTACATGATGCGATTTTCTCGAAGTGCATTTCGAGGATTTTTTTATTACGATAAGTAAACGTACTATAGAAATCTCGTCCCGACTGACATCTTGCATACTTATGAAGCTCGATATTGCGTGCACTGTAGTTGTAAATAGTAACAGTTGGGGTTTTTGCCGATTTGAAACCGAGTTGGGATTTTGGGAAGTAAAGGAGACATCAGCATTACCAAAGAATCTCTAAAATCCAGATAGATGGAATTTCCAGCTACTCATGACTTGCCCTCCGAATTTCCAACTATAGGTCATTTTGGCCAGGAATGGGGGAGGGGATACACCCCAAACCCCAACCTCCCTCTCGCCAAATACGTAGCCATACGGCTGCCATACGGCTAGAGGTTATAGATATCAATTGGTTTACTCAGTATGACAAATCAACAACCTTCTCGTGTAATGAAGAAAAAACAAATATCCGTTCCTAGGTTTTGCGCCAAGATCGAACAAAATATAGGTGGGAATTGTCAAAAGTTGTTCAATACGGTACTTTCATCGTAATATTTTACGGTAAATGTACCGACAGCTGGTTGCCAGTACTTCACCGTATTTTAACGACAATTCTTTACAGTGTACTTTACGGCTATTCACAAAGTTTGAGAAAGGACAACGGGCACCAGCAATGCTTTAACTCAAGCCCCGATGGCGCATGCGCTGTGAGTTTACAGGCGCTTCGAATCGCTACTCTAGAGGAAGGAATAAAAGTATATTGTGTGAATCAGTTTTCTTGAAAATACCTCAAACGAAGAATCATCTTAGAAGGCGACAGATCTTCAAATTCTAATTGGCCCATCATATTGAAGAAATTGTTATCGTACATTAAGTTTTCAAAAGAACTGGGCTTTCTATTGGCAAGCAGTACGTAATTTTGAAATAGACTCTGACACAAATAGCCTCAAAGGACACGCTAAAATGAAAACAATCCGCTTCTGGCGGTATTAATCATAATTTCGGTAATTTTCAACTTCTCCCTCGGAGGTCGCCGACTTTGTATATTACCATCATTATCAACTCACAAATTGTTCGCTATCTGTTTCCAAACGCAGCAAGACCATAAACTGGCATATCTTAAAGCTTTTTGTTTCCAAGGCGACCGTGAACATAATTGATGAAAGAGTCAAAATGGCGCGAAGTTGAGCACAAGGTAATGGCGGGTGGTAAATATGTGGAGAATAATGACTGATGAAATGATAGAGACAAATGGAACACATTGGACGCGACAAAAGGGTAATTTATTATCTGTCTAGTGTCTTTCGTCTGAGACACTCCGTGCTTCTCATTGCATTAAGGATTCCGCATACCTCGAAGAATTAATTATACTGTCAAGTCTGAAGTAGTAACGGGTTTTCAAATCTTCGCTCTCACTTGAGAGTGCTTGTATGCCGTTCCGCGCAGGAAGTTACCTGTGCAGTATTTACGGTCCAGCATGGCATGGCGCGCATCTGAATCCTGCGAGTTTTTCTCATTTCGGGGATGTGACAACCGTTACTTATTACCAGTTCCTTATTCGACATTCGTTATCAACCGATAAAATCGGTTGATAACGAATGTCGAAAAAGAAACCGGGAATAAGTATCGGTTGTCACGTCCGTTCTCATTTCCTTATTTTCTTAGTTCTCACTTCAGAATGCTTGTCTGCCATTCCGTGCAGGAAGTTACCTGTGCAGTGTGTTACGGTCCAACATGGCATGGCGCGCATCTGAATCCTGCGAGTTTTCTCATTTCGGTGATGTGACAACCGTTACTTATTACCAGTTCCTTATTCGACATTCGTTATCAACCGATAAAATCGGTTGATAACGAATGTCGAATAAGAAACTGGGAATAAGTATCGGTTGTCACGTCCGTTCTCATGTTTTGGTTTCTGCAGACATCGAAGCGCGAACTAAGCCACTTCCAAACGCTACCACTTGGTCTTGATCAGTGAATCTGCGCAATGAAAAAATCATAAGGTGCTCTTGGTTAAAACGAAGCTTAACTACATCATGTGGAGACAGCAGCGAAGAATATATTTGCTTTGGGTTTAAGGTTACAAACCCGAACGTTTGATAGTTTGTACGATTAAAATATGTCTCGATTTTTATGTTATATTAAGTCGTTTGGCTGCATGCACAAAGGAATTTTTTTTTCACAGATGGCTGTGCAGTGAATAAAAGTACTGTACTGTGCACTCAATCGATCCAGGTTCCGATTGGCTCGAACGTGATATCAAAAGCCTCCTGGTCATTGACACCGGGTAGGCTGTTTTGGTATTCTGCGTGAGCAACTGTGTTGTGACATCATCACTCCGGTGATAGGTGTGGTGTTAGCATGCGTGAACAAAACTTGGTTTCGTAATCTAGTTTGGCTGTTGGAGTCTGCCATGTTAGGTTTCCTGGATGGCACACGTCTGATATGGAACTGAAAGCCCCTAGCAGGGTGAGAATGTAACCCGAAGGTGCATTTAATATATTTGGTGTATAGTATGGATAGTGTATCCATACCAGTTTTGGACAATTTTAACCCGGTGAAACTCCTTTTCAGCACCACAGGTACTATGCAATAGTATGGCGGCGTGTGTGTACTCTGGTAGCGCAGACAAGCCACAATTTTGGAACAAAAGCAGTATTCAGTTACCAGTTTTAGACTTTCGGTCGGCTCTTTCTACACATAAACCTTTCCCAACCTCTATAGTTCTTATTCACAGTCACATTTTTCGAGTGTTGTTTATCCACGACCTTAATTTGTTTATTATCGACCGTAACAAGGCATCCCTCAGCCACACTTTCAGCTATAGAACATTCATACAATACTGTCAAAGTACTCCTGATTAATCAAAGATATTTCAGAACAAATCCTCCGTCTGTTTGGGACTTTAGGCCGAATGGCCGCCACGAGCCACCTTTCAATCAAAGATGCTGGCTCCATAAACCAAAATGTACGACGGAAACACCATCACCTAAAAACATCAACAACACATATTGCCATGGTAATGGCGTCACAACATGGCCACTTTCGCGGGTTACCTTGGAAAGCCTACCTGATGAAATTGGTGTCACGAAAATGGCGTCACGTCCGAGCCCCCCCCCCCCCCCCTCCTCCCAAATTGTGGGCGTTCGGGGATGTGATACACGATTTATAGTGCGCGAACCTGTGCTTTGTATTTTTTTATCTGATAAATTCTGAGTTTGGAAGCAGGAACAAATCAATCGACCCCATTTGATGACTGTTGAAAATTGGGCAATGAACAATACTTTTTTACACTTCAGGTCTTCTAATTCAAGAACACTCGCACCAAGATCACCATATGACCATCATCAGTTTACAGAGCAGAACACTCACCGCATGCCTCCGTATATGCCTCCTCACTTTCTTAGTGCCGGTCATCCGAGCAACTCACGCATCAGAGAAACATCACAGACTACAGAATATCATAATTACAAAGAATCACCGGAATACCAGACTCTGTCATCTGTTAAACACGAGTCACGTGACACAATTTTTGAAAAAGGTGAGCGATTTATATGGTAAGAATTATTGTGGACCATATAGTTTTAGGAACGGCTTATTAAAGGAAATATACCAATAAACCAAATTATTAAATTGTCAAAAGAGGAATAGGCACGGTAGAACTCATTTTAAGAGACTACGGATGCATTCTGACGATAACTATTAGTCCCTCTGTATAACATTTACAAGTGTATAAGTGGTAAACAATGCGGACGTCGTGGACTGGTCACGTTCCACGGATGCGAAATATTTCCACGCACGCAATAATATAAGATTCCAAACACTAATTATAGGAATAATCAAAAAATTATTTAATGAAGCACCGGGTACAACCCGGTGCTTCATTAATTAAAATTTTGCTGATGGAGATGTTTATTACCTGGTAAACGCATGCGCAATCATCACTGCACACTAAAAACTGAAGTGTCAAAGCTGACACTTTCAAGGTGTTAAACCCATTCTAACTCTTAGGGTTTGAAGTTAACACTCGAAGTACAATGTTTTAAGCACTTAGACATTACAATCGTCCGACATCTGAAACTTGAATGGATGGCACTTCCCATTTGTCTAGCATTGGTGGTTCTTCCAGAATCATCCATAATTTGATTTGCGCTTGGTGGGTACATAATTAAAAGGACACAACGCAGATGACGCGGATCAGGCTCGAGAGTTCGAGCCTGATCCGCGTCATCTGCGTTGTTTCCTTTTAAGTGTCGCGACATTACACTTGTCAAATGGTATTATTGTAACACCTGTCAAGTTCTGGGATATCTACACTTGAACAAAGTGCTAGTTCTGCACTTAGTAAATGTTAAATACAGCACTTCAAGTGCAGTTTTTAATTCTTTAGTTTTTAGCGTGTGCCCACGTGTGGATTATGACCAGTCCACGACGGCAGTACTGTAGTTATCTTACTATAATTTGAGTTATTCTGTTTGTCCCGAGGTGCCCAATCTCCGCAGCCTCGACTTCAAACTCGGCAGGTGGATGTATTTCTACTCCTATCTGATATAACTAAAGCGACATGTTTTATGGCAATACTTTGCTACTTTGCATTATTCCCGAAAATCGGCAAATGGGGGCGCACCCCGTACTATTCTGTATGCAAACATAAGATGGCATAAAAACCGGCCGTAGCGCGGATCTACATCCACTGGCAAATATAACTGATGGTTGCATAATACTTTTATCAATGCTGCACATAGGACCCTGCGAAGCCTCGAGATTCGATTCTATTTCGAATCTTAAGTTGGTATTTGGTTCAGTTCGAAATCGGCAGTCCGATTCGTTTTCCTTCGAATCTTTTCAGTGGAATTTCGCTTGGTATCAGTCATCATAGTCGTCTCACAAAACGTATAGCTGACAGAAATTGTACATAAATAAAACTGAAAATAAAGAATGAGTGTAATTTCCACAATATTAACATAAAAAGCATCTGTACCCATGCTATCATCAATGTTAACTACTACTGCTGAAAGCAAATTTAAAGTTCCCAAGCAATATCGACGAGCTCAAGGTTGCTAGCGGCTAGGCCCGTTCAGTGCCCAGTAGAGAATTCTCGCACCTGTTTCGGTTTTTGAACAAAAATCCTTTCTGGGTAATATTCCAACTACATCATCAAGGCATGCCTTTGACGAAGGCATGCCTTGATGATGTAGTTGGAATATTTTATCAGTCGGGACTTCATGACGCCTGTATTTGATTCGAGGTTCGATTCGGTTTCGAATAATAGACTCCATTCGATTCAAGATTCGATTCGAATAGAAAATATGTTATTCGCAGTGCCCTAGCTGCATAGGAAATGAAACATAATTGGCACAGTTATAAATTGTATTGAGTCTAACGTTTATAACTACTCTGTATTGTTTGTATTATCGATCTGTATATAACTGGAGTGCTGAAACGCTCGTTGGTCATATTTACAAAAGTGTCTCCATCGAGCTCAACTTTAGGTGTGGGGGGGGGGGGAGGGGGGAGTTGCTATTAATAAACAATGATCAACAACAAACATTTTCTAGAGGGTTTTAATATCCTGATGCCTCGTAGTCTCCGATCGCTTTTTTAACCCTTTACCCAACGAATCGGCCACAAACGCCCTCGTAATATGCAAATTCAGCAGTTAAAAAAATATGATTTTTCAAAACATTTCAACAAAACCATATCATGTGATCCCTCGTTGGAACGAGCTCGTCACATGATATGGTTTTGTTGACATTTTTTGAAAAATTTAAAAAATGATATTTAAAATAATAAATTTTGATACTGTCTGCGTTGGGTAAAGGGTTAAAGAATATACTTTGATGTCTGCAAACAATGAATATATTGATGATGTGCATATGTTTCGTGGCAATACAGATTGAATACTAACAAAATATTTTAGTTATTATTGCCGGGAGCGCGGTGGGTCAGTGGTTACGGCATTGAACTTCACACCGGTAGGTCCACAGTTCGATCCCCGCCAGGGCAAGGCACTTAATCCCGACTGCCAACGCGAGGGCACGTGATGGCGCTGTGTACAAAAGGCATACATACTGCACGTCGATGGTACACCTGTCTTCGGTCTCTTTCTTTGTTACAGGTGTGGGTCGAGATTTTATTAAAAAGAGTGCGCAAAATCAAGAATGAATGAATCAAGGAAAGAAAAACGAAAACTGCAGTTGGGTTGCAATGTTTTCGCATTTCTCCTTCCATAGTTAACACTCCACAGTGTTGTGAGCATGAACACCAACAGAGAATTTCGATCTGACTTTGTCCGCCGTCGTACGTTGGAGGTTCAATTCAATTTCGAATCTTGTCACTGATTTGATTCGATTGGAAACCATCTCGATTATTAGAAAAATCGAATCCTAGAGAGTTTTTGATTTCATAAAATTCTTTATTGTCGTATTTCTGAAGATAATAATTCACCCTGCTGTTTTCTGATGAATATGATTGAACGTATCCAGTCTAACTAGATACCACAAATTCAGTCGAAACATTCATAAAAATGACACATGGAGCGATGGTGGAGTTTGCGTAACAGCTCATTTGCACGATATATAGTCCGTTAAGTGCAACAAGGCGCCATCTGCAATGCTTTAGCATTGCAGATGGCACCTTGTTGGACTCAAAGGACGATGAACAGCTTTTTCGTCAGCCAGCTTTGTGATACCTGTCACTTTTCTAATATTCTACTATGCCTTTTGCTATTGGGTTCACGACGGAGATAGACAGCACCAGTAGGCCGTAGTATCGTAACAATTGTAAAGTGGGTTCGATTCGAGATTCGATTCGGTTTCGAACCTTTTGCTTGATTCGATTCGAGATTCTATTCGAGAGAAACATCGTGATTCTCCAGGCCCAAGGTCGAAATGCTAAGTCCCATTTTCCAATGACAGAACTATATTATGTTGTACACATCTACAACACAGTTATGACTGCTCAACTGAAGAGTGTTCGTATATTTCAGGCTCATCGGGACACTCCGAAGCATACCAAGAATACTACTACCATTACTATAGGAGGGAAGGACCACAGACAACATTTCAAAGAAGAGGATCGCTGCAGTTGTGGCAGTTTCTGGTAGCTTTATTGAGCGATCCGTCAAATTCGGCCTTCATTGCTTGGACTGGTAGAGGTCTTGAGTTCAAACTTATTGAACCAGAAGAGGTAAGATCCGTATATGCAGATACAAAGTGTTCGTGTACATGTAGTTATTTGGGCTATGAATTCAGAAAGATGAATCAGTAAATAAAAAAATATAAATGCTTGTGATATTTGGGTTAGAATTCATAATATGCAAAAATGAAATGAAAATAAATCGGCATTTCAACTGTCTTCAAGAACAGGTTTGTAAGAGCTTTTAGCAGCTGGGCGGACACAGTTTATCGTTTGCTTTCTAATTTATAATGGCGTCTTCACATTTAACACAATAAGAAATGGCAATATTACCGTTCACTAATTCCACATAATCACTAGGTTTCATATCTGAGAAAATTAGTTTGAACAGCCTTCTATATAATAGACTGGGTGGGGGGGGGGGGGGGGGCACTTAAATTATTGCTTTCAGTTGAGCTGTTAGATTAAATTATTACCGAAATGTTTTGCTCTTTATATCGTCTGCTCGTCAACTACCAACGTTGTCTTCACGCAAAACTTTATGCACACCGGGTTGAAAGGGTTAAGTGCCAAACAAATTGTTTTGGTGTCAAAGAGCTAATAGGACGAGAGAGTGTGTGTATGTGTGTGTGTGTGGGGGGGGGGGGGGGGGCGGTATTGGGGACTTCGCTGGATAATCCAACTAAATTGATTGAGTTTTCAAAAATGGACTGGCATTTTTTTCAGGATTTTTGTCATGGAAAAAAACCGTCAGAACACAGAGGTGTTGACAAAACCCTCGATTGGCGAAAAGGACGGTTACCTAAGTTATATCTATGCCACTGATTCGACTAATGGTCTGAATGGTGTCGGTACATATACCTGTTGTTGCACTTTGATAACAGATTAATCGACTTATTACTTTTAATCCATATGACTTAGCGGAACACTTGTCTTTACAAAAGGCTGCACTCAATTAGATAATCACTCGCGATGGTATGAGGTATTTATCTAATTAAATTTTGCCTTTCGTAAAGTTGATAACATACAATGTTTCATTGAAACAAACATTGTCTTATTACCCCTCACTGACACTTAACTTTGAAACTTTGCCCAAACACCTTCTACACAAAAGATGTAATATCATATTTTTTGTTTTGTCATCGATCGTACTCTTCACTGCGGCAATGTCCTTCCTTCACAAGTGAGCGGAACTTTTTTGGTGTCAAACTTTTAGCCAACGAAATTTTTTTGGTTTCAAATCAATATTTTCAGTGCGTTTGGCTAAATTGCCACCCAACATCATGGACACTGGACCAAGATCTGGTTGAATTTATCTGTCCGCTTTTCCTTCCACAGCTATGTAAAGACCCACCTTTCGAAAAAAGGAACGCGAACACATTGCATATCAGATACAGTTCAGTTGCCGTGGACTGGTCGTAATACACGCATGGGCAGTGATGTCCAAGCATGCGTTTACCAGGTAGTAAAACCCATTGTAAAATGACTATCTAATTTAACCGCTAAATATCACTATTGTTTGACGATCTTTTCCTGGTCCCCGGAAAATCCACAGTGTGGAATCCGATTCCGTATCATAGTAGTATGACGGACTATTTACGGGTGCGTTCGAATTCGCATAATTAGCTGTTCCGGTCGCATTTTGTACTTTACTCCGAGCTGGAATGGCGGTTCGGGTTTGTTTACAGTTTCGTTGGCTAGCAAGAAAGTTGACTGTTCACTTTGTTGCATATCCATGCGCATCGGTGGATTCCCCGGAAGTGTGCACTTGTTACAAAAAAAGTGTAAACAAAATAGTTATTTTTTACTTCAATCCAATTTACCAAAAAAGGTTGGGGTATTGTTAATGCTAGCGTTGGCATGTGATGTTGAACTATAAGTCATATAATAAACCTTTATCGCTATAGTGAAGTGATCTGGGTCGTCACATCACGTCGCGTTAAGGAGTCAGATCGCCGGATCAAAAACTGCTGCCCGTTTGATCGGGCGATCTGACCTCCTCAACTCACCGTGCTACTACGACCCAGATCATTTCCCTGTAGCGATAGTATATATTTATCAGCAAAAGTTTAATTAATGAAGCACCTGGTTGTACCTGGTGCTTCATTAATTAAATTTTTGATGATCTATCTACAGGTGTAAATGTTTCGCGAGGGGGCGCGGTAGCGTTGCGGCAACCGGTTGTCGTCAGATCACCGAAGTTTAGCAATGTCGAACCCGGTTAGTCCTCGGATAGGTGACAATCTGAGCGTTCGATTCGGACTCCCGCGTTGGATGCTTGGGCGAGGCATTTAACCCCGATTGTCCCAATGGAGGCACAATGACGCAGTCTACTAAGGCGTACTGCACGTCGATGGTGCGCGTGTCTTCAACCAATCTAACCCTGCCTGTGCTGCAGTGCGGAGTTACGATGTTGGGGAGCTGGCAGCTGCTCGTCGTTGCTCGGTGGTTCTCTCCGGGTACTCCGGCTTCCTCCACCCGTAAAACTGTCACGGTCATGATTAGCCATTGTGCCTAACTATGTGACCTTAAACACCAATAAATAAATAACAGTTTCGCGATCAGCGCGCAATCGTATAATACACTTGAAAATGTGCAATGCATTTCAGCGATAAATCGGTCAATAGCTCTCGAATTAAAGTTTGACAGCTTTGGTTTTTATGCCGTTTCAGAATGACAGTTACCCTCTCATTTTTTCTTCATAATATAGCCTAGTTTTTTGGGAAGGCTCTCTGGAAACCTTGCTAAGAAGTACGGTCTTCTCGGAGTTGATATAAGATCTAGTTATCTGGTATAATTAGGGAGCGCAGTGGCTTAGTGGTAGACTGTTGGACTTCTATGCTAGAGGTCCCGAGTTCGATCCCCTCCAGTACGACCCGCGTTGTGTCCTTAGGCAAGGCACTTTATCCCGGCAGCCTACATAGGGGCACGATGACGCGGTCTCCAATCGCCCTTAACCCTGCTTGAGCGAAGCTTGAACAGAGTTAGAATGTTGAGGAGCTGACAGTTGCTCGGTGGTTCTCTCCGGGTACTCCGGCTTCCTCCACCCGTAAAACTGTCACGGTCACGATTAGCCATTGTGCATAAGTATGTGACCTTAAACTCCAATAATTAGGTAATAATTGGTATAATTAATCGAGAGAGAAGAGGATGGATGTCTGGAGAGGACGGATCCTCAGTGGATAGCATTTATCTTCCGATCTTTTTTTTTTTGCATTATTTATACACTTTGAAAGTAAAATATACTTAATCTATAATTAATTGAAAAATGTTATTAAACATCCAGTTCTCCTATATGACAGAAAAAGCTGGTAATTTAATTGGCTAAAATACTTGTCAGAAGTGTTGATACACTCCAGTATTGCTGATCTATTATTCTATGTTTATCGAAATGGAGTTGATATTTCACAGATCTGTTACTGGTGTCTATAAAGATCACAGGTAGGCTGATATAATGATTCCGAGTACCTGTTTGCGATAAAAATAGAAATAGTATCTTCAACTTGCTCCTTCCTTCAATTTCCCTGTTCCCAAGGTTTAACCCTTTACCCAATGCTACGGCCAAAACCGGCCAGCGCTGTTCACAAAAGAATCAACATTCAATTTTCCTTAATTTTTCATTTTTTGTCTCGAAAACTTAGCTTGTGACGCCTCACTGGAACGAGCTCGTTGAGCTCGTTCCAATGAGGTGCCATAAGCTATGTTTTTGACCTCAAAAATGAAAAAAAATCAGTTATTCAAGAATTGTATTTGCAAGTGTCGTCTGCTTTTCATGTTAGGTAAAGGGTTAAGAACTCTTCAGATATAACAATAAACTACAACATGAACAAATAAGTTAACGCACATTGCTTCTTATATATATATGTTGAAATTGAATTTATTTTGTTGCATATGAATATGCTGTGTTTCTTCGAACAGTATGTAATAAAGCAAGAAATTTGCAAACGCTTTTTCTGTGATAATAATAAAACAATAATTGACTTTCCTTGAGGTTGATAATTCCTTGTATCAACCTCAAGGAAAGTCAATAATTGTATAAAATACACCCCACATCAATTGCATGCGCTGAGTGGACATACAGTACATGGAAAATGGATTGTAACTAAATCACCCGCGGAGTGGAGTTATCACCCAAAGTATCACTTCCAAATTCTGTACATATGAACAAAAAACACAAGCAATGTTTCAACCAATGGACCTCCGGGTTTAACCCGGAGGTCCATCAGCCAATGGACCACCAGGTTTAACCCGGAGGTCCATTGGCTGGAACTTTGCTTGTGATGGTTATACTTTGCAACAGATTTGCAATTATTGCTCGGGTGGATCGCCACTCTGCGGGTGATTTAATGATAATACACTCTCCACGTACTTTATAACTTTATAGCTGTAAGGAGTTTTTGGTAGCGTGACCACGCCATTTTCTTGTAGAAACTTTCTCCATCCATCAATATCTTTATCCCCGTGGACATCGCAAAGATGACCGATTGAGGGGCCGGATGTATACTGATATGTTCTGACTCGGATGGTTCAGGTGCTGACTGATAAAATTATTCCACCTAGATTCGTCAAAGGCATGCCTTGGTTTTGCAGTCGGGATATTAATCAGTCGAGATTGCAGTTAATAACTCGGAGTTCATGGAAATTCCTTCGTGGATAAATACCTGAAGTAGATGTGGTGCATGGGCTTCCCAACATACTCCACATTGGTCGTGCTGAGACCTCCAAAAACCTAAATAGGGTACCACAGACCTCCCCTTCTATGAACGAGTAAAATGTGTTTGTGTGTTGGCATAAGTTCAGGTATCAATCCTTGTAAGTATGTCCCTGCGAAACTCAAATTTGGGGTTGAATCGAATCTCTAATATAATCTCACCGCTTTGCGTGTTGTGGACACTGCACCTTCTTGCAACCGTAATATTGCCAGTCTCCACACAAAAGTATTGTGTGCAACGGCGACTCGTGTAAATCCAGCAAAAATCGGTATATTCAAGAACGGAGTCAATGTAATTTCGGAAGCGGGACCTACTTGAACTCTTCTTCTATCATCAGGTCTCTTGTACAGGAGACCTGATGATAGAAGAAGTGTTCAAGAGGAGACACTTTGTAGGATTTTGTAGGATTTTGAGACTTCTCGAAAATTCGAAAATTTTCGTGTCGGTGCGATTGAAATCGAATTGAATCGAATAATGGAGACTATTTCGAATCGAAGCGAATTTCGAAGCTTCGCAAGGCCCTACTCATACAAAGTACATAAATGTTAGCAAAAGCGATTTGATATCTAAATTTATAGTCTAGACGAAAATGTCCCTACTGTAAAACTTTTTGTCGGGGTTTTACACCTCTCCCCTAATATACCCACCTACTTATACTTGTTTTAATGAATTTCAGGTTGCTAGAAGGTGGGGACTTCAGAAAAACAGACCTGCTATGAACTATGATAAACTTAGCCGTTCATTACGATACTACTATGAAAAAGGAATAATGCAAAAGGTAGCAGGAGAGAGATACGTGTATAAATTTGTATGTGAACCGGAAGCTTTGTTCTCTATGGCATTTCCTGATAACCACCGACCTGTTCTGAAAACGGAACAGGCGCGTGAGACACATGCACCAGAAACGAAAGACAATTTTGAAGGTAGCTCATTTCCGTTGCCATCTCCTACAGCAACGCCACATTATCCAGTCGGATTCCATCCTCAAAATATGAATCAATGTCAAAGTCAGAGACATTCACCAATCGACTTGTCCAGTCCTCACAGACTTCAGTATTTTCATGATTTGCAACAAATGTATTATCCGGGCTCTTATATGGACGGTTGTGTGTATTGAACATCTACGTGCAAGCGCTGTGCGTTCTAGATTCAAATCCCAGTGTTCGGAACTGATGTTGAGCGTCAGAAAACACTACGGTAGAATTCCAGATAAACGCGCATTGGGGTAAAAACGATTTGATTTTCGGGGAAAAGTGTTTTGAAAATAATGTTTGAGTGCATGGTACTGTGATTATAAAAGTGGACAGAGAATAGTAACAGGACCGCGATCTGGTTGAAATCATCGGTCCACGTTTTCCTCAACAACGTTATAAGTTAATGTGATGAATTGACGGTAACATGGACTATGGTTTGCGGCTCAGAGCTTCGCGCCTCGGTTGAACATACGCTCCGAGTCGTAAACGTCAGTCCATGTTACCGCCAATTCATCACAATGACGTATAAGTTCCAATAGGATCCTATCCATAGCCAAAAACCCACATTATGGATTTAACTTGGCAGCTTTTAACGAGACCAGGTTCAATAAATAAACCTCTCGTGTACCCCACATCGCCACAGGACAAATGATCAATCAAACAGATAAAGGTTGAGATCACCCCATCTTTCATTAAATCGTAAACTGATTTGTAATTTAAGGTGCGATAAAAGTAATGGAATATTTAGCTCGAAAAGAGGCGACATGTTATTTTCGATGTTGCCCAAAATCTAAAAAGTATTGGAATTTTTCATTTGTCGTTGTTCAAAGTTCTGCAGAATTGTACATAAATCGGATGAACAACAAAAAAGTGACAAATTGCGATAATGTTTAGATTTTTGGTGACATCGAAAATAACATGTCACCTATTTTCAGGCTAACGTCCTATCACTTATGTATCACCTTAAACACCAATTCATTCGGAAGATCTGCTGCACGTATGAAAAATCTATAAAAAATGACGCGGTTTGCAAGGCACTCCGTTGATGGAACAATTGTGAAATGGGAAGCGTCATTTTAAAATATTTCGCGTGGTGACGTCAGACGGTAACAGATGCTGCTTGAGCCATAAAGATAGAAAAGACACCACTCGAGCTCTTGTCCAATCAGATGGCGAGTATTTTAGTCTTTACATCTCAGATGTTATTTGTTTTCGCTTTTCTTCCTTCGGTCTTGAATCCGAAATGTTACATTTATGGAATCGCCACCCAAGTGTATCGCGACTGGATCGAGAAAGAGACTACTTTTGCGAGCACACTACTGTATAATGTGCTTTTTAATTTTAACCCTTTAACTAATAAATTACCTGCATCCACCCGCGTAATATGCAAACTGAGCAGTTGAAAAAAATAAATTTTTAAAATTATTTCAACAAAACCATATCATGTGACCCCCTCATTGGAACGAGCTCATCGAGCTCGTTCCAACGAGGGGGTCACATGATATGCTTTTGTTGAAATCCTTTTGAAAAATTTAAAAAATGGAAATAAAATAATAAATGTTGATATTCTCTGCGTTGGGTAAAGGGTTAAAGAAGAAACATATTCATAATCCATCCTATCCGTTAAACAGGACTTTTTCAAAACAAAGTCACCAAATTTGTAATCACAGGTACTGGACACAAACTATCATATATTCGTAAAAAGAACATAGTAATTCAAGAAGGCATTCCATTCGGTTGAACAACTTTAGACAGGCAAAAAAGGTTAACTGCTGCAAATCACTCATTTGGTCTCGATTGAACACCAAGCCTTCAAATTGCAACAAATTCACAGCGGTAACCGAATTCCCCAAAAGTACAGGAATATTCCCAAATTAGTGTAAATGCCAGATTGTTTGGTGTGGTATTGTCCAATTTCATGGGATGCCAATTAACCCTCAAAGGTCTGCTGGGAATTTTTTTAAATACACTTTTGCTACACACCGACAGTCTGTGTCCTGTAGCTTTACATTTGCTTCTATGCTGGTCTTTGCTGTCTATATATGCAGCCAGGACTTGCCAAGAAACAGCTGTCAGTGTACTTGTAATGTAACTTCGAGACTGCACGTTGAAGCACAATTCTGTGACGGTAAACAGTTACCAAAGTTAGAATAAGTTCATAAGGATTGACACATGGGTATTTTGAGGCACCAATCAAGCCACGAGAAGCCAAAATGGTATTTCAGACATTCAGTATTAAAAAAAGTTCCTATAGCAGAGCAGAACAGCAACTGAATTGACGAGTCTACGATGTCCCCAAACGTGACTATCTTAACCCCCTTCACGCTGATGTCAAAAAAACAAAATTGCAGGAAGCTGTTTTTTCCCATAATGCATCTAGAAATTTAACCAATTCAATCTCGTTTGACAGAGCTCAATGAGCTCTGTCAAACGAGATTGAATTGGTTAAATTTCTAGATGCATTATGGGAATTTTTTTCTGCCTGAAATTTAGATGTTTTGACATCAGTGTGCAGGGTGGGGGGGTTAAAGCACGGACATTTTGCCTCCGACAGCCAAAATTAAAAAGGCGTTTGTCTACAGAATAGCCGTTGTGGACTGGTTGCAATCCACGCGTGGGCAGTGATGTCCACGTATGCGTTTACCAAGTAATAAAAACCATCATCAACAAAATTTTAATTAATGAAGCACCGGGTTTGACCCGGTGCTTCATTAATTAAATTTTTGATAATTATTCCTATAATTAGTGTTTAGAATCTAATATTATTGCGACCGTGGAAATATTGCCCATTCATGCAAAGTGACCAGTTCACGGCGTCCGTACTGTACATACGTTTGGGCGGATTTGGACTCATTGTACATACGCGATCAAATATGATATACCAGGGATACAGATAAGTTTTTGAAGTAAATGGTATTCGCCTCTTGATTTTATTCACATTCCGTATTTTAGGAATACGTTTTCAAAATGTGCTGTAAATCTTGTAAAGAGCAATTTTTTCCAAGCCGATTATGATGTCCGATCGTGAACGTGATGCCAGATCGTCAACAAATGCCACTACCAGTTCCCTGTACAAATATCAAATGACGTCTGTATAAATCGATCATTAAATATATTTTAATATAGCAATACCTCTGGTTTGGGGTGTGCACCATTCTCTTTTGAAAACATTATACTTTACAAACACACTGTATGTGAAAGGCGGATTACCAGTAAAGCTCTAGTGGGTTGTTGGGATTTTAATTTTTTACCCAACGACCCGGCAGTATGTATTTATAACACAATTAAAATATTGATTTGAGTGACAGAAACATATATTTTTAATGAAAAATATCACTTTTGGCGATCTGTTTACTTTCTTACGTATTATTGTTTTGTGTCGACGCATTCCATTAGCTCACACTAATCCCCCGCGCCATCAACAGGAATACTTTACAACCAATCAGGTGCGTTCTTACGGGCTGTACGCCAGATTCCACACGTCGTTTTCCTTACACATTTTTAATACCTTATTGTATTGGGTAGCGATGAGTACACACAAAATCGTGGAAAAATAATTTTTTTAAAGTGTATTTACTTTCATGATCCCAGGATCATAGTGAGGACATGTTCCATACCTATACTAGGTTTTCTCGTGGTAGACGATCCCGCCCAAGAAGAAACCATTCCCGACTGACACCGACGGTCCAATTGCAGTTTGCTTCCTACGCCTTTGTTTTTCATAACAATTTTGGCGGAGTTAAAAAAAACGTAATAATTGTTGGTTTAACAGGCTTCAAGCCAAAAGGCGAGAAATGCGGAGAATTTTTTTTGCTCATGATAAAATCGTGTAAATGTGAGACAAATGAAATATTCAAATGAATTGTGAACTAGTAATGAGATTGTGGACCTAATTACAAAGGAGATGCAGAACACAACAGCCGTAACATAATTTCCACAGGTTGATTGCATCAGTGAGGGATGCACTGATTGTTTCCTGTGCAATTCAGATAAAAAAGTGAATCAGGAATACAGAATTTGAATAGAATCACATTAAATTAGTTTCAAAGTTTACTGAACTGAAAATTAATTTAAATTGAATTTGTGATGTTTAATTCTCCAAACCTTTGACACCAAAGACGAGAGGATGCTTTTTCAAACCTACAAGGTCCAGCGAATCTCAAATTTAGAGTCGAATCGAATCAGGCATAGGATTTCGAATCGAATCGAATCTTGAATCGAATCGCATGCCTCTTGAAATTGTAAATATTGCACCCTCTCACAATCGTGAATATTGTCAATCTCTCCTCAAGTGTTGAATTTAATACCGATTCGTCTTTTCAGGCAAATCAATCGATATTTACAGTACGTGGAGAGTGGATTGTAACTAAGTCACCCGCGGAGTGGAGTTATCGCCCAAGCTATAACTTTCAAATTTTGTACATATCTACAAAAAAACACAAGCAATGTTTCAGCCAATGGACCTCCTGGTTGAACCCGGAGGTCCATTGGCTGAAACTTTGCTTGTGCTGGTTATGCTTTGCAACAAATTTGCAATTATTGCTTGGGTGGAATATCCACTCTGTGGGTGATTTAGTGATAATACACTCGCTACGTACTGTACGCGGAATATGACAGACGGAAACTAAAATATTTTCTGAACCTCCTTGAACTCTTCTTCAACATCAATCAGATCTGCTGTATAGGACACCTGATGACTAAAGAAGAGTTCATGAGAAGACATTTGGTAGAATTTCGCGAACATCTCGACGATTGGATAATTTTTTAATCAGCACGAATCCAATCACCGATACCATTTCGAATCGATTCAAATTTCTAAGTTTCGCGGGACCCTATACGAAACCTGGCGCTAATACTATAAAACTTTTACAATTGTATTTTCGGGAATTGTATTTTCTACCCACAAATATAACTAGGGATCTGCGAATCACACATTCGTTTTTCGAATCGAATCTCGAATCAAATCGTGTCTCTGATATCCGCCTCGAATCGAATCTTAATGGATAAGGTATTTCATATTTGCACCAAACGGGCGAGTTATGGAACACTGCGATGACCCAAACAAGACTGACTAAGGTATTTCATATAGCACCAAACGGGCGAGTTATGGAACACTGCGATGACCCTTACAAGACTGACTGACACCTTAACCCTTTACCTAACATGAAAAGCAGACGACACTTGCAAAAAAAATTCTTGAATAACTAATTTTTTTCATTTTTTGTCTCAAAAACATAGGTTATGACCCCTCGTTGGAACGAGCTCGACGAGCTCGTTCCAACGAGGGGTCATAACCTATGTTTTTGAGACAAAAAATGAAAATATTTTGAAAATTAATTGGCGATTTTTGAGAATAGCGCTGGCCGGTTTTGGCCGTTACGTTGGGTAAAGGGTTAAAACTAATAAATGAATATTCTCTGGAGCACCGTCGCTGAAACAGCTGGGTCTATTATCCATAGTTTTAGTTTTTGAAGGCTTAATTTGTTACTATTCCCGTCCTCAAGAACGTGAATAGTAACAAGTTAAGCCTTGAAAAACTAAAACTATGGATAATGTTCTGGGAAAAATTCACCAATTACCTAACAATTACTCATTGTCAATTACTCAATTAAATATGAATTGAGCCTACATGAATGAATTGTCTAATGTCAATTTCATCCAATTTTTGTTGAAAATGTAACAAGTTAGTACGAGAGATTCGAAAAAATCGAATCTTGAGACTGATTCGGGATCGATCTCGAAGCAGACGTGTGGAAACAATATCGAATCGAGTCTCGAATATTCGCAGGACCCTAAATATAACTGACTAAAATGAATCATTTGCATTTTAAAAGATCTGGCAAGTTGCCAGTTGGCAAATTGTCAGATCTTTGAAAATGCTAATAGTTCCTTTCAACCCAATTAATGTCAAAATTACAAAACACAATTATAAACAATACAATTGTAAATGTTGTATAGTATTGACCCCAGGTCAACATTATTTGACCTATTTTCTCTCGATTTGGTTAAGACACAGTTTCACAAGGGAGTGGAAACTTTTTAATGACATATTACGAAATCAAGACCGAAAAAAGAAACTAACATCTACATTCAGTGTTCTCTCTTTGTTTCCAAAAGGTGAGACACTACAGTGAGGTAGAGAGGAATACTGATAGAGAATTTTGATGTGATCGCGACCTGGTAATCATTTTCCAAACGCCATTTCGGCCAGTACTATTCTTAAAAAATGTCATTCAGAGTTTATTATTTTTTCAACGTTTACTTCTAAAACACAGCTTAAGACCTCTCACTTGATCGAACTCGTCGGGATGGTTTCAATGAGAAGGGGGAGGTATGTTTTTCAGGTAAAAAAATATTTAGTTATTCAATAATTATTATTTTTCAAGCGTTGCGTTGGGATAAAGAATTATCAAGTCGTATGTCCATGTATATTCGGTTCTTGGAGTATTCGTTGGGCATCGAAGGTGACAAAATTATTGTCTAAAATGCATAATTTGATTAACCCTTTACCCAACGTAACGACCAAAACCGGCCAGCGCTATTCCCAAATATCGCCAATTAATTTTCAAAATATTTTCATTTTTTGTCTCAAAAACATAGGTTATGACCCCTCGTTGGAACGAGCTCGTCGAGCTCGTTCCAACGAGGGGTCATAACCTATGTTTTTGAGACAAAAAATGAAAAAAATTAGTTATTCAAGAATTTTTTTTGCAAGTGTCGTCTGCTTTTCATGTTAGGTAAAGGGTTAAAACGCTTTCGCGCCTTCTTTTTATAGAAAATATATGAGTGCTCTTAACCCTTTGGACTCTAGTGGAATCTACCATGCCAGTTCAATGTCAGAAATTAGAAGAGTCTATATTCATTATTTGATGTAGACCAATTAATATTTTTGACGCGCAGCCTCGGGGCAGCACGTTGAAAATATTGATTGGTCTACCCCCACACATTTACTGAACAGCCATCCTATTTAAAGGCGGGGGCGTTGTAGCTTAGTAGGTAGAGGTACAGACTGCAAGCCGAGAGGTCCTCTGTTCGAATCCCACCTGCGGCAACCGCGTTGTGTTCTTGGGCAAGACACTTCACCCCCATTTCAAATGTGGGGGCACGGTAGCGTTGTGTACTAAGACGTACTGCACGACGATGGTGCACTTGTCTTCAACCAATGCTAACCCTGCATGTGTGGAGTTAGTATGTTGGGGAGCCTGAAGTTGGTCGCCGTTTCTCGGTGGTTCTTTCCGTTCGCTTCCTTCCCACTGTAAAACTGTCCGACACGAGGTCACCCTGGTTGTCGAAAGTGATGTTAAACCCCCATAAATAAATAAATAAATAAATAAATAAATAAATAAATATTTAATGACGTTATGACGCATCATTTTCCTGATCGGAAAAGCGGCCGCCCGGATTCAAAAGGTTGGAGAGATGATGTCCTTGTCTGGCAAATGACGACACAGCAAAGACGCTATCCTCAAATGAAAGGAAACCTATACCAATAAACGACTGGGAGAGGACTTTTTAAATCTATTGAGTCAAAACATATCCGATATATACTGCCGTCACCATCTGATCCAATAACAACTTAAAAGAAACCACTCAGTCGTTTTGTCACGGTGGTTTTCGAGCACCCTTCACTGAATTTAATAATAAATTAAAGAAAGACTTCCATCATCATTTTCAGGGTATCTGATAAAAAACAGCTTTGAATTTATGTGCCCGACAGCAACACATCCAGTTTGGCAAACTACAGATGTGAGATATAGAGAAATGTAATGGTTAATATTTACTGTATCATGTAATATATGGTCTTTATCGTTTGTACATTTGTTTATATATTGTTTATAAATAAAATGTTTAATATTTGTAAATGGAATATTCATATTTATTAGTGCTTGATTTATTATTTCAATTCGTTCATCCCTTGGAAATGCAATGGAATTTGCGAACGAATGTTAAATGTTTATTAAAATACAAATTTATATCGTCTTCATTTGTGTTATGTGTTTTTTCACAACACGAAATGTGCTCTTAAACTATCTAACCGGACATTCTGAGGTGAGTACTGATAACTTTGTTATTTGACAATAAATATTATTGAGTCCGTAATTATCCGAAAATAGCGTTATCAGGGACCCCTGGCACAAACTCTGTGTCTCCTAACTACAATATACAAGCGCATGCTTGGTTACGATTTGTTTACGCTACTGTTTATGAAACATTACAAGCTTTCGAAAGCGTTTGTGAGGACCCTGTCCGTTTCTTTATTCAAAAAGAGAAAAAAGACTTCTCAAAAGTATAATTATTAAACTAAGGAACCACATTGCTGTTATGCTTTTGTATTCAAATCACTGGGGGCATTCAAGCTGAAGCAACACGTTGTCGGTATACCGCTACAGCTCACAGCCTTTTCAGAATGTTGATCAAACCCGCTCAGTAAGCTTATCCAATGATCGCTAAAGTTCAGGGTGCCCGTTACACTTTCCACCAAAACGACAAACATTTTTACGAGTCTGAAAATGAACTCTGAAATGAAAAAGCTAGTTAACCAAGTTATTAGAACTGAGAATTGTGAGGTAAATCTATCATCGTCATTATGTTTATGCACAAAATATTGTATCAGAGTCTCGCTCTTGTTTCTAAGGTTATATCAGTCAGAGACTCGTCGAGATATGGCCTTAGAAACTGGCGCGCGACTCTGATACATTTTGTGTATTAACACAATGGTGATATCCTTGCGTTAGTCCAGTTGGTCTGGTGACAGAGTATTTATTACAAGGCAATTGGGTACCGTAGACCTGGGATCGACTCTCGTCAGGGCCACCTTCCACACTGTAAAAAAAGATGTTTAACTTCTAAACACAAAGTTAAACACATTTCTGTTACACTTAATAAACACATTCTAGGTGTTTATGTGTTTAACTTATAAAGGAATGTGTTTAACTTATAAAAAAAGAATATGTTTAACTTAAAATGGAATGTGTTTAACTAACTTAAACACGCGGCGTGTTTATAAATCAACTAAAAGTGTTTAACCTTTCTAAATACATTGAATGTTTAACTTTCAAAGGTATGTGTTTAACTTTTAAAGGTATATGTTTAGGTTTTAAACACGCCACGTGTTTACGTAATAAACCTTTTGTCTTTAATGGACTGTTACACTTAATAAACACAAACTCATGTTTATAATTTAAACATGTTTAACTTTATTTCCATATTTTTACAAAATTGTCAGATATATAATAAAAAGGTCTTTTTTTAATTTACAATAAAAATCACAAACATGAAACAAAATGTGTAAAATTGCAAGTCCAACAAGGGCAAAAACATAGAAAAAATATTTGGACAGAGCTGGTTTGCAATTCCATTTGTGATATAATTCCCAAAAAGTTATACAAAAAATTGGGAGAAAAAAAATCTTGGAACAGTTTTCTCTCAAATGTGATGATAAGGAATGTGGCGGGACAGATAGATGGAAGGATGGATAGACAGAACACATTTTTGTATCCCCCCCCCTCCCTTCATGGCGTGTGATAAAAAATGGAAATCAATTTATGGGGAACTCGAAGCAATTCAGATAACATTGCTCCTAATTTATGAGCAATTTATTTATCACGAGTTAGCAAAAATAAACATTTTCAATTTAAAATTCTATGCCCATTTGAGGTCAAGGCTTCTGAAAATGATCACAAGCCATATATACTTAACTGTTATATACAATGCTTTTGTGTGGTTCATGCCATCCACGAAGGCAGCAGATTTCAAATTTACACCTTACATAAGAAAACTCCAAAGGTTGATTTGATATGTGCATTTTGAAATCCGACGACTATAGTTACGATAGTCATCACTGGTAAGAAACAAAAGGTGCCAAGGGGCCTAAATCGCTCACCTGAGACCATAGGTCGGAGGTGGGGGTGGGCATGGGCCTCCAATTGGTGGGGTTTTGGGGAGCCCCACAAACACCTACCAATGGGAGAGCCATATTCACCCCTCAACAGACCTACGGCCTTCAGTTTTGCCTGTGGCATATATAGGTCTGGCAACCCAGAACAAATTATCGCCGCCCCTCCCCTACAGGAAATCCTAGCTATGGCCCTGGCACCAAATAACAACCAACCAGAGGTTGACGCTAACAAACATAATTTATAACAAAAAAAACCCCAAATGTATATACAATTTCAACATAAGACAAGCACAAATAGAACTGAAAATAACATCTTATTATTTGGATTAATGCTGCCATTAAATGGTTGAGTGCAGGAAGCCATTATGGAGGCCAGTTCTCTAATATTGTACTGTAATGGCTTGTATCTTAGGCAGTAGTTTTACAGATGCTTCATCAATATTGTACGCCTTTTTGGTCATAAACATTAATTTGTTTCAGTTTACCGCAGAGTGCCTATAAGCATGCTCAAGTAATCTGAAACAAATATTTATGAACAATATCCCGTGTAGTCTGTAGATTCACAGACAGAAATACCTTCACGGACAGAAATACCTATCAATAAGTGCTCGATATATGCAACGATTACGAATAACAATTCTGGAAGGCAAACCAAATTATCAATATCATATGCTATGTTACCGTGTCATACCACAAATCTGTCCAGTACTACTGAATGTGCATAATGTAGTTATGTGTGAATTTTCTCATTTACAGCCTGATTCTAACTTCCAGTATATAATACCATAAATATCTTACGTGTATGTGTGTATTATTGTTAAGACAAACGAAAAAAAATCTGAAAACTGAAGTTTCGTTTACAACGAAATTAGGCTACATTTTACACAACCGCACGGAAGGCGTACGGTTGTGTAAAATACGCACTGAGTATATGAGGATTCACACGCGAAAACAGTATCTATTAAACATTTTATCTGACAGTTTTAAATAATCAATTAAATAAGTTGTATTTTACACAATATGAAATATTTACGAAATGAAATGCTTCCTTCATAACGCCCTCTGTATCCCAATGTTTCCGCTTGTCCTTCCTCTTCGAATGAATACCATAGAAGACCATCTCGTTATTTTCGCGCTCTTCAATTTGGCGCGTTGTAATTAAACACCACGAATGGTTAAACAGCACCTGGGAAAGTTAAACATCATGTTTAACCTCGCAGATCAGGTTTCTTTTCATTCAGGTGGCACCCTGTTGTTCAGCTGGTCCAAATGAGGTCTTTCCAATCCTTAATCCCGAAAAAATATAATTATATATTTGCAACTCTCTACGTGCATTTTCAAGTTAAAATGCTGGGTACTTAAAAAAAATTAGGGTGACAATTTTATGATTTATCACTGGCGTGGGGCAGCCTGAAATTTGGTTGGAGCACGTAATGTTTGGGAGTTCTAGTGGAGCCCACATGCGTCTCTCTTCTGTGGGGCAGGACCTGGGCACAATGAAAGGCTCCTGTATTGGAGCATCGCATATCTCACCGGGTGCGTCCAAGGAGGTGTCGCGGAACCCCATTCACCCAAGACATTTGGGACGAAATTGCCCCCAATATTATGCAACATGAAGTTTTTCCCACCAGTAACTTGATGTGAAAGACTTAGGAATGCTTATACATATCTCCTTAGGAACTTTACTGGTTGACTTTATTTTGGGTGGGTGGTGGGGGTGGGATGGTGAGTAAATTTTGTGCGTGTCAGCCTTTGTAAAATTAAGGGCAGTCATGTGGGGAAAAAATTAAACTATTTTGGTGCCAGGGCTTCAATGACCGGAAACATATGAATGGTACGGAGAAGGGTGGGTATGCCCCCCCCCCCACCCCAAATGGATACATCAGTCGGTCAAAATTCGGGTCATATTTGGGCAGGATTCGAGAAATTGTCCATAATTCTCGGACAATTATGTTCAGCACCCGTCCTGTCTCTCCCCCCCCCTCCCTACCACACACCATATATTGCCTAAAATTCAAGCACCTACGCCTGTGCCTTAAATTGTCACTTGCAACCATCGTTTGGTAGGAGTATTAGATTTATATGGTCCAGGTCCTTTCCAGCTCGCCCGGCGATGTTGAGAAAATTAAATACATATCTGGGGGATTTCCGTCGCAAAAAGAGGAATTATTTAATTAAAAACTAATTAAAGCAGACTATTGTATAAATTTGAAACAGCAATTAAATTGATTGCAGATTCAGTAAAAAAATCGTATCAAACACAATTCCACTTAAACACATTCATTTCCGGTCGATAAACTCGATGCGTATAACTTATAAACACCACGGTTTAATCACTAAACATGTGACGCGTCACGTTGTTTACAGTGTAAACCACCTTCACAGTTCTCTCTCCAGTGTCGCGGTCCTAGGACTATGCCTGGTGGAATTCCTGCTAGACACAACATCCATTACCCACCGAAATAAAATCGTATTCGTATCATATTAGGGTGCATCGTGAAGTAGGCTTCAAGGTTGACCCATCACCAAAACTGATTAAGGTCAACCCACCTATGCACCAATTATCATTAACGTTCGATAGAACAAAGTACAGCGCGTCGCGTGATCGTTCTCAACAAAATAACCAGCACACGTAGGGTTCACAGGCACTGTTTAAAGTTGCAAAGTGGGTGCGTAGATCCTACAGACAGATTAGTTATCGCCAATTCGAATCGAATCCGAAGCCCAATTAGCAAATACAAATCAAATTTTGAATATTCACGGGGATCTAATATATTTCAACCAACGTCTTACATTCTAGTTCCTACTTGAACTTTCACTCAATGTCTGCTCGTGTTGTCTCGTGAAGTGTTGCGACTTTCTTATCCCTTCTTTATTATAAAAGATAGAATTTTGTGTTTGATGTGGTTACTAAATAAGAGTTGCGAAGCTTGTGACTTAAGGCATGCGTGAATGGTCTGCGCACGAGTTTTTGTGACTTTAGTGATCGCTTATTCGTTTCACACTGGAGCCAGGCATTATATACCAGTTGTAGTACAAATGAGCACTCACCTGTCTATAGTGGCTTTAATTTATACCAACCTGGAAAATAAGAATAAATCCATTGAATATCATTTACTGTTCAAGATTTATGGTCGAGCAGGTATTTTTGGTTTCGAAAACAACTGCAAGAAACCAAAGGATTGGAAATATCTGCCCTGATTTATGTCGCTCTCCCATTGCTTAATTTTTTATAAGAGTTCTGGCAGATAATAAATTATTTGCCACTAGTTTATTGGGAGTGAATAAACAGTGAGTAAATAACCATCATGATTAAACGTTTACTTTATTAATTTATTTATTAGTTTTAGCTTTTTATCATTGTGGGTTTTTCACAACTAAAATATTTCAACGAGCCTGGCTATACTAAATTAAAATATCGTGCTTTGAGTTCAACAAGGCGCCATTAGCAATGTGTTAGCATTGCACATCGTGCTTTATTGCATTCAAAGGACGATGCGATACGTGGTTACTTTGTTATCATTGACTATCAGATTTCATTTGTTGCTGAAATCTTTCATTTGGCACCAAACATTTTTAGTTGACACCGAACAAAAAATCAACTTCGCACCGAAAAATTTCGGGCCAGCATGAACTCTGCTCCTTTCACTATTATCTGAACAGACAGTACTCCTGGAGGTGTTGTATTAAGGGCGAATAGACTCGACTTCACATGTTTCAAAATGTTAATGTATATTTAATGCCGTTGTTTTATTATATTCACGAACACATTTTCGTTGTATAATATTCATTGTATGTTTCAAGACACGCAATACACACACAATACCATCGCGCTATCGTCGACGAATCGTCCAGATGAGACGAATTTTTATCGGTGATTCGTATAAAATATGTCTTTGAAAAAGACGTTTAACCATCGTCGCATCGACTCAAATAGAATGTGCGGGACAAAGGAATAGTACAGCAAATGATATGTTAACCTCTTGAACCCTCGTTTCCTGGAATGGTATTGCCTTTGTGTACACTTACAGTGAGAAGGATCAGATCATAACTGCAGTCTGCGGGCGTTATTATTTTACCACCAATGCCCCGTGTGTAGACCTCTTACAATAAGACAAAAATGGGACGGAATTATGCCTTGGACCGAAAATGGGTCTTACTCTTTCAAAGGGTTAATACGGAAATTGGGAGAACACCCTGTCATTCGCTGAAAATACCCATATTACGGTATTTCCATTGGTGCGTTTTTGAATGGAAAGCTCCTCTTTGCAGCATCAACTTCCAATCATAAACAATAAAAAAACAATTAGATAATGTCTGAAGAGGAACCATATGGGCAAGTATAAGTACTGATAGCTTATTATTTACCCACAATAGAACGTGGAGAGTCTTGTTAAGTAGAATTGTTCATTTCTTTTTTACCTCTTCCTGTTTTTCGTGGTACCGCTTTGATCTTCGGTCAAAAATAACATGCGATTTTGAGCAAACGACTGCACTAAATTTAATACGTGCTATCTTATAAGATAGCATGGTGCCCGAGAATTGACATGGTCATTTTTTTAATACGTGCGCACGGATTACTAATCCATGCGAACGGTTTACTAATCCGTGCGTATGAATTGCTAATCCGTGCGAACGGTTTACTAAATCCCTGCGAACGGTTTACTAATCCGTAAGAACGGTTTACTAATCCGTGCGAACGGATTCCTAATCCATGCGCAGGGATTACTAATCTGTGCTAATGGATTAAAAAATAAATTGACCATGCCAGTTGTTCATATACTGGAGCCCTGGATGTGACATGGTCGACTTATTTCCTAATCCGGGTCACGTGTGGCTGAATTTATTGCATTGCCAAGTGTAAACCGATTATTTATCATTTCATTGTGCTTAGCCTTGCATTCCTGGTTACAGGATGTTTCTTACAGAGGACCCGTAATGTGCTGCGCTGGATATTCCCTGCGCCCTCCCTCCATACGCTGCCCCTAGGTGCTATAGCACACAGAAAAGGGTTGCACAGAATTTGTTCTAAAATGCATAACAACACTTTCTCGCCTAGTGTCATGTTTGTGCATCACACTGACACCTTCCGCGAAGACTCCATTCGAGTTGCGAGTGAATTTATTCATCAGTTACGAATTTTATGCTACCCCCTTCTGTATGCTATAGCATGTAGGGACATCGAATGGAAGGATGGGGCGGGGAATATCCAGTGGAGCGCGTTATGGGCCCGTACGCTAAAATATGGAGCATGGTCAATTGCCATTATATGTCCAACCACATAGTTTACAACTTTAAAGCTTCAGAATACGACTTTGTTTGGAAAAAAACACCTGTCACCCTTTATTCCCTTTCCGAGTATGGCATCACTGTACCTTCAGCAATAGAAAGATGAGCCCCGGTGAATCATAGTCAGAAAACCATAAGGCATTTTTTTGGCTGCGGCTGAGGGTCAGGTGGCCACCATCTTACCCGGAGTGTGTTATCTTCCCTGCCCTTGAAGTAGCATACCCTAGAAGTCTGACTCCTTTTGGGAGACAAATAACCGATTTTTGCTAAAATGCCTCTAAACGGAAGGGAGGAGGGAACAGAGGAGGGAGAGAATGGAAGAGAAGAGGGAGTGGAGGAATGATAAAAGGGATGAGCTGAGGAGAGACTTGGAGTCGGATAATCCCACGATCATCCTTGGATCAGGACGGGGTCGTTATTGAGCATCCTAGTATCAGGATCACCCTAGGATCAGGACCATCCTAGGATAAGGATAAAAGGGCAGAGGAATAACCGCTTGTTTGAGGAGTGAGGGTGTGGTTATTTTACCAACTCACAAAAGGGATCAGTCGGTTGGCGTATGCTACTTCCAGGACATGGGGGAGGTAACAAATACTAGATGGCGGTCCCATGGTCCTTTTAGAGAGGACTCTCATAAGATTCTGATCCAGGTAAAAAAATTCCCAACAATTGGCGCCGGCGTGCGCACGTAACACTTCGTATCACCATTACGATGACGTCACACGATAGTAGGTTACCAATACTACCTGGGGGTATAGTCACGTGATGAATTCCACCAAATGAGTTCCACCACGGGAAGAGTTCCCACTCAGGTTCCCTGAATAAGGACTGATCGGCCTGTACTTGGGCGAGGCACTTATCCCCGATTGACCAAGTGGGAGCACGGTGATGCTGTGTACTAAGGTATTATGCACGTCGATCGTCCATTTGTCTTCAACCAATGCTAATCCTGCTTGTGCGGGGTTATTACGTTGGGGAGTATGATGATAGTTGCTCGCCGCTGCCATATGGTTCTCTCCAAGCACATCTTCCTCCACTCGTAAAACCGTCCCACACAAGGTTAAAACCCCAATAAAAATAGTGATATTTGCGTGAAAACGTCACTCCGGTAGTGATTTCTTGAAAACCTAATCTCCACGAGCTTTATGCACGGCATGTAAAATTGTCCGTGCACTTTACAACAAAGGATCGAGACAACATGCAGACCATCGTGTAAGATTACAATACCGGAGAACAACCTGATTAAACAACGAAGAGACACGAGATGAGAGATGATCTGTATTCTGTTGTATGTAGTGTCTGCTGAGTAGTTCATGATATTGTCTTGCACAGCATGTCCATCAACTGAGCGTTAAATATTTTATAGAGTTCGACATTCGCTTAAACTCGATACTAGTTTTCTCACAACTTCCAATCACAGCGTCAACTCATATAATTGATGATTGCCTTAACTCATTGAATGTTGTTGATGAATAAATTTGTCAAACAACGACAATACAGTTGAAGTCGAAAGAAAGTCAATTTTTATTTCATGTTTCACTCATTCATTAACCATTTACCAAACGAATCGTTCACACCTTCGGTGTTATTTTCAAAATTGAGCAGTTAAAAAAACTCAATAAGGTCCAATAAAAACCATATAATGTGACCCCTCATTGGAACGAGCTCATCGAGCTCGTTCCAATGAGGCATAACATGATATGGTTTTGTTGATTTATTTTTTGAAAATTTGAAAAAAATAATTATTTATTAATTTATTTATTTATTTATTTATTATTTATTTATTGGTGTTTAAGGTCACATATTTCTGCACAATGGCTAATCATGACCTCGACAGTTTTGCGGGTGGAGGAAGCCCGAGTACCCGGAGAGAACCACCGAGCAATGGCGAGCAACTGTCAGCTTCCCAACATATTAACTCCACACAAGCAGGGTTAGCATTGGATGAAGACAGGTGCACCATCGACGTGCAGTACGCTTTAGTACACAACGTCACGTGCCCCCATGTGGGCAATGGGGGTGAAGTGTCTTGCCCAAGGACACAACGCGGTTGCCGCAGGTGGGATTCGAACCGAGGGCCTATCGGCTTGCAGCCTGCACCTCTACCTACTGAGCCACCCCCCCCCCCCCCAATTTGTTCATAAAAGGACAATGTGTATATTATTTCTTTAGGTATTTGTTGGGTGGCAATGGCACTTTTAACAGTCTGGGCCACATCATGTTGTGCCAATTTACAGGTAGATATCCATTGTACTTTAGGGGAACATTCAACAATGCTGAGTAACTGTCGCACTCTCTAATTTATCATCCTGGCACAAGCAGGGTCCACATTGGTTGAAGGCAAGTGAACCGAGGGCACACTGCACGTCAACCATATATGTACAACATGTCAACGCAACACTTACTTTCAACAAGGTCTAACTGCGTGTGTCAGGTTATCAAATTAGAGAGCCCGAAAGTTACTCACCATTGCTCAGTGGTTCTCTCTGGGTACTTCAACTCCCTCGACCTGTAAAATTGTGCGACATGATACGATTCAAACTGTTAAAAGTGTCGTTAAACCCCAAAGAACAAATAAACAATCTGAAAACTATACACATTTGACATTTTATGTATCAAATATGTAGATGGGTATGTGCAATCCTTAGCAAAATGTGAGTAGTATATTTCGATAAGTTGACACGAGTTTGTCATCAAAGATGTCAGAACCTAGTTTTAAAACTATAATCAATCGCACATTAAGTATGGACAATGCCCTTTAACTCGTACAACCCTTGGAAAGAAAACTGGATTTAATGAACCTCACATACTCTTAAAGACCTTAGGCCCAGCAGAGCCTTCTAGTCAAGTGTCGTCTGCCTGTTCAGGCCAAGGACACTTTACTAAAAAGAATTACTTACATTTGAAATTCTCCATACTCGCTATTGACCGGAAACACGCGATGTGACCCTGGCCGTTGAAAGTATAGTTAAACCTCAATAAACAACCATTGCCCAGAACGTTAGTGCAGAGCATCACGGAAGTGTAGGCTCGATTTCAGGTTCCTCGGTGGTAAAGACAGCTATTTTACCCAGGGAAGAGAGAGAGAGAGAGAGAGAGAGAGAGAGAGAGAGAGAGAGAGAGAGAGAGAGAGAGAGAGAGAGGCTTGGTCATTTATCGCATTAGACATTTGGAAGAGAGGTCCCCCCATATAATTTCGGCTGTTATCCTCGAGCAAGATGTTTTGACTCTTTTTCCACTGGATGCAACAGACAACTTGGCCGGGTTAGTGCATTACATAGTTACTTATCGAAGCTAGGTAGTTCTTTCCACGCGCCTAAGGCAGCCGTATGTCAGTGATATCTCTAACCATAGTAAGCTCAGGAGACTTCGACATTCTGATGTTATAATACCGGAGAACGTCTGAAACGAGATATCCATCTTTGCGTTCTGAACATAGTCGTATCAGAATCTCTCTCTCTCTCTCTCTCTCTCTCTTCTCTCTCTCTCTCTCTCTCTCTCTCTCTCTATGTCTCTCTCTCTCTCTACTACAATTAAATATTAAATGGGACCTACTTTACGTATACAGGAGGACACTGATCAAAATCACATCATTTGCAAATAATACCGGACATATCATCATTTCTTCGAAAGCTCTGAGAAAAAATGCAAGAACATTCTGGGCTTGATGCAAGCGTTGGTGAAAATGCTCTGAAATCTTCTTGGCGCTGACAACAAACAGTATTTTCTCAAAAGCAATATGTTCTCTGCGAAATTGATTAAAATGGACTATAGTTTGCAAATCTGCTGTTTGTTAACGTGACTGTCTTAATTATTGTAATTGCCTCTAGAAGAACACCTGCAAACCCAACAACATCGGCGATGTCTTCGATCATTACCAGATAAATGGAATAATTGCAAATTGAATAAACCATATGATAACATGCTTGATTTAAGTTCCATTTTGTTTTCATTAAATTGCTCTTCTCTCACAACCACTGCATCACAGGGTCCATTTGACATGGGTATTTAATTATGGATTTTGATGTCCAATTCTGCTTGCATGACAAAACTTCAAAATATATTCTACAGGACGTGGAGAGTGTGTTATCACTAAATCACCCGCAGAGTGGAGATTCTACCCAAGCAATAATTGCAAATTTGTTGCAAAGTATAACAAGCAGAAGCAAAGTTCCAGCCAGTGGACCTCCGGGTTAAACCCGGAGGTCCATTGGCTGAAACATTGCTTGCGTTTTTTGTCCATGTGCAGAATTTGAAAGTGATACATTGGGTGATAACCCCAGTCCACGTGTGATTCAGTCACAATCCACTCTCCACGTTTCGTAATTTCGTGAAATTTATCCGTTCAGGTTTTTTAATTTACTATTGTTTAGAAAAAAAGAGATTGATCGGTAATTGTGTTTTCAAGAAAAATACTTTGTCTTAGTGCAAATTATTATTGGTGTTTAAGGAGTCGTCCAACGTAACTTTGGGCATTTTTTATAAATTTTCACAATGCCCTAAATTTTTTTGCTTTTGATGACAAAGAAATTGCCAGCCGCATAAGTAACCGCCAGGATTAACAAGGAATAGATCGGTAATTCGAATGTCTGAGTTGTGAATAAAAGACTCCACTCTCCATCATCGGAGAAAGCATATTTATTTCACCACCAACGTGGTGAGAATGCTCAGGGCAAAATGGGTGACCACAAACGCTTCATTCTGTCTGTGCGACACGTTTGTTGTGATCACGTGGGTTTTGGGTGAAGTTGTGAAATGATTTCATTTCCCACGATCTGAAATCTTCAAACATTTCACTGCTGTTTTTGAATCTGGCAGGCGATGTAATATACAACTCATGATATATTCATAGGAAAATATTCAACTGACAATGTGATAAATGCGAGATACAGACCAAAGTAGTGCTGTTGAATTCTAAAGCTGTACAATGTGACGCAAGTGTCAGCGAGGGATTAATACGCCACCAATTCGAGCTACTATTATTTGGTTGGTGACGATGATCAGAACATAAAAGTGGAAAATTATATTTGAAAACAAAAATATATTCACATCAACATACATTACAGTCGTCACAATTGTATATTTACGAAAAAATCATTTTACTGTCGCCGAACTATATTAGTGACGTAAAGAAGGCTTGATGAAGTCTGCTACGAAAAAAGAAGACCAATGTCAAGGAGAATTATCGGAAAGGTTTCTTCCTGTTCACCAAATATAGAGAAAATACGTACCATCGTAAATTTAAATATCTCCCTCGCACGACCGCATTGTGAAAAAGACGGATCAACGTCCATTTTGAGCGCTGTTAGCAACAGAAGGTTGCGAAAATCTATGTGTGTTGACATTCTGTGGACAGAAATAGAAAAGATCCGTTGGGCGGACAAAAATTCACACGAATTACCGAAATGAGACCACAACGTGTCATAAATGTTTAGATAAATGAATTTAATAACCAACACAATTCTGATATTGTTCAAGCCGGTAACCCTTCGCCTATAAAATTAGTATTGGTAAGCAGATCAGTTATTAATGTTCTTAAATCTCATGAGAAAACAACAGCCAAGCCTCCCCAAACAGCAACTACGGAAGGCCGATAGTTCCAAAACAAATGAAGCATACCAAATCATGTACATAAAAGAATTGGAAGCCAGGATGTCTAACTAAGTGTAGCCGATTGGTGAAAGGTCATTTTTTGGCCACACTTGAACATTCAAATGACACTCTTGGCAGCTGTCACTGCTCTTGCAACTCCAGAAATGGACACATATAACACTAAATGAGGAAGTTTGGCAGTTCACCCCTTTTTGGTGTATCAATCTCATCGTATTTTACCAAATGGCACAGGATTGTGGGGAGTATGGTCACAGCAGGCTCACAAAAGCCACATTGGACATTCTTCATTTTTCATTGATGCACTCTCTCATGGCTCCATACTTATTCTTCTGAACTGTGTGGATTTGACCCTTTGGTGAACTTCATAAAAGGTAAACAAACACAAGTAAAATAGCAGCCCTTTTGAAATGTAGGCATCCTAAATTACAATTCGTCTCGTGGTCTGTTCCTTGCAAGAATGATAAAAATATTTCTCCGAGTCTGTACTAGAAGGATTGCGAATTTAACTATTCAACAAATTTAAGGTATTTTATTGTTTAAAACCTGGTCGGTTACTTATGCCATAGCAGACTTTCAGGCGGTGCTATCTACCACATGGCAGTAGTTCCATGGCAAATTTCAGTTTCCACATGTTCTATGTTTCATTCCAAACATTTTGGTATATAATTTATTGGGGTTATTCATGTTGGGTCTTTTGTAGACTTGGAAGAAAATTACCTGAAATTTGACCAAAGTTATTGGACGTCCCCTTAAGGTCACTGTTAGTATATATGGCTATACCATGAACGCATCATATGCATAAGGTCAAGTTTATCCAATCGCTTATACCTATGATGGGGGCGCGGTGGCCCAGTAGGTAGGCTGCAAGACGAGTGGTCCTCGGTTCGAATCCCACCCGCGGCAACCGCGTTGTGTCCTTGGGCAACACACGTCACTCCCATTGCCCACCTGGGGGGGGGGGGCATATTGGAGTTGTGTACTAAAGCGTCCTGCACGTCGATGGTGAACCTGTCTTCAACCAATGATAACCCTGCTTGTGTGGAGTTAGTGTGTTGGGGGAGCTGACAGCAGCTCGCCGTTGCTCGGTGGTCCTCTCCAGGTACTCCGGCTTCCTCCACCCGTAAAACTGTCGTGGTCATGATTAGCCATTGTGCAGAAATATGTGACCTTAAACACCAATAAAAAAATGAAAAATATTATACATATGATACCAATTTTAGAGGACATCCACACAGACACTGGTTATCGGATCTATTTTATTAGCAAAGCAGAACCGAGTGAAGAAGCACTGAACCACACCACAGTGCTACAACAGGGGACTTTCAGCACAAGTTTAACTGTTTTATACCATACTCGACTATGTTACTACTGTGAAAAGCCGGTATGTTAACTTTCAGCTTTTAACCCCACTACCGTTGTAAAGCTTCTACTGCGGTTAAAAAAAATTACACCCACAGTGGAAAGGTCATCCAACTTGACCGTTGGCATGACGCAATGTGCTAACTTCGACACATTCACACTTCGAGAGGTTTCATTCAAACATACGACTTTTTTGTGGTACTATCTACTACGTGCAATACTTTTTTTTATTAAGTTTAAAATAACTACAATTAAATATTTAAAATAAAATTTAAGAATTGTTAATAATACTTTTACTGAAAAAGCAAGGTAATTTCAATCAACTTTGACGATGTGTCTAGCTGTAAATCAAGCATTCACGTACTGCCGGTAGTACTGCCCACTGGCGCAGATGTAAACAAAACAAATTCGTGTATTTGCGACAGAAAGAATCGGTTTTTCTCCATTTTAAGTGACAGGGTCGATTATGTAATAAGACCATGGTATAAATATACTAAATAGGTGCTAGGGTCGGTAATCAGATTTAAACCACTCGTAGAATAAGGGTTTTAACCACTCGGCAAGCCGAGTGGTTAAAACCCCTATCCTACTCGTGGTTTAAATCTGATTGCCGGCCCCAGTACCTATTTATTCTATATATCCCACTGAGCGATTATAACCGCCATTCCGGTTATTTTGTTTTAATTGTTGTCTTCAAAAAGAGCTTGTGAACCCTCATTGCAACAAGCTCATTGTTCCAATGATAGAGCATTGCTATACATCCATGACTTGTATTGTCATGAAAATCGACTTTCGATAAAGTTATCTCCCTTGAAATTATCAGATGCGCGAAGAAGGTCAAATGAAGAAGCAAGTAATCGTTGAGAAAACACCTACGTCATGTGGCATCAGCAGGAAATTTATTTATTTATTTATTTATTTATTTATTTATTTATTAGGGTTTAACGACACTTTAACAGCCAAGGTCATATCGCGTCGGTGACAGTTTTACGGGTGGAGGGAGCCGGAGTACCCGGAGAGAACCACCGAGCAACGACGAGCAGCTGTCAGCTCCCCAACATTGTAACTCCGCACTGCAGCACAGACAGTGTTAGATTGGTTGAGGGCATGCGCACCATTGACGTGCAGTACGCCTTAGTGCACGGCGTCATCGCGCTCCCATTTGGACAGTCCGGGTGAATTGCCTTGCCCAAGGACACAACGCGGGAGTCCGAATCGATCGCTCAGACGGTCACCCATCCAAGGACTAACCGGGCTCGACGTCGCTTAACTTCAGTAATCTGACGAGAACCGTTTACCGCAACGCCGCCGCGCCCACATCAGTAGGAAATAAAGTCTACTGGAGCTGTCTGTTGTTTTTGTTTAATATAGGAAACAAAAAAAAACTTGGCGTTTTATGGCAAGCTAATTGGAATGTGTTTTTACAGTAATTTACAAGTTTTTATTCTTCGCCGTTTTCTTATTTTTAAATGGGTTTAAACAGAGAATAATTGTCAAACATTCAAACTGATTGATGGAGAAATTGTATAAAGTCAGCTTCTGTGTTTTATACTACTCAGCAGAAAATTGCCTGAAGTTTGGGAAATGATGCACGCATCGATGATACAATATCGCTAACATATGGAAATTTCAATTTTCATATGAAATTCAAATACCCTTAGATTTAAATTCACTGACAGCTTTAGAAAATTAAGGGGAGCTAACTTTCTTGTAAATCTCCTTCAATGACGAAAAGTGTCAGCAATTGCACAAACATTTTCGACTGATACTCTTACAAAAAAGAATGTGAAGTGACAAAAATAAGGCCAACTTACGATTGAAAAAATAATGAAATGTCACGAGATTTCACACCTCTTTTATAGTGGTCAGGTTAACTCTCTTCGGCCACCTGCTCTTATCACAGTCGTCATTGACGCGGATACAGGCAGAGAACGGAGACGCCGACCAGTTCCACCGACCACCCCTTCCTCTCCTCTACAAACATAATTAAAAAAAGAATATCTTATCAGAATATTAGAGTTGCATAATTTACTGACATTTTGTAAAGTCATGCTGAAAATAATTGTAAATGCCGTACCGAACAACAAATATCCATCCTTTGCAGGCTGGTTTTCGATTTGCCTCCCATGATTTATGTCAGATAGATAAACAGCTGATAAAGAAGGTGCAAAAAATCAGAAATTATACTGTAAGTTCGTTAAGCACAGATAATCTCTGAAATCACAGCGAAGATTAAAAAAATCCTCTTTTTCAAAGTGAAATAGAATTAGAAAGATAAATAGTTATTTTGATTTTGTCTTGGGATTTACAAAATTCAATCTTTACTTTTTTCCGAAACGATGTCGTGCGAGATTTTTTTACGGGCAATATATTTAATACGTTGACTTTGAGGCAGTGTCAGACTGCAGCTTTTTAATACTTTGCAGTGTCAGGCTGCAGCTTTTTAATATTTTGCAGTGTCAGACTGCAGATGTTTTATATTTTATATATCGAGTTGTACAAGAAGAAAAAATTCAAATGAAATTGGAAACACTAATATATCATTCTTGTCACTACCATCCTAAATCATTGGAAAGCATTTCTTAGGGCCCTCGTGAATTGATTGTGTACTATTCAAAAGAAAATAATTGGAGTTTTTTTTAACCCTTTACCTAACCTGAAAAGCAGACGACACTTGCAAAAATAATTCTTGAATAACTAATTTTTTTCATTTTTTGTCTCAAAAACATAGGTTATGACCCCTCGTTGGAACGAGCTCGACGAGCTCGTTCCAACGAGGGGTCATAACCTATGTTTTTGAGACAAAAAATGAATAAAATAATGAAAATTAATTGGCGATTTTTGAGAATAGCGCTGACCGGTTTTGGCCGTTACGTTAGGTAAAGGGTTAAATCATAACTTTAAATGTTTTCTGCATAGTGTTCTGTAGTATATTTTAAACAGCCCGAAACTCTGTTTTTCGAGCATGTGTACCAAGGGTGATAGAAATTGTTGCCCATACAAAATAATTCTACACCATTTTTATGTCTATTTGTCAAAAGGTTTCTAGTTTTGGAGGGAAACACTATCTCTCAATAAGGTGGGAGGGGGGGATTTTAAAACGTTTGAGAGAAATTGCCAACTTTACTTTATTACGCTCAAACCATATTTATGGTACATGAGGTACAGCAAATAAAATATCATCAAACAATTAGAATGAGGACAATGGATCAGGTAAAGTGTAGAGGGGTACAGTGTAAATAAAGGGGTGTCCCTATATTAATGGTATTGTTGGTAGGTGAATTATAGTGAGGTGGGTATGGAGTGCGGTCATAGTTTTACAAATCTATATTCCATGAACCTGGTGTGAATTCCGTGTAGCAATTCGTCCCATGAGCGCACCAAGGCGCTATCAGCAGTCTCAGACTTCCAGATGTCGTCTCGGTGCACCCAGGTGGCGAACTGATTCTGTATGAGGACAGCCTTTTAGTAAATGTCACGACCACTTGCCAGGTTTCCAACTGTGTTGGAGAGGACGGGGGGGGGGGGGGGGGAGGTTCAATATGAATAAGGGATACAACGGCATAGTTTCTACTCAAGTATATTCAAATCGAAAATGATAGCATAGCATTTTCCCAGTCACCCAATCTTGTTTGAAAACGAAAGTTCGCCCATCATGACCGGATCTGCGTTCAATACATCCGACTGCCAGGCGACGAAAGTCAAGAAATTGGGCTCTAGGGAATGCTAGGGCTAAACCTTTGTCCTATTCAGCACATATGAGGCGTCGTAAGTCAATGGTCTTCTCTCGGCTGTACAACGCATGTGCGATCTGGCACTACAGGTAGGCGTGAATCGCACGGCTCCAGCTTTCTGATTAGATGCAGTGATTTCAGCAAGTAATTGATGTTGAGCCGCAGAATACACGCCCACCCCAACCAAAGCAAGCACCGCGTCAACAAATACAGAATCACTCGCTAATGGTTGTTAAGATGTGCTTCAAACTAAAAGAGAGTGGTTTTAATGGGCGTAAAGCAAAAGCATATGAGAAAGATCCACAGGAGGAAACCGGGGGACTATCCCTTGTCAAAAATTATGCTAAATGATAATTATCTACTTGTTAATTATTTTCTGTTAATAATTTTAACCAATTTTGATATATTGATCAGTTCCTTTTTGTTGGAGCTGGACATTAGTGCAGCAAACTTTATTATATTCGGTTGAGTATAGAGTGATTTGTGTATATATTTCTTTCGATAGGCAAGAACACTCGGGCATTCTAAAATATAATGATATTCGTCACCTAATGATTGCGCATCGCAAAAAGTACAAAGTCGCTCTTCTCTGGGTGTTCTAGTCCAGCGACCAGTTTCTATAGGAAGCTGGTGATCTGAAGTTCTGAACTTCAAAAATACCCTTGCCAGGCCAGTGGGGAGTTTATTCAAATACTCCTCAAATTCGAATGTTGTCTTAAAAGGGCGATAGATACAGCCAATAGGCGAATTATTTACCTCCGCGTTCCACGACTGGATAAACTGATCAACAAGAGTTACTTTGACACACGATATTACCCATTCGGGGTTAGGACAGTACTGGTTATCCCAAACATAGCACAGACCACACGAGTTTAAAATGCTACTCAAGTGATCCATCCACGAATATCTGATAATGCCTGACATATGCTGCTTATATGCATACCTGTAAAGACCCAGGGAAATTTTTGTTGTGCTATTGCTGATCAATCGAGCCCAGAATGCAACCATTCTCAGCTTAATCGAGATTTCTATACAAACACCCACTTCTCCATACACCATAAATGATGGAGTGCTATTTTTTAGGCCGAGAACTAACTTCAAATATTTGAGTTGCAATTTTCGAAACATTCCTAAATTTTCAACCCCCCAAATTTCACTACCGTATAAAACTATCGGTTCTATAATTTTATTAAAAAGATCTAGCTGGCAATCTATTGATAGATTTAAACTTCTTGCCTTTCTTATAATGCTGTACATTGCCTTTGTTGCTTGTTCAAGATTATTTTTTCCCCACTTTGCAAATGATCCGTTTTGAGAGAAAATTATGCCCAAATACTTTATCTCTTTTACTTCTTCGACTTGCAAATTCTGGATTTTAAAAATAATGTTTTGGCGATTGCGATTTCCAAAGATAAGAATTTTTGTTTTAGACACGTTAATTTCCATTTTCCAGGTTGTACAATATTCCACAAAATTATCAAGGGCGAACTGCAAGTCATTAGCAGTTTGAGCAAGGATAACGGTATCATCCGGATACAATAGTACGCACAGGCGTATAAAAAAGGTGAAGCTCATTTTCAATTGAGGATTCCAACTCATGAAGTCCTGTGACACCCTTTTCGGTAAGGAATTCTTCCAGGTCGTTTAAAAACAGAGCGAAAAGGAAAGGTGACAAATTTTCTCCCTGCCTCACTCCCTGTTCACATGGGAAAACATCGGAATATTCTGTACCCATGCGGACTCGTGATTTAATTCCAGAATATAAGCTTTTGATACAGCGGAAGCATTTGCCCTGTATACCATTATTTATTAGTTTCGCCTCAGACCGGGTCGCCAAACTTTGTCAAAGGCCTGCTTGAAATCAATAAAAGCACAGTATAACTTTTTTTTACATTTCTTGAATAAGTGAGATAACAAGTATAGAGAAAATGTATGATCTATTCTCGAATAGCCTTTTCTAAACCCTGTCTGACATTCAGATATTAACCCATTTTCCTAAAAAATTCCCGTTAATCTATTATTTATTATTTTGGTAAAAACTTTTCCTAAACAACTGAGAATTGTTATTTGCCTATAGTTCTCGGGACTTTTGGGGTCGCCTTTTTTAAATATTGGGTTAATAATACCGACAGACCACACTTCAGGTATGATTCCATTATCAAAAATTAAATTAAAAAGCATTTTATAAACTGGAAGCATAACATCCAAAGTACACTTTAAATGTTCATTTAAAATGCTGTCCTGTCCGGGGGCTTTGTTATTTTTTAGTGATTTTATCAAATGAATGATTTCTTCATTGCTGATCTCCATATTTAGGTCATCATTATAATCCGAGCTAATTGCTGGAGTATCTGCAGTATCGTACTCAGGATGAAGAGAGTGATTTATACTTTTAAAGAAACCAAACATTTTCTCAAGTGAGGCCTGCGAACTGGTCGTCTCTTGTTTGGTTGACTCATTCAGAATTTTCCAGTGCTCTTTAGGATTCGACGTACGAAGTGTTTTTAACTTAATTGACATTTGTTTTCGATATGCGTTACAGTTTGTCTCCAGTATCTTTTTATACGTTTTACTTTTCCTACTTAGATTCGCTTTATTCGCTTCTGATTTCGTTTTATTGTAATTCTTTTTCGCCAAATGAAACTCTGACCTGGCTCTTCTACATTCGGAGTTAAATCAGGGTTTACTGGGACGTTTTGTTTTTAATGAACACTTTTTAAAACTTTTGGAGGCAGCAGACAAAAATATATCGCAGATCCCATTCACGACAGAGTTTAAATCCTCAGCTCGTATGGTCATTTGGGTTTGGGGGACATTTAATGAACTTAAGAAATGGATGAGATCATTTACTTTGCTCACATCTATGTTTTGCATGAATAGATCACGCTTATTACTGGACCAAAGCTTTGTTGTTTCTGTGAGCTTTTCAGCTGATTTAATGCGTTGTGACACCGCATTGATCGCGGATAGTCTTTCACAACTCGATATGCTAAAAGTAACGGGACAATGTACATCTGAAAATAGGTCAGAGAAGTCAAGAACAACAAAGTCTGTTACCTGTGGAATAATTTCTGTTGTTGAAAGGCAATAATCAACTAAACTTACATTTTTACATGTTACCTTTCCTACCCCTTTATCTTCACCGATTCTACCATTCAGTATACTGACCTCATTATTTTTACAAAATTCTATCAGTCTGCGTCCAAAATTGTTCACAACGTGATCCTGAGATAATCTATCAGCACTGAACCTACATGTATGAAGTAGATCAGAACCAATATTTTGTATACCGACTGTGTCTTCAACGGACTTATTAAAGAATACACAATCATTGACAGTTCCAGACCTCACATTAAAATCTCCAAACAAAAGAGCAAATCTTCTGCTGGGGCAAAATGTTAACAATTCATTTTCAATTTCAGAAAAACAATCATTTGAGGAGTAGGTACTATTTTCCGGAGGGATATATATGATGCCACAAATAACATCTTCATTACTCTTTAAAAGATCTTTTTTATCTTAAACCACAGGACATATTTGCTTTCGGAGGGGAGTACACTAATGAATTTGGCTAGCCAATGAAGTGTATCTCCGCATATCATTGGTAAGCGGTATTGTTTGGGTTTTTTTTGTACGGTAGTTTCTGTCGGATATATAAAGGATATCTAGTATTTTTGAGTGGATAATTTTCGGTATCCACTCAAAAAACACTACATTTTCTTTTTATTATTCGCTTTTTATGAGAGTCTGATCATTCCTATCGATAATTCCACTCGTTTCAACCTTGAATTGATGCATGAAAGTAAACAGCCGATCGCTGCCTATTCACGCTGCGACGATCTTTCTCAGTCCGCTTCGGGTTTCATGCATCAATTCAAGGTGAATATGTTGAATTATTGCTGGAAATGATCGGTATCCACTCAAAAAGACTAGATTTTCTTTTCATTAAACGTTTTTAGAACAAATTGATCATTTCCAGTGATAATTTGACTCGTACTCACCTTGAAGTGATGCTTTGAAAGTCGCCATTTTGATTGATACCGTGAAAGTGAAAATTTCTATATCTTCACAGTGGGGGGATACGATTTCTATCTTTCCGCAATTTTTTCGATAATCTATCGTTTAGCGTATAATAAATTCTACTCTCGCCCCACAGGACAAAAAAAAATAACTATCGACACCACTGGCACTAATCACATTACCGTGCTGTGATTTCGAGATCAGATCCTAACCTGGTCGCGACAATTTACATCAGTCCATCTTGTTTTAAAATGTGGATAGAGAATTTGAACCAGGTGACAACCCGGTCGCGAAGCTGTCTCTTTCTCGATTCGATTGCGATCTGCTTGTGAAGCATGTACCCCCAGCGGACTGGGATTTCAAAAACAAAAAATGCTAAATGAAGATCGAATAAATACACTAATATAACCTTAGAGATGTTCTCTAATTTCTTTCGTCACGTGTGATTCTTCAGAGTTTTGGGGAGAAAAGTGTACAGAGAATTTCGACCAGGAACCAATACAATAAAACTTTTACAATTGTATTTTCTAGAATTGTATTTTATACCTATTAACATAAAAGACTGAAATGAACCACTAACATTTTAAAGCTATGGCAATCGGTGATACAAGGTTGTCTAATTTACACCTGGAACCAATACTATAAAACTTTTACGATTGTATTTTCTAGAATTGTATTGTCTACCTATTAATATAACTGAGTAAAATGAAGCATTAGCATTTTAAAAGATATGGCAATTTGCCAACTGGCAAATTGCCACATCTTTGAAAATGCTAATGGTTCATTTCAGCCTATTTTTTTATTGGTGTCTAAGGTCATATACTTACTTATGCACAATGGCTAATCATGACCGTGACAGTTTTACGGGTGGAGGAAGCCGGAGTACCCGGAAAGAACCACCGAGCAACGACGAGCACCTGCCATCTTCCCAACATCGTAACTCCGTACTGCAGCACAGGCAGGGTTTGACTGGTTGAAGACATGCGTACCATCGACGTGCAGTACTCCTTAGTACACGGCGTCATCGTGCCCCCATGTGGGCAATCGGGGTCAAGTGCCTTGCCCAAGGACACAACACGGGAGTCCGAATTGATCGCTCAGACACCCATCCAATGATTAACCGGGATCGACGTTGCTTAACTTCGGTGATCTGACGGGAACCGGTTACCGCAACGCCATTTCATCCTATTTAAAGTCATAACTGGAAAACACAATTCTAAAAAATACAAATGTAAACGTTTTACAGTATTGGTCCTAGATCGCGATGCATGTGATCTGGTCCAAATTCTCTATCGGCTTTTGTAATGACATTACTGTACCTGAGCTGTGACAATTGATAAAAATTGACAACTATTTCCGACACACGCACAATCTGTCAGAATGACACCAAACTGCATGTAAAATCTTTCTGTTCGCATAATCACTTGAATAGTGAGAAAAAATAATTAATTTGAAATTTATGAGACGATTTGCATACCAAATTGACACAGGTACTGTTTATCAATAATTCTGTCTTGCATCTGAGCATCTATAATCCCTTCGTCAGGTTATTATATTAATCTTGAAAAAGACTTGACAGAAATTGACGTCCTGAGAAAAAGCTTGTCATGGGTAAAACGATCATAACCAGTGGAATCTTTCACATTAACATGTTGTCGGCAGTGGCATGTTCCATTTGAAATTTGTTTGTTTGTTTTGTGGTGATTCCTCTCTCAACAGACAGAGTCACATCATTTTTGTGAGTGAAAACAACCACCGAACAGCGGCGAGTAATTGTCGGACTCTCGAATGTACTAGCAAAAGCATGGATTACTTTGCTTGAAGGCAAGTGTATCATTAACGTGCACGACGCCAACTTGCTCCAACGTGGGCACTCTCGATGTCGTGTTGACGCGGGTTAGGCTAGAACGATCGGCCTTTCGATAAAGCAATGATCCAACACACTCCTTATATTTGAGGTAACACTGACTGAGATCGCCAACATGAACTGTGCAATCAAAAAGTTTTATTAACCCTTTACCTAACATGAAAAGCAGACGACACTTGCAAAAAAAATTCTTGAATAACTAATTTTTTTCATTTTTTGTCTCAAAAACATAGGTTATGACCCCTCGTTGGAACGAGCTTTAACCTATGTTAAAATTGTTTTTCAGTTCTGTTTGTATTCTCTGAATTCTGTAATAATATAAGTTTAGCAAGAAAGTTATCAATCTCTCGAAACAATTCAGTTTATTTTTTTATTGGGGTTTAACGGCACTTTCGACAGCCATGGTCACCTCGTGTCGGACAGTTTTACGAGTGTAGGAAGCTGACGTACCCGGTAAAGAGTATGGTTAGTTTAGGTGGAAGACAAGTGCACCATCAATGTGAAATACCCCTAGTATACAGATCTCACGCTTGAAATTAGGATTAAGTGCCTTGCCACGGACACAACGCATTTACCTGGTGGGGATCGAATTGTGGATCTTTCGGTTTGAAGTCCAAACCACTGATCCAGCGTGCTCCCAAATTCAGTTTAACCCTTTACCTAACGTGAAAAGCAGACGGCACTTGCAAAAAAAATTCTTGAATAACTAATTTATTTCATTTTTTGTCTCAAAAACATAGGTTATGACCCCTCGTTGGAACGAGCTCGTTCCAACGAGGGGTCATAACCTGTGTTTTTGAGACAAAAAATGAAAATATTTTGAAAATTAATTGGCGATTTTTGAGAATAGCGCTGGCCGGTTTTGGCCCTTACGTTGGGTAAAGGGTTAATATCTGAATTTTATCCAGCAAGAGCTGTGAAAACTGGAGCTTCATTTGTGATTAGCAGCCGCACACCCATTAGCGGCCCGCGGCGATAGCAGAGGGCAGCTAATGGCTTCTGGGCTGCTAATCCCGGGTGGTGGTCCAGTTATGGAGCCAAACGCCCTCGAAAATCATGTATGTCGAGGTGATAGCTTGAAGGTGCGATTTTGTTTGTTTAAAAATGTGTATATTTTCGATAATCTTTCTCACTCAGACTAAATGTAAAGCGTATTGGTATATGACGGACCCCGAAAACCGATTTGTCACTTAAACAGACCAGCAATAGTTCATGCGCTGCTAAATGAGTGTGAACTTTTATATCTATTATCGCGGGTCTGGTGAACCCATTTAGGAGCTTTCTGACATCTGATTAAAGAAGTAAGAGGGACCAGCATTTTCCTGCAGTCATTATCTGTGTAATTATGGCCAGTTAATAGGTAATTGTTATAGAAACAGTACATCGCACATGTTCTGGACACACATCCATATTACGCATCTTGCCTGTCACCGAATGTCAGGATATACCGAAATGCGAGAATTTCAAAGGAACTTTAAAGCGAATATTAAATTAAGATTGATCTAATCGGCCGGGTTCAAGAGAAGCAATTAAGATGTTCTGGTTATCGAAATAAAAATCGGGGATCCCTCGAAAAATTCATCCCAGTTTGAAGGTGTGTAAGACTGTGGTCAGAGGCGAGGATATGGGGATGTCTCTTGCTATAGGTAAGAGGAGGTGCCGCATCAGTGCGAAAGTATAGGCACGTTGTGATGTATGGGAGCCACAGAGCTCATATTTAGAATATCAGTCGGTGGCCATATCTGAGTATAGGATCAGAAATAGAAAGTGCGAGCTCAGGGAGCTATTAGTATTTAGGAAGACGGCATACCTGTTGAAGAAGGCAAGACATACGTAGGCAGAGTATGCTTGCATGTATGAACATATTTTGTATGAACATTATTTTGTTAACCCTTTACCTAACATGAAAAGCAGACGACACTTGCAAAAAAAATTCTTGAATAACTAATTTTTTTCATTTTTTGTCTCAAAAACATAGGTTATGACCCCTCGTTGGAACGAGCTTTAACCTATGTTAAAATTGTTTTTCAGTTCTGTTTGTATTCTCTGAATTCTGTAATAATATAAGTTTAGCAAGAAAGTTATCAATCTCTCGAAACAATTCAGTTTATTTTTTTATTGGGGTTTAACGGCACTTTCGACAGCCATGGTCACCTCGTGTCGGACAGTTTTACGAGTGTAGGAAGCTGACGTACCCGGTAAAGAGTATGGTTAGTTTAGGTGGAAGACAAGTGCACCATCAATGTGAAATACCCCTAGTATACAGATCTCACGCTTGAAATTAGGATTAAGTGCCTTGCCACGGACACAACGCATTTACCTGGTGGGGATCGAATTGTGGATCTTTCGGTTTGAAGTCCAAACCACTGATCCAGCGTGCTCCCAAATTCAGTTTAACCCTTTACCTAACGTGAAAAGCAGACGGCACTTGCAAAAAAAATTCTTGAATAACTAATTTATTTCATTTTTTGTCTCAAAAACATAGGTTATGACCCCTCGTTGGAACGAGCTCGTTCCAACGAGGGGTCATAACCTGTGTTTTTGAGACAAAAAATGAAAATATTTTGAAAATTAATTGGCGATTTTTGAGAATAGCGCTGGCCGGTTTTGGCCCTTACGTTGGGTAAAGGGTTAATATCTGAATTTTATCCAGCAAGAGCTGTGAAAACTGGAGCTTCATTTGTGATTAGCAGCCGCACACCCATTAGCGGCCCGCGGCGATAGCAGAGGGCAGCTAATGGCTTCTGGGCTGCTAATCCCGGGTGGTGGTCCAGTTATGGAGCCAAACGCCCTCGAAAATCATGTATGTCGAGGTGATAGCTTGAAGGTGCGATTTTGTTTGTTTAAAAATGTGTATAAAATTTTCGATAATCTTTCTCACTCAGACTAAATGTAAAGCGTATTGGTATATGACGGACCCCGAAAACCGATTTGTCACTTAAACAGACCAGCAATAGTTCATGCGCTGCTAAATGAGTGTGAACTTTTATATCTATTATCGCGGGTCTGGTGAACCCATTTAGGAGCTTTCTGACATCTGATTAAAGAAGTAAGAGGGACCAGCATTTTCCTGCAGTCATTATCTGTGTAATTATGGCCAGTTAATAGGTAATTGTTATAGAAACAGTACATCGCACATGTTCTGGACACACATCCATATTACGCATCTTGCCTGTCACCGAATGTCAGGATATACCGAAATGCGAGAATTTCAAAGGAACTTTAAAGCGAATATTAAATTAAGATTGATCTAATCGGCCGGGTTCAAGAGAAGCAATTAAGATGTTCTGGTTATCGAAATAAAAATCGGGGATCCCTCGAAAAATTCATCCCAGTTTGAAGGTGTGTAAGACTGTGGTCAGAGGCGAGGATATGGGGATGTCTCTTGCTATAGGTAAGAGGAGGTGCCGCATCAGTGCGAAAGTATAGGCACGTTGTGATGTATGGGAGCCACAGAGCTCATATTTAGAATATCAGTCGGTGGCCATATCTGAGTATAGGATCAGAAATAGAAAGTGCGAGCTCAGGGAGCTATTAGTATTTAGGAAGACGGCATACCTGTTGAAGAAGGCAAGACATACGTAGGCAGAGTATGCTTGCATGTATGAACATTATTCTGATATAAACGTAAGGGAGCGTTTAACCCCATTGGTGGTGACTGCTCAAGTGAAAAGCGTTCAGTAAAGTGACAATACGTTAGTGGCCGTGCGATGGCAATCGAACAGTGACATTCCGCCACACATTAGAGTAAAGGCGTCCGGTGAAGTGACAATACGTTAGTGGCTGTCTGACGGCAGTGAAAAAGTGAAGTGAAGAGGCGACCAAAGAACAAACACCAGCGAGAAAGAGGAAAAACCAGCGACAACAAAGAATGCGGTCCCGCAAGTGACTCAAAAACTGTGTGGGAAGTGGGGTGATTGACGTTTGTTTTCTGATTCATTGGATTTAATGTAAGTCACAAATTACCATGTTTATTTATATATATATATATGTATTAAAATTGTTCTTCAGTGAACCCCTGTTGATTTAGGCTTTTCGAGGAAAAGTCATTGACCCCTTCAGGACAAGAACCACCCCAACAAAAGTGAAAAGGACGGGTTCGTCACCGTAAGACATACCTTCACGCACGGACTCAGGCGACACTCCTTGAGTTTTGGCTGAAAACGCGGCGTGAATCTATTTCTTCCAGCAGCGACAAAGCCCGGTTTCCGACAGTGTATTATAATTAACACTCTGCCAGTGTGTAACAGCTTGTGGATGGTTGTCTGTGTGCATGCATTCAAATGAATATTACAAGAGGAAAAGCGAGTGTTGCAATGAAATAAATGCTGGGGGTTCTTTTGTTCTAAAAACGCCAAAAAAACTGCAAATCAAAATTAGTTAGGATACTTAAATATTTTATTACAAGAAAATTGTATAAAAATATCTTATTAACAAAAACATGCCCAGGGACGACCTGAAATTACTTTTTTCATTTCGAGTGCGCATAATCTGGTTCAAGTCGATCCTGGTTTAGAATAGCTTTATATATTGGTGTCTATACTTTTCAAATGTAAATAAATAAATAAATAAATAAATAAATAAATAAATAAATAATCCTTTTGTTTTGGAGGCAATCTTCAGCAGTGATGCGACATTTGAATAAAATACTTCAGCAGCTGTTTGGAACCTCGCTCTATCACTGTTCAACGTTTTGACGATCACACCGACGTCCACCTTTCAAGACACATTACTCTGACTGGTGTTTTAAGTGCCGTTACACCCTTCGTTTTGCCAACCCAATCAACCATATGTTTTGTCTCGTATGTTATAAGCAATTTGGTTGCAGATTACAATGAAAATGTTGGCTTCTGTTGAGTCGCACTGATATACGAAATGTGTCCACAGTATGAGGCTTCGTGCGACAAGAAGTAATGTTAGCGGAAGATAAGAATCTGAATGTGTATTTTTGTCCGAGTACAGTACGGCCGTTTTGAACTGGTTACTTTCCACAGATGGGCAATGTTTCCACGGATGCAGTAATATTAGATACCAAACACAAATAATAGGGACAATCATCAAAAATTTAATTAATTAATGAAGAACCGGGTGTGCTTCATTAATTAAAATTGAGCTGATGATGATTTTTTATTACCCGGTAAACGCATGGGTGGACATCACTGCCCACGCGTGGATTACGGCAAGTCCACGGCGGCGGTACTGTACCTTACTGGATATTGCACCCCGTGTGTTGCAGAATATGTTGCGGAAACAAGATTCGTGGAAAATAGTCTACATATGTATGCCTTAAGATAACAGGGGTGACGACATTGAATTTATCAAGTATATTTTATGGGTTCGGTTATGAGTGGAAAAGTTAATACTTTTGTTGTGTGTATTCAACGTTACCCGATACAATACAGACGTTGAGAAAGGTGCTACACACCACGCGCGGAATCCGGCCTATGCTTAACCCTTTACCTAACATGAAAAGCAGACGACACTTGCAAAAAAAATTCTTGAATATCTAAATTTTTTTCATTTTTTGTCTCAAAAACATAGGTTATCACCCTTCATTGGAACGAGCTCGACGAGCTCGTTCCAACGAGGGGTCATAACCTATGTTTTTGAGACAAAAAATGAAAATATTTTGAAAATTAATTGGCGATTTTTGAGAATAGCGCTGGCCGGTTTTGACCGTTACGTTGGGTAAAGGGTTAAGAACGTCATGTACGAACGCATCTGTTTGGTCGTTACGAATCTGATTGACGTTATGACGTGAATTAAATGCCTCTACACAATGCAGTATCACGCAAGAAATTAAACAGACCCCTGAAGGTAATATTTTTCTTGGAAAAACTAAGCTTTATTCACTTAAGTCAACTTTAATCGTGGTTTAAATACAGAACACAACTCATGTTGAGAACAGACGACAGGAATCAGCTTCCATTTTTGAAGTTTTTCTTATGTTTCATTTGAAACATTACAGGTAGGAATGGTAATTCGTGCCCCTTACTCCACCGTCGGTGTGTTCTGTCTTAGTATAAGGCATCAAAACTTCCTCTCCTGTCATTTTGCTTCTTTATTGGATATATCTCCTGCTTTCATTACAAAAAAAATGAATAGAGAATTTCGACCTGATCGCGACTAAGTAAGTCTTAGTCGCGATCTGGTTGAAATTTTCTGTTCACTTTCCTCCCCACAACACAGAGGCGGACTGGCCGTATGGTCCGGGAAAAATAGACTATCTATTGGCTCCCCCCCCCCCCCCCCCGGGGCCCACAAAATTGATGCACCCCAACACCTGTTGGTGCAGGAAATTCCGTGAAAATGACCAAAAGGCGAGATAGAGCTGATTGCGTAGACTGCCACAGTCTAACAGTTGCTCTCCGTTGTTTAGTAGTTCTCTCCGGGCACTCAGGCTTCCTCCACCCGTAAAACTGTCCGACACGAGGTGATCCTGGCTGTCTAAAGTGTCGTTAAACCCAATAAATAAATAAATAAATAAATAAATAAATAAATAAATAAATAAATAAATAAATAAATTCTCATATCAAATGTGTTTTTTCAACAATTTCTTGCTTTGCTTCGTAATTGGATTTTCCTCTCGCGTCTGATAATTTCAAGGGATATTACTTTATCGAAAGTCGATGTTCATGACAATCTAAGTCAGGGATGTTTTGTTTCAATTTTGATTTCTCATTATTTTAAGAATGAAATCTTATATCAATCGACCGCTGTAAATGTGTTGCTACCAGATCTCGATCAAGTCGATATAGCGACCGCATTTGCTTTGCTGTTACACCCTGATAGAGGGTTAATTAACATGTCCAGTTTAGATTAAAGACACTTGTTTTTGAAAGTCAGTCACCGTACTATTCTGATAACCGATTTAAAACTGTGAAATTTGATAAACAGACACATGACTATGGTCGGGGTGGGAGTGGGAGTATTGTCTGGGCCAACATGGCCGGTAGTAGTATGTCTCGCACGTTTGGGGCCCCATTGGCAGGATCTCATTGCAGGATCCCATGTGACGTCATAGTCACGTGACGTAGTGGCACCATGTTGTGTTATCATGGTAACCCGCGTGAGCGGCCATGTTGTGACGTCATCTCTATAGTGATACGTGGTGTTAGTGCGCATGTGCAGCGCGTGTTGTTAGGGTGATACGTGTTTCCGTCGTCCATTTTGTATACTGGAGGCCGCCATCTTGGTTTTTATGGTAGCACGTGATTGCTATGTTACCTAAGGCCTACAATAGGACAGGGGTATGTTCGGAGGGTATGCTCGATTGTAGAAGAGTAAATCTAATTACCACAAACAACCCGACAATCCCTCCAAATCACCAAAATCTACCCCAAATCACCGAAATTGACTTTATTTCCCCAATTTATCGGCTTAGCACGTAGTGCTATAGTACTAAGGGGTACAAGGGGATGCGTTCGATTGAACAGGAGTAATGTTCTGGATTAGAATTCTCCCAGAATCCTTTTTTGGATCCCTATCCCATGACGTTTTTCTCATTAAAAGACAGGTTCCTTTGGTAATTACCCAGAATTCTCCGCTTCTATCTACATATGCAATAGTTTCCGTCTACCTGACCATGTTCCTTTATTCTAGAGTATACCCCGGTAGCGTAGAAGAGCCTATTATTTGGAACAGTTTATCTTATTGTTACTATATTTAGCAATCTCTGGTCTATTCTTGTTAGTTCTGACCCTATTCCAAGTACTCTTGTTGTTTCATTTATCTAGATCATTTATATAAATTATAACTAACCAAGCAGATTGCTTGATTTCCCATAACCTGTACTTAATCGTATAGAGTTATCTCCCCTTATTACAACGAAGTTGTATCAGATTCTCATCACATCTATATCCAATGGCAAAATCCCCGGGCACCCCAATTTCGGCACACCTTTATTGAAAAACATATGACCTTCGGCACCCCCTTTTTGTCATATGTGCTTATGTGAAAAAGCACAATGTGACACAATGTGACCTAGCACATAAGCACATGCTTTATGTGCCGATATGTGCTTATGTGAAAAGGCACAATGTGACACAACGTGCCCTATCACATAGGCACATACGACCAAAATGGGATTCTCCAGAAGGTATCCTAGATAGGTATCCTCAAATAATACAATACTAGGCTATAGGTATCCTCAAATACCCGTATGTGCTTATGTTAAAAAGCACAATGTGACACAATGTGTCCTAGCACAAAGACACATGCTTTATGTGCCGATATGTGCTTATGTGAAAAGACACAATGTGACACAATGTGCCCTATCACATAGTCACATACGGGTATCTGAGGATACCTATAGCCTAGTATTGTATTATTTGAGGATACCTATCTTTTGGTGATTTGGAGGGATTGTCGGGTTGTTTGTGGTAATTAGATTTACTCTTCTACAATCGAACATACCCTCCGAACATACCCCTGTCCTATTGTAGGCATTAGGTAACATAGCAATCACGTGCTACCATAGAAACCAAGATGGCGGCCTCCAGTATACAAAATGGACGACGGAAACACGTATCACCCTAACAACACGCGTTGCGCATGCGCACTAACACCACGTATCACTATGGAGATGACGTCACAACATGGCCGCGGGTTACCATGACAACACAACATGGCGCCACTACGTCACGTGACTATGACGTCACATGAGATCCTGCAATGAGATCCTGCCAATGGGGCCCCAAACGTGCGAGACATACTACTGCCGGTTAAGATTAAAGACACTTGTCTTTGAAAGTCAGTCACCGTACTATTCTGATAACCAATTTAAAACTATTAAATCTGATAAACGGGGGCGTAACTACGGTGGCGGGGGTATTGTCTGGGACCACATGGCCAGTCAAGATTAATGACACTTGTCTTTGAACGTCAGTCACCGTACTATTCTGATAACCGATTTAAAACTGTGAAATCTGATAAACAGGGACATAACTATGGTCGGGGGGGGGGGGGGTATTGTCTGGGACCACATGACCAGTTCAGATTAATGACTCTTGTTTTTAAAAGTTAGTCACCATACTATTCCGGTAACTGATTTAAAACTGTGCAATCGGATAAACAGGGGCGGAAAAAATGATGGGGGGGGGGGGGGGGTATTGTCTAGGACCACATGGCCAGTTAAAATTAAAGACACTTGTTTTTAAAAGTCCGGCACCGTGCTATTCTGATATCGGATTTAAAACTGTAAAATCGGATACACAGGGGCGTAACTATGGTGGGGTGATTGTCTGGGACCACATTGCCAATTAAGATTAAAGACTCTTGTTTTTAAAAGTCAGTCACCGACCGTGATATTCTGATAGCCGATCTAAAATCGTGAAATCGGATACACAGGGGAGTAACTGTGGGGGTGGTTTGGGGGTATTGTCTGGGACAACACGGCCAGTTAAGATTAATGGCGCGTGTTCTTGTAAGTCAGTCCCCGCGCTATTCTGATAGCCAACTTTAAACTGTGAAATCTGATACACAGGCTGGGGGTATCTGGGATCAGGTGGCCGGGTAAGATTAAAGATTCTTGTTTTTAAAAGTTTCTGATACACAAGAGCGTAACTGGGGGTGGGAGGGTATTCTTTGGGACACATGGCCTCTTAAGATTAATAACTCATGTTTTGTATTAAAATTCATTCATACGTCGTAATCCACGTATTCTCATTTATTCCGATTACCACTGTGAAATGCGAAACACAGGGGCGTAACTTTGGGGGCGGGGTGTTAGTGTCTGGGACCACGTGGTCATTTAAGATTAAAGACTCTTGTTTTTAAAAATCAGTCTCCGTGCTGTTCTGATAGCCGACTGCAAACTCTGAAATCCAAAACACAGGGGCGTAAATAACTCCGTTTTGTGTAGAAGCTTTCATTCACGTTATAACGAACGTCATTCATACGTGTAACGACCAATCAGATGGGTTCTTACACGTTTGGTGTACCTACAGTACAGTCGCCGAGGACTGGGCGTAATCCACGCGTGGGCAGTGATGTCCATGCATGCGTTTACCAGGTAATAAAAATCATCATGAGCAAAATTTTAATAAATGAAGCACTGTCGCGGGATTACAGGGGTTAAATTGATGTACGAAATAATGGAGGAAAATTTATGTTCTTATCAGTACTCAGTCGACAACCAGTGACTGTCGTCTGAATCCCAGTTCGAACGTAAACCTTGCCACCTTATCAATGCCCTATCCGCTTGTGACTCTTAGGATTCCTGAAGGTGCCCGTGGCTTACAGCGCCAACGATAATTCACTGAAAGATTATTTATTTACATGCACGAAGAAATATGATATGAAACAAATTACTCACAAAATTATCCATAAGAATACACTAATTACGCAAATAAAAGTTTATTCTTTAGGGCCCTCGACGTCTCCCACAGCTAGCTGTGTCCGTTGGATCAACCTCACATCATCTTCATCCTCTCAGGGTTTGTGACAAATACAAAGTGTCTATTCACTTCTCGTTGCTTCCTCCTCGCAGGGTTAACTTCGTCGTAATTCGGGCTTAACTCATATAATGCTCTGCTTGTGTGACTCTATCAGCGTTCTTACAGTTAAATCACAATTCAATCGGCGTCTACCACAGTTCACGATCACTTTGCGCCTTGCCTGGCTCTCACGGGGTTAAGTTATTCACCGCCTAAAACTATCTTATCTTGCGAGCTATTCCAGCGCTTACGCAAGCTCTTAACACGGTTTCCAGACCTCAACGTTACAACTTTTACTTCTTTGGCTACTATGCCACTACAGTTCGCAACCGTTAACAAACTACAATCGGTTCCTTGCAACCCTCACAGGGTTACGACAATACGCGGACTTTCAATTTCGGTGCCTATGACCCTCGACGGCCAAGGCTAAATTCGGACCTTCTCTGAGTGCCCCCAGGCCAACTGTCTCTTAGAATTCTTGCCTTCTAAAACAGGTAATGCCGTTTACCTAAATGCATATAGCTCCATGAGCTCGTACTTCCTGTTCCTGAGCCTATTCTCATATATGGCCACCGACTTGGCCAGCGACTGCTCCTATTCTAAATATGAGCTCTGTGGCTCCCCTACAACGTGCCTATATTTTCGCACCGATGTGGCACCTCCTCTAACCTATAGCATGGGACCTCCTCATCTACTCACAACGACCCGCAGCCTTACACACCTTCCGACTGGAATTGGCTGGAATGATTTTTTTTAAATTCCCCGATTTTCATTTAGATAGCTAGAACATTTATTCGGCGTTAATCGCTTCTCTTGAACTTGGCCGATTAGATCTATCTTAATTTAACACTCGCTCTAAAGTTCCTTTGAAAGACTCGCATTTTGGTATCTTTTGACATTTTGGAGACAGGATAGATGCGTAATATGGGTGTGTGGCCATACCATATGTGATGCACTCCTTCCAACAATTAGATTTTAACTGGCTTTAATTACCTAGATAATGATAACCGGAGAGAATATTGTCTCTCTTAGTATTGATCTGTTATAGATAGTCGATCTGGCGTTCAACACGTGCGCCATAATGGACATTAAATTTCATCCCTAATTAGCAGAGTTTGAAAAATCTATTTTCAGGGTCCGTCACATACCTATCTTTGCGCTTTACATTTAACCCAGGCAGAAATATTATCGAAAACATTTACACTTTTATACAACAAAATCGCAACTTTTCGCTATCACCTTGACAAGCACCAGGTCGTTCCAGGTGCTTCTTTAACCCTCTACTCAACACAGACGATATCAAAATTTATTATTTTAAATATGATTTTTTAAATTTTTTCAAAAAAATTCAACAAAACCATATCATGTGACCCCTCATTGGAACGAGCTCAATGAGCTCGTTCCAATGAGGGGTCGCATGATATGGTTTTGTTGAAATATTTTGAAAAATTTAATTTTTTCAACTGCTCAATTTCCATATTATGCGGCGGATGCGGGCGATTCGTTAGGTAATGGGTTAATTAAATTTTTGAGCATTATTTCCATAGTTAGTGTTTGGAATCTAATATTATTGCGTGCGTGGAAATATTGCCCACCCGTGGAAAGTGAACAGTCCACGACGGCCGTACTGTAGCACATCTCTCAATGTTTGTATTTTATCAGATAACAATGAATCACACTCGCCATCCGACTTTGTCGTGCGAGGAGAATTCATTGTGTGCAGAGGAGAAAAATGCCTCAAGACGACGAGGCCAGTCATAATTCTCCATATAAAAAGGTACTTTCTTGAGTGAATAAACAAACACGCGACCATTACGTTTTAGGCGGACGCTGCCCCGTAAACATGGAATGTTTATCCTCCCAAATTCCACGTTTATTAACATTACTACCAATTTGAAACCAACAAGTCATGTTTTGGAACCGACTTTCGCCACTTCAGTGACTATCGTTGCTCGAAAAAGGGCCTGACCAAATTTGTTTTACCATATGTATGATACAAGTTCTATTAGGCGTCGTTTTAATCTGTTGAGTCTGATGTATCATATACTGTTCCCCCAAAACATGCTATTTCCAAAACCATGTGAGAATAAATATCATATTTTCACCTGGAAATTCTAGAGATAACAATTGTGCGCAAAAATTAATGACATCGTGCACAGTTTTGGATAACATGTCCGTAAAGATAATGAGCGTTTAAAGGGCTTTTAGACAATATTTTCAGATGATGACGCGACAGAAGGTGATATTTCAGTGTGAATGTAAACAGGGCGCGCGGTATAAATCCAAAAGACCATGACGTCAGACGCCAAATACTATAATATACTCCTCCTAACGTCATGCAAAGAGGAGCAATGTAAATCACTTCGTCCCCTGAGTTCCAATGTGTTCTATGTGCCTACTGGCACATAGAACACATTGGAACTCAGGGGACGACTTGTTGGCATATTTACGTTTTGAAAATTCCTGTACTTATTTGAAATAGATTCCTCATTTTGCGGGTATTTAACCTATTCAAACACCCATGGACTCTTCAAAAGCCTTCTCACGCCCAGTACGCTGTTATCGTATGCTCCATAAACGGACACAACATATCGGTACTTCATAGTACACACGTGCAAGAATCTCAATTTGTCTTTCGTTAAACTTGTAAACCGTTGGGGCAGCTACTCAAAGGCTGTTAATTGTATATTGTACCTTTATTTACAATTGTCATTGTTTTCATATTTTACCAATATAGTAAAAGGTGAATGTAAAGTTTCATCCCATCTTGCGTATTGAGTAATATTGTTGATTTGGGAACGTGTTGGACGTAACATAATTGCACAAAATGGAGGAAACTGCCCACCATTACAGATTATCGAGTTTTTTCGATGGTGTTTCTTAAGATTACGACTTGGAATTTATAACTTACTTTGGTCATTTAATCTAAATGGTGAAATGAGAGTATTGTTTAAAGTGACATCTGATGGGGACAGTTGACAGATGATGAACAATTGGATAATCAAACGATTACAAGAAAATGCAAAACATTATGTGCATCAAACCATGGTTTGACATCTCTTCTGGACAATGGTAAATGGGTTTCTGTAATTCGAAAAAAGCCACCACCTTCTAAAATCAGCCATTTGCACATTTATACCTTGTTCATGACACTTTTGCTTACATTGATATATACCCAGAACGACACACGCGTGTGAATAGGTTAATCGATATGGCACGAGTGGCCTCGAGTTTTATCCTTCCGCGATGACACAAGTGCCGTATCGATTAACTCATTTACACGTGTGTGTCGTTCTGTGTTTATTACACGCCCTCACGTCTATAAAAACAATTATTAGAAGGACACTCAGCAATTCATCTGACAACTATCAAAAAAAACAAACACATTTTATCGCCAACCAAATTTGCGAGGGGAACCCATGTTACTATTTCGTCCCCTGAGTTCCAATGTGTTCTATGTGCCTGTTGGCACATAGAACACATTGAAACTCAGGGGACGATTTTCAGCTCTCTCTAGCGATTCAAATTGCAATTGCGCTGCACGATTTGTGGAAAATTCCAGTGAAATTTCACTTCTATTTAAAAATAGTCCGTCAAAGATTTCCGCTCCGCACATATGTGCGGAAGAGATTTTCATGGTTTAGTGTTGTTGTAGAAGAGGATTTCATAGAACAGGCGTGTAGTAAAATTTATTTCAATGCTGACGTAAAACATTACTGATCATGGCGATCATTTTGGTACTTTACGTTAATCATGCTGTTAAAATAATATTATAAAGGATATACAGTAGAGACGCCGTGGACAGGTCACTTTCCACGGGTGGGCAATATTTCCACGGACGCAATAATATTCGATTCCAAATACTAATTGTGTGAATAATCATCAAACATTTAAGTAATGAAGCACCGGGTATAACCCGTGCGTGGGTTACGACCAGTGACTGCCCTGTAGAATACCCGTCACATAGTACATGACACACCGACCGGCATAAAGCTCTTGCCTGCAAAAGAAGAGCAGGCCTAATTCTGACAAATTCACGATATTTCTGATATCGCCGTTTCTGCCAAAATTATAGAACAACAATCAAAAGCCATTTATGGGTTTCGGCAGTAAAACACTATAATGTACAAAGTTTTTACATTGTTATTTAAACCAGAGAACATAGATATACCCCTGATTCGGGGTTTCGTCTTTCAAATTGCATTCAACATTGTGTGTATAATGTAAATTGGGTTTGGAAATTTACAAGTTGCATTGACACATGGGAACACCGGATTTTGGCTGTTTTCGTCGTCCGCAAATATTCGGCTACTGCTCGTTTGATTCAAAGTTATGCCTGTGATATAGATACAAATGGAGGGGAGTCCGAGAACAGATAGATACTTGTGAGACACCTGTCCCGATTTTACGCCAAGAGGAAAACTCGGAGTATAAAACTACTCTCAGTTGTCTGTCCGTTCAATAGCATTTGATAAATTTCAATGAATTGTCCGCGATACCGATCTTTTATGATTTATATAAAAGGCCCGCGTGGCAAAACCTTATATTAAAGGTTTCACAGACATCACAGGAAACGTCCCTGACAGCCCTATCCTCACCAATATCGTTGTTTTGGTGGACTTGCATTGATGCAAGTCGAGTAAAAGTGCTTGTATACATTGTTTATTCATTTCGGCACCTTACCTTTCATTTAACTTTCATTTTACTTGAAAGAGAAGTAAGTGCAGAGAGAGAGGGAGAGAGAGAGAGAGAGAGAGAGAGAGAGAGAGAGAGAGAGAGAGAGAGAGAGAGAAGGAGGTTAACCTGCTGCTAATCATCAAACACTGAATGTCATAGCATCAGAAGCACACCCCCCCCCCCCTGTCCCCCAATATATTGCCTCAACTTATACGGAAACAGTACCCGTTTGTCTGAGTTCACAAGTTTCCGTTTGACTGCGTGTGTGTACGATATTGCGTTTTGTCTCTGCGAATGGTATGGGGCAGCTGGTAATTGATCCCGGAACGTGGGTTGCATACTATATATCTTTTTCCCTCTGGGTAGCAATAAATGAGTTTAACTACTGATCCTTACCATCTTCTTCTGTAAATATATCCACGAGCTACACTCTAAAATCGGTTGGGTTAAAAATCAACCCAAATCGACTGGGTTGAGTGAATATGAACCCAAATTGGGTTCATATTCACTCAACCCAGTCGATTTGGGTTGATTTTCAACCCAACCGATTTAGAGTGTAGGGACACGATCTAAAGTTCAAAGCTTTCTGTCGAACTGGCCCTTCAATATGTATTTCTGGGTTGTTTTTCTTTTTGTTATATTGCATATTGTATTTCATATTATATACGCAAAACGTAAGTTGTTCCAATAAATATTGTTTCAACTTAAAAAAGAGAAAAAATGTCTAATAATAACCAGTGAGGCGTCTATTCACACAACTACAAAAGTAAAACCTGTTACCAAAAACGACGCATCACCACAAGGGCACAGAATGACGCCTCAGACCACGATCACTGGAAACGTTTTTGGGGAGAACAAAAAATTGTGAAAGGCAATAAAAATCTCCTGGTTTACTTCTTTTGCGTAAAATCCTATAGCCACGCAGTAAAAAATAACACAATCGATGGGATACCTTAACAATGTTCCAATAGATATTGATTAAACTAAAAAACCTAAATATATATATTAATAACAACCATTGACGTGTCTTGCCCAAGAACTACTGCAGGACAACTTGTCCCCATAACCGGTAAACATTACAAGGAGTTGGTACATACTGACAACCCAGACCGCTATTACTGGAACCTTTTAGAGGAGAAAAACTTAATTGGGAACCACTATTAATATTTTTCGGTTTAGTTCGTTACAGTAAAATATCAGAATCGGTGGGATACCTTAACGACCCCAACCTGTCACAACAAACTGTGAAATGAACTGGGCATGTGAGTAAAAATGTTCAGCAGTTTCACGTTCAATCGCATCGGAGCAACTGGTAGGCGAGGGGGACAGTTCAGATACAACGGCACTTCCTACACATAAAAGGGTACCTCCTATATTTGGAAGGACATCGTATGCGAATTTTCTCTAATTCAAAGTCATCATTAATTTTAGTACTGGGTGTCACGAATCGGTTTTATTGTTAACCCTTTAAAAAACTGGTGGTATCTTCCATGTCAGTTCAATGGCAGCAATTGGAAGAATCCATATTTATTATTTGGGGTTATACCAATTAATATTTTCAACGTGCAGCCTTGGGGCTGCACGTTGAAAATATTGATTGGTCTACACCACACATTTGCCTTTTTAGCCATCCCACTTAATGAAATTATGACGTAGCTTGTGACACGGCCGGAAAAAACAGCCTCTTGGGTTCAAAGGGTTAAGTCGGCTTTCCACGGCTTTACTGCATAACGAAGTTCAAAACGAGCTCATTCCGGGTAACGTAACAATTAAAACGGGTGACCATGGAGATTAGCCTCAAGCAGGAATGTATCCTTTCACCGATTGTTTTTGCGTAGTACAGAAAAGATTTAGAGGATGGGCTCCTGCATAGCGATGTAGGAGTAGTAGGAGACCTGAAAACTACAGGTCTGTGTTCGGGGATGATATAGTACTCGCGTCAGCAAGCGAAAAGAGGCCAAATAATATGCTTACAATTGTTTGTAGATGAGGGAATAAACGGAAACTCGAACTCAAACTGAATGAAGAGAAAAGCCAGGCAATACTTGTGAATCGTAAAATGAAGTCTACTTGAGGGTGAAGAGTGGGCGAGCTCTCTATTCCAGAAGGTGGCAGCAAACTGTGTAGTGTAGGGAGAGAGGTTACTACGAGTTTGTTTGTTTGTTGGTGGTTAACGTCACATATTTATGCACCATGGCTAATCGTGACACAACATGGAGATGAAGTCAAGTTTAGTCAATCGTTGATCAACATGTTGCCCATTTTAGAGGACTTTCACCCCAAGCATTGGTGACTGGGTCCTATTTTACTAGTAAAGCGGAACTGGTTTACCACAGTAAACAAGTGCTGCTTACTTCCCGGGGTTCCCACGGGGAAGGTTACTACGAGTATTTGGGGGTCAACATAAACATCATGGGAAGAGGCATCTACCGAAACTATACGAATAAATTAATTATGGAGGGAAACGAATTCTTAATCAACAAAAACTGTTTGGAAACAATTCAATAAGGATTTTGTGGGAAACCATTTGGGAAAAGGAAGGGGTACTGTTACAACCAGTAGTGTATAAATTTACCAGTAATGTCAAAAATATTAATCAGTAATGTCGAAATCAACCAGTAATGTCGAAAAAATCGACCAGTAATGTAAAAATCCGTAATGTCGAAAAATTAACCAGTAGTATCAAAAAGTGACTACCAAAATGACGATTTTTCGCAAAAATTTTAATATTTTTTCGGGTTGCTCAAATTGTACTTTTGCCTATATTTATCGACTTTTAACCATTTTTGATAGCACAAAGGCACATGCTTTTATATGCCGATATGTGCTTATGTGAAAAGGCACAATGTGACACAATGTGCCCTAGCACAAAGGCACATACGGGTATTTGAGGATACCTATGACCCGGTATTGTATTATTTGAGGATACCTATCGAGGATACCTTTTATTGGATACTTTTCTGAGGATACTATATAGGCTGTACATATCCCTGTAGGTCTCTTGCTGGCCCTTAGTACTATTAAGCCACCTGATGCTTTATGTTATCCTATGACGGGCATAGGTAGTATGCAATGCTAGGCATAGGGGTATTGTGGGTAGGCGTACTGCCTGGTAGTTTAGAGCGGTGCTATAGTATGGCGGTATATACATCTATAAGCCCCTGATAGTGCTTGGTACTATTAATCAACCAATTGCTTTGTTTTATTATATGGCTGGTATATGTAGTACGTTATGGTAGACCTGATTTTGTGGGGTTGGGGTAATGCTTGGTAGTTTAGAACGGTAGTATAGCATAGGCTGTACATATCCCTGAAGGTCTCTTGCTGGTCCTTGGTACTACTGATCCACCAGGTGCTTCATATTACTGAGCGGTATTCTGGGGTGGGGTCAATGCATGGTAATACAGAACGGCAGCAGAGTATGCTTGGTATATTCCCCTATAGATCTCATCCTAACCGTTGATAGTATTAACCTACCAAATGCTTTGCATCATCCTGTTGCTGGTAAGGTGGTACGTAATACCAGTAGTTCCTACCTTATTCCGAGTACTCTTGTTGTTTCATTTATGTAGATCATTTATATAAATTATAATTAACCAATTAGATTGCTTGATTTCCCATAACCCGTATGCAGAGTTATCTCCCTTCTTTATAATAAAAACCTATATCAATGGCAATATCCCCGGCAACCCAATTTCGGCACCCCTTTTTTGAAAAGCATATGGCCTTCGGCATCCCTTTTTCTGAAATGAGGATAAGAGTCGTATTAAAAATCCCTCATTGAGGAATTTTTAATACGACTCTTATCCTCATTTCAGAAAAAAGGGGTGCCGAAGGCCATATGTTTTTCAAAAAGGGGTGTCCAAATTGGGGTGCCTTCTGGAGAATCCCTTTTTTCTGAAATGAGGATAAGAGTCGTATTAAAAATCCCTCAATGAGGTCTAATTTACTACGACTCTTATCCTCATTTGACAAAAAAAGGGATTCTCCAGAAGGCACCCCAATTTGGGCACCTCCTTTTTGAAAAAACATATGGCATTCGGCACCCCTTTTTTCTGAAATGAGGATAAGAGTCGTATTAAAAATCCCTCAATGAGGGATTTTTAATACGACTCTTATCCTCATTTCAGAAAAAGGGGTGCCGAAGGCCATATGCTTTTCAAAAAAGGGGTGCCGAAATTGGGTTGCCGGGGATATTGCCATTGATATAGGTTTTTATTATACAGAAGCGGGATAACTCTGCATACAGGTTATGGGAAATCAAGCAATCTAATTGGTTAATTATAATTTATATAAATGATCTAGATAAATGAAACAACAAGAGACCTCGGAATAAGGTAGGAACTACTTGTATTACGTACCACCTTACCAGTAACAGGATGATACAAAGCATTTGGTAGGTTAATACTATCAACGGTTAGGATGGGATCTATAGGGGAATATACCAACCATACTCTGCTGCCGTTCTGTATTACCAGGCATTGACCCCACCCCAGAATACCGCTCAATAATATGAAGCACCTGGTGGATCAGTAGTACCAAGGACCAGCAAGAGACCTACAGGGATATGTACAGCCTATGCTATACTACCGTTCTAAACTACCAAGCATTACCCCAACCCCACAAAATCACTAGGTCTACCATAACGTACTACATATACCAGCCATATAATAAAACAAAGCAATTGATTGATTAATAGTACCAAGCACTATCAGGGTCCTATAGGTGTATATACCGCCATAATATAGTACCGCTCTAAACTACCAGGCAGTACGCCTACCCACAATACCCCTATGCCTAACATTGCATACTACCTACGCCAGTCATAGGATAACATAAAGCATCAGGTGGATTAATAGTACTAAGGGCCAGCAAGAGACCTACAGGGATATGTACAGCCTATATAGTATCCTCAGATAAGTATCCTATAAAAGGTATCCTCGATAGGTATCCTCAAATAATACAATACCGGGTCATAGGTATCCTCAAATACCCGTATGTGCCTTTGTGCTAGGGCACATTGTGTCACATTGTGCCTTTTCCCATAAGCACATATCGGCACATAAAGCATGTGCCTTTGTGCTAGGGCACATTGTGTCACATTGTGCTTTTTCACATAAGCACATATGACAAAAAAGGGGTGCCGAAGGTCATATGTTTTTCAAAAAAGGGGTGCCGAAATTGGGGTGCCCGGGGATATTGCCATTGGATAAAGATGTGATGTGAATCGGATACAACTTCGTTGTAATAAGGGGAGATAACTCTATACGATTAAGTACAGGTTATGGGAAATCAAGCAATCTGATTGGTTATAAATGTTCTAATAAATGAAACAACAAGAGTACACGGAATAGTGTCAGAACTAACAAGAATAGACCAGAAATTGCTAAATATAGTAATAATAAGCAAAGCTGTTCCAGTTAATAGGCTCTTCTACGCTACTGGAGTATACTGTAGAACAAAGAAACAGGACCAGGTAGACGAAAACTATTGCATATACAGATAGAAGCAGAGAATTCTGGGTAATGACCAAAGGAACGTGTCTTTTAATGGGGAAAAACGTCATGGGATAGGGATCCAAAAAGGGATTCTGGGAGAATTCTAAGCCAGAACATTACTCCTGTTCAATCGAACACACCCCCTTGTACCCCCTTAGTACTATAGCACTACGTGCTAAGCCCATAAATTGGGGAAATAAAGTCAATTTCGGTGATTTTGGGTGGATTTTGGTGATTTGGAGGGATTGTCGGGTTGTTTGTGGTAATCAGATTCACTCTTCTACAAAGGAACACACCCCCGAACATACCCCTGTCATGTTAGAAGCCATTGGTAAAATAGCAATCACGTGCTACCATAGAAACCAAGATGGCGGCCTCCAGTATACAAAATGGACGACGGAGACACGTATCACCCTAACAACACGCGCTGCGCATGCGCACTCACACCACGTATCACTATGGAGATGACGTCACAACATGGCCGCTCACGCTGGTTACCATGACAACACAACATGGCGCCACTAGTTCACGTGACATGACGTCACTTCCGGGGTCATCCAACTTTTCCCTGTAGGGGAACATGACATACTACTTTCGTCAAATGCTTGCTTGAACATTCCAGTCAAACCGTTTTCAAAGAGCACAAATAGCGACAATGAAGTGGCCTCAATCTGATAGTAATATTAATAGACGGTGAATTTGGAAAGTTAAAAGTTACTTTAATATGCAGAGTTAAGCCTCACCTGCCCGTCTCAATGCATTTTGTCTCCTCCGCGAACGACTAAGTAGGATAAAGGGTGTGTGAATACACACAGCAGTGGTGGTATAGAGAACATTTTCCAACTAGTCTGCCATTGACCCCTCAGATCAAATAAAACAGCGTTCCTTCAGTTTCCAAAATCAAAGTTTTCTCCAGTTACGGTAAACTATAGTCTTCCCGATGAGTACCCCGCGCCCCCGACCCCGGTAAAACATTTTTTGTCAAATGAACGATGTGTTCGTTCAGATCGCAAAATCAAAATTTTATCCGGGTCTCACCTACGCCCCCCCCCCCCCCTCCCCACCACTCCCGGTGTATTCCTTGGTAACTTTTCTTGGCCCAGTCCGCCTCGGCGTATAGCCTTAAGAAACATTTTCTATTTCAGCTCATCTTTGAAAAAAATTATTAAAAATTTTGGGGAAACAATTTTTTCCGTAATACAGTTAGGAATTTAACACATTCAATTTTGTTTCACACAGCTAACATAGTATGAAGTGGTTATTTATTTATTTATTTATTTATTTATTTATTTATTTATTTATTTATTTATTTATTTATTGGTGTTTAAGGTCACATCCTTATTCACAATGGCTAATCGTGACCGTGACAGTTTTAAGGGTGGAGGAAACGGAGTATCCGGAGAGAACCGCCGAGCATTGACGAGCAACTAACTGTCTGCTCCTCGACGTTCTAACTCTGTTCAAGCTCCACTCAAGCAGGGTTACAGCGTTTGAAGACATGCGCACCATCGACGTGCAGTACGCCTTTGGACACGGCGTCACCGTGTCCCCGTGTAGGCAACCGGGATGAAGTGCCTTGCCCAAGGAAACAACGAGGATCGTCCCGGACGGGGATCTAACTCGGGATCTCCAACTCAGAAGTCCAACAGTCTAACACTGAGCCACCGCGCTCCCCACGAAGTGGTTGAATTACTAATTGGATTATTGGGAAAATTTGCTACCTGGAATGTTCGCATTTTGAGATCAGTGTGCAGAGGGTTAACCCTTTACCTAACACGAAAGGCAGACAACACTTGCAAAACAAAATTCTTGAATAACTACTTTTTAAAATTTCTTGCGTTAAAGACATAGCTTATGACCCCCTCATTGGAACGAGCTCAGTGAGCTCGTTCCAATGAGGAGTCATATGCTATGTTTTTAAGACAAAAATTTTAAAAAATAATGAAAATCGAATAGTGATTCTTGTGAATAGTTCTGGCCAGCTTTACCTTTACGTTGGGTAAAGTGTTAACTAACTCGAAAGCAATGACAGCAAAAATCAGGCGGAAAACCAACGGGCACGGTGTTTTTCATGGCAGAATGGTTCCACACTCATCAGTACACCAGAGTAAACAGGTCGCTTACGGTAATTGTGTCAATTGGCACATTTTTAGCAAATTTCACCAAATTAGTTCATTGTATGGAAACAACAAAAGCATATTTTAAGAAGTTAAACTTCACCAATAGATCAACGAAGTGTTGTAACAGTGATTTGGGCTACTGGGCTTAAGTGGCTTGCTCATGAACACAGCGCAGATGACTTTTCGTTCTTCAGCACAATGAACTTTCAATCAGCCCGCATGGGGTAGATGTTTTCTAAAGACAAAGTCGCGAAGCTTTAATCACATTGAAATTATATTGCTTGGAACCGAAAGAAATAATGGGAGAAAAAGTATTTTAATATCTGAAGAAATCGTACAGTGGCGATATTTCTTCGCGCATGTTGTCAGTTATGATTGATGAGCCGGGGCGAAATTAAAATAACATGTAACAGAAAACTTCACCCACCATATAGTACGGCCGACCTCTAGCACTGGTGTACAACCCCGTGCTTCGTTAATTAAAATTATGCTGATGATGACTTTTATTACCAGGTAAACGTATGCGTGGACATCACTGCCTACGCAGGGGCGGCGGAACCGGGGGGGGGGGGATGCTGGGGGGCTAGAGCCCCCCCCCCCCCCATCCACTTTTTTGCCGGGCTATGTTTTTTTTTGTATGCATATATTTTAACACAACCAATGACTGATGAAACAAGGGGCGTACCCAGAGCCTCTCCCATATTTTCGTCAGATATGTTTCTCTCGTACTGCTTCAGTTTCGGTGGATTTCAGATCATTTTTTGCAGTAAGTGGCAGCAAACGCTAAAATATATACAGTCTGTTAAAAAATCGGTTAACTGAAATAGATGGTAATCTTACAGACATACAAGTACCAAATCCACCCCAGACAAGATAATCCACAGACAGTATAATTGCTGTTAACGTCTGGTAAAGCATACAGGTGAGGTCTATTTATCAGCTTTGGTCATTACGACCAAAGCTGACAATCAGACCTCACCTGTATGTTTTACCGACGTTTTTTACGGCTCTCAAAGTGTGAAATCTTTCCAACACATCTCCTGAAAAATCTCAAAATATCCGCTAAGATGCAAGGAAATGGGGGTTTTTGGGACCCTCGAACTTACAATTTTCATACCGACAACCATCCATCGCCCGATCCAGTCCCCACACTTTGAAAATCGTTTCGCCGCCCGTGCCACGCGTGGACTACGACCACTCCACGGCGATTGGTTTTGTATACAACTGATGTGGGGATGCCCTCTCCATGTAGTACTTTTTTGTCTCGCTCATTTTTTTTTTCTTTTCCGATGCATATGTCTGTAATTTATATTTTTACAACTCTCACCTCACAACCCAATGTTCCACACAAGCAATTTCATGGTATTCTGTTATCTCGAGATTTATGGATCAAGGATGAAAAGAGTTTATCTATAGTATCAGATTGGTTCAGTTTCATTTATACCATGATTATTTATTTATTTATTTATTTATTTATTTATTTATTTATTTATTTATTTATTTATTTATTTATTTATTTATTTATTTTTAAGGTCACATACTTATGCACAATGGCTAATCATGACCGTGGCAGTTTTACGGATGGAGGAAGCCAGAGTACCCGGAGAGAACCACCGAGCAACGACGAGCAGCTGCCAGCTCCCCAACATCGTAACTCTGCATTGCAGCACAGCAGGGTTAGATTGGTTGAAGACATGCGCATAATCGACGTGCAGTACGCCTTAGTACACGACGTCATCGTGCCCCCATATGGACATCGGGGTTAAGTGCCTTGCCCAAGGACACAACGCGGGAGTCCGAATCGATCGCTCAGACGGTAGTAGGTATATAGGGAGAGTTCACGACCACTTTGTACATGTACGTGTACACGATGCGTTTACCAACGTGGGATTCAGTGTTAAATCGCACGCTTGTTCACAAAAATGTTCAGTGGTCTTGAAATCTCCATATTTTTTTGTGACTCCTAGATCGCACTTTTAACGTTCAAATACTCGTGGTGAACGTTGAATGTCATGCGTTTTTTAAAAAAAAGGTGAAATTGTACATTTTCACTTTTTTCTTTTACTTTAAAATTTTTTGTTGACGTTTCCATCGCAGATCAGACCATCAATCCATCGTTGGTGAACGCGAGCAAAAATTCTGGGCTAGCATAAAAAACGGTTTGAGAATTCTAGACCAGTGGTCCAGAATTCTCTATTGTTTTTGAGGCGGTGGGTTTTTCCCACTTATGACGTCATTAGGGGAATTCCCATAGTGGGAATTTCCAAACTCAGCTAATCGACCGATCAGATCGCTCGATTCTCCGCCAATTGATCAATCGGATTGCTCGATTCTCATAAACTCGATCATACAGAGTTATCTCCCTCGTCGTGGGGTGGGGGGAATACCCGGATTTTTTTTCCTCCAAAAAACTTGACGGACAACTGTCGAACGCTTCCATTTCTGACATGAGCGGGGGGAATACCCGAGGAAATAAATAAAAAAAAAAAGTGATCGATATATATAGGAGAGAGAAAAAATATATAAATAACAGTTATTTAGAAAAATAAATATATCAAATCGAATAGACAATAAAAAAAATACGTAAATCATGAGCGATTCTCAGACTATTAGAGCGAGGTTTCTTTTAAACATGCTGATGAGAGCATACGCAATCTGCGTGAACGAAGAACTACGTCCCATCTTGTTAGAACGATGCGTCGGATGTCGGGATTATCTAGACTTCGATCACGAGAATCATTCGTGTCTGACGATGGAAAGGGAAGATATGGTCGTCATGTATTTCGAACCAGCGTTCGAACGCGTTAGATTCAACGATGTGATCACGTTTTGGAAGAGATTAGTCTTCTGTAAGAATCAAGACAAGCCTACAGATTCGGAAGAACTGAAATTGGCGCGTAAAAGTTTGACTTTAGAAGACAAGGGATGCATCAGGAAATTATTGCTGAATGAAGCATACGTCTAAGTTTTTTTTCGTTGATATAAAATAAGGAGAATAGAAAATAAAAATAAATACACACATAAAATTTTTATCTAATATTAGAAAGAAAAAAAATACAAAAATGAGAACCAGAAATAAATTGTATCCGACGTTAGTGGACGACGAGGATGAGAAGCCGATCGACGTTTTGCCGACGGCACCGTCGCTAGAAGAAAGAGAAAGAGGAGAGAGGTATCGCATCGATCAAATCAATGGAATCCAAGAGTATCTAACTCGAGAGAGAGATTCTCATCGTTCTCTCAAGAAGAAGTATTCGAATTTCGTGACATTCATCAAAGCGATCGACACGACACTCATCACGATTTCCATGGGTTTACATGCGGCCGGCATCGGATTGTTGTCGACCGCGGTCGCCATTCCGATAGTGTTGACCGTAGAAGGAGTGGCCCTCGCCGCCGGATTGTTTAGCACGCTCGGAAACTTTTTGAGCAGGAAATTATATCTGAAGGCGAGGAAACACGATAAGATTCGCGTCTTGACCGACTCCAAGATCGACACGATATCCGAAATGATCTCTATGGCGTTGAAAGACGGTAGGATATCGGACAGAGAATACTTCGCGATATTGAGCGAGAAAACGAAATACGATGCCATGAAAGAAGCCATGAGAATCAAGACTCGTCAGATCATCAAGGAAGAGATGAAAGATTCTCTCGTGGAAAAGGGGAGGAAAGAGGCCAGGGAGGAATTCAGTAAGATGATAGAACTCAAGAGCAGTGATTGGAAAAAAAACATATATAAGAACAGAATTAATTAATTATTAAATTTATATATAAAATAAAAAAACGAAATTAATTTAAATAACTCTTAAAAATGTATTGCTTAAAGTGTAAGAGAGTTACCGAGACGAGTAATTCTAGAGAAGTGCGAACTAAAAAAGAAAAGACAGATGCTTCGCGGAATTTGCGACGTGTGTGGTTCTGTGAAGACACGATTAATAAAAAGAAGAACGCGAGCAAAGGTAAAGGCATCGTGAATAAAATGATCAATAATCTACCTTTCGAAATGCATCTGCCCGGTCAAGGTTTCACGGGACCCGGAACGAAATTGAACAAGAGACTCAGCGCCGATCTAACACCCAAATCTTGGAGCAAACCTGTGAATAGGGTGGACGCGGCCGCCTATGATCACGATCTGTGCTACGTCGAAAATCCCGACACCAAGACTCGCAACGACGTCTGCGACAAAAACATGTTGGGGAAATTGAGAGGCATATCGAATCCGACCAGGAGAGAGAAGATGAAACGTTCGCTGGTCGGCAATCTGATCGGTGCAAAACGTCGATTCGGATGGGGCGTTCAAAAAAAAAAAGTGCATCTGAAAAGAAGAAACGATTATTGACGAGCGAATTGGCCAAGGAGTTACACAAACCCATAGTGCGTAAATTTTGAAAGAGAAGGGTGTTCGTGAAGGGTCTGAATGATATTTGGTCTGCCGACTTGGTCGACATGAGATCGTTTTCGAGGTGGAATGAGGGCGTCAAATATCTATTGATGGTCATCGACGTGTTTTCCAAATACAGTTGGATCAGAGCTTTGAAGGATACATCGGGACCTTGTGTCGCCGAGGCTCTGAAGAGCGTGTTCGACTCGTCTTCTCAAAAACCGAGTAAATTGTGGGTGGATAAGGGAAAGGAATTCTACAACAAGCACGTTCGTCGATTGGTAGACCTCTACTCGATCGAAAACGAAGAGAAAGCCAGCGTGGTGGAACGTTGGAATCGAACGATGAAGGAAAAGATGCACAGATACTTCATGGCGAATTCCACCAAGAAATACATATACGCTCTGAACGGTCTGGTCGAAGATTACAACAACACGGGACACAGATCGATCAAGATGACTCCTGCGGAAGCTAGCGATCCTCGAAACGAAAAACGGGTCTACGCGAATCTATATCCTGAGAAATCTAAGATCAGGAAGAAGTCTAGAACTCCAAAATTTGCGGTCGGTGATCGAGTGAGAATTTACGCTTATAAGAAGCACTTCGAAAAGGGGTATACTCCTCGATGGACCTCGGAAATCTTCATGATAATCAAAATATTTCACACCGATCCGGTGACTTACGAAATCGAAGCTTTGGATGGAGAAGAGATCATCGGAAAGTTTTATGAACAACAATTACAGAAGACGAAGTTTTGATGAAGAAAACAATTTTTTTTTTATTTACTCTCTTTAACATTTTCTTGTTTACACACATATATATAAGAGAGAAAAAAAATAATAAAAAATAATTAAAAACTATTTTTAGATAAAGAAAGCAAGTTAATTAATAAACAAAAAACTAAAAATCCTTTAAAATGACAAATATACTAGATATAGCACAAAGCATAGTGAAAGATGAAAGTATTCAAGAATATGAGGTTCATGAATACGAACCGGTGACCAGAACAAGTTTGAACAATGCGGGAGAGATAAGAATCAACGTCGAAACTCAAGATCTATTCGTACATCCTAGTGAGAGTTACATAGTGGTGCAGGGACATCTCACCAAGGAAGATGGGAGCGACTACGCCGACGACGACACGGTTACTCTTGCCAATAATGGCATCATGCATCTATTCAGTAATATAAAATACATGCTATCCAGACAAGAGATAGAATCTGTGTTTCATCCCGGTCAGGCCACCACGATGTTCGGACTCTTGACGTATCCTGATGATTTTTCGAAATCCAGAGGACTTAATCAGTTGTGGGTAAAAGACACTGTCGGCCCTGCTAGCGCCGGCGCCGCCGCGATATTCGACTACGTCGTCAAGACGTCCAGACCTAAAGGAACGTTTTCGTTCAGGATACCTTTGAAACACATCTTCGGATTTGCAGACGATTACAACAAGATCATGTACGGATTCAAACACAATCTGACGTTGATTCGAAAAGGAAACGACGATGCAATAGTGAGACTCACTGCGACCGATGCGGATAAGATAACTCTACACAAGATATCGTGGATCGTTCCGCACGTCGTGCCTTCGATCGTGGAAAAAGCGCGTCTCTACAAGATCATAGAATCCAAGAGTAAATTACCCGTGGGATTTAGAATGAGACAGTGCGACACAGCTAGCATTCCTCTCTCCACGAATCACTTTGATTGGAGATTGACGGTGAAATCCGCTTCTGAGAGACTGCGTTTCATCATGGTTGCGTTTCAGACCGATAGGGACGGGTTTCAGGAAAAGAATGCATCGCTGTTCGATCACTGCCATTTGAGAAACATGCAAGTGTTTCTGAACGCCACGAGATATCCAGCAATCGATTACAACACGTCGTTAGACAAGAACGATTTCTGCAGACTGTACGGCCACGCCGCTGATTTTAGAAAGAAGTAGCACGGTCTAGACGAATTGATGAGCAACCCTAACATATCTCCCGGTGAATACAAGTCGATGTATCCCATGTTCGTATTCGACGTTAGTAAACAGAGTGAACGACTCAAGAGTAGCGTCTTAGACATTCAGATCAAGATGCAATTCGATAGGAACGTTCCGAGAAAAACCGAAGCCTTCGCCCTGGTCCTGTCGGACAGAGAATTACAATTCAAATCGGACGGAAATAAGATGTCGATCATTTGATGAGAGACAAGTGTGAAAAAAAATAAAAAGTAATGAGTAATTATTAAAAATAAAAAAACAAAAAAATAAATAAATAAAGTAATGTGATCTAGAGAGATTGAACATCTTTCTAAATCTCATTACTTTTTTTTTGTTTTTGTTGTTTTTTTTGTCTTTAATAATCACACATTATTTTTTTTAATTCATTATTTTCCACGCGTTCACTGTTTGTTCAAAGAATCTAGTTCGATCAGTAGACTCACCACGGAAGTGGTGGCTTCGGGATTATTGGTTTTCATAACGAAATTAATCCTGTCACCGGCGTTCACTTTGAGAGGCATGCCAAATGTGCAAACATTCGCGTGTTGATTCTCAGTCTTTTCGACGCTGTATCTCTTATCACTCTCTATACCATTCACCATGAGATTGACGACCGCTCTGTTATTCAAATCCGAGGAAGCCAGACTCATTCAAAAGATTTCACCTCCCAATGGCATGGGATATCCCACCTGACCATGTTTCGATCCGCTACCTCCATTTCCGAAAGACCACTCAGCTTTTCCCTCATCTAAGGTACCGGCCTCTTCAGCCCACACAGTGATCAATTGTCTAGCATATTTGACTTTCTCCACCACCGAAATCAGGGTGCAGGCATACATCATGTTCACGGGATCCGGTAGATTCGTGAGCGCGTGTCCACCCATGTCTAGTTTACCTTCCATGATGTCACCCTTTCTCCAGACCGAGTTGTCGTCCACGTACTTTCTGCTTACCGCGCTGGAATCGAATTCGGGGTCGTGATCAAGACCGAATAAATTGTGACCGTTCATGTTGATGCCACTCTCCATGGTTCCGCCAGATTGTTTGTTCAGGTAGAGATCGTCCACTTGCGTAGCCCTTGTTGACCGCGGTTGAGTCTGCATCTGTGTCGTTGATCTCCGACAGATTCAATATCTTGTTGAATCCTGCATTCAGATGCGATTTCATTTCTCGTCCGTCAGACTTTCTCTGTTCCAGATCTACATAGAGTTTGGTCGCCACGTCCTTGGGATTCGTGGGAGTGGCCACGTTCATTATCTTGTTATAATTGACGTTCAATTCCGAGTGCATCGTTTTCGTAACGTATCTATTTCTCAGGTGTTTGCTGAATCTCACGTGAGAGTCGTCCGCGTATTTCTTGGTCGCGGCATCGGTTGGATCTATGGGATTTGCTACATTCACCAAACATTTGGATTTCAGATCGAGATCGTCGGTCATGGTTTTATCCACGTAACTATCTAGCAGGATTCGTTCGAAATCAGCGTTCCCCCTGTCGACGTATTTTTTAGTCGCAGCATCTGCGAGATCTATCGGTTTGGAAAGATTGTAGAGCTTCTTATCGTTCATGTTCAAAATTTCTTCTCGAGGTTCATATCTCCAAATGTAACGTTCATTTAAGTTGGCAACGTCGTAACCATCGTCGACTTCGAACATCTTCCTCTTCTTTCTTGGGTTGACTTTTTCGTTGTCACTTCTACCAAATTTATCGACTGGCATGTTGTTGTGAGGATTTTTTGTTTTTAGAAAAAATATATTCAAAACGCAGTTTATTAAAAATGAACTATGTTATTTTATTTTTCGTTTTTATTCGATTAAAATTTTTAAAAAATTTTTTTTATCTTTATATATACTATAAAAAAAAAATCTCTCTCTAATGTAAATCATTGAGAATGTCTTGAATCGATCTCCTTCAGACCATCTCTTGAGAACGTAGAGACACAGGTGACCGCAAAACACTTGATCTGGTGATTGCACTTGTTCCGTGTTGTAACGAACCATCAATTTGTTGAAATAGTTCTTTATTTCTTTTGGCAGCGAGATTCCGTAGCTGTCGAAATAATATTTTTTCTTGATCCACGCCACCCAGTGAGTGCCTTCACCCGATGAATCGTCTAGATTTAAAATTCCACATTCCAATTGTCGAGGTCTTCTCTTCGGCAAGGCATCTCTGGAAAACACACCTAGAAAATCTTTGATTTTCAAATCTTTTGCCGCATTCAACAGATCGATGTTGGATAGGGGTTCGTTAGGTAAGATGACACCTTCTACGGATATCCTTATTTTCTTATTCATAAATGCGTATATATTTTTTTATTTATTTTATTATAATTCACTAAAATGACGTTATTTTTTTTTATTATTTTTTCTTTTTAAACTAACATTCTCGATGTCTCTATCGATTTCCATAATCTTGAATCCATCTAATTCCTCTTGATTTTCTGAAATGCTGATATTACCATCTTTTAGTAGAACAGATTCGATCGTTTTGAGGTGATTTAACGAATGAAATTTTTTAGACACCGTGTCGTAAATGTATTTCTCTTGATCTTTTAACAATTTTTTGAACAGGAAGAACAACTGCAAATATCTATTATATTCAAATACGTCTTTTTCGCTACCTGCAAAAAAAGACGACGCAAAAAGAGATATCAAACGTAGTTTGTCTCTCTTAGCTCGAACGTTTTCGGAATTTAAGAATTGGAGTTCGTTAGGGTTTTTTTTTTTTTTTTTCTTTTTCTTTTTAAACTAACTTTCTCGATGTCACTATCGATTTCTATAATTTTGCATCTATCAAATTCTTCTTGATTTTCTGGAATCCTATCATCCACAATCATATCTGGAATCTTATCATCCACAATCATATCTGGAATCCAATCATCCACATTCATATCGTCTCTAATTAGTCCCACAGTCCAATGTCCAAGTGCCAAAGTGCTTATTTTATTGTCTAACATGAATCTCTTATTGTCGTCGGCCGTCAGCGAAATCTTGTTGACTATTTTGGTATACAAGTCGTGATTTTCGCTTCAAATCGATTTCATAGTCTTATACACCGGACCACTTCCTAGCAGACAATCTTTATACTCTTGGAAAGAGATGTTTTTCTTCACCACGCACGCTTTAACTCCTTTGCACTTCTTGATCTCTTCATCATCTTCTAGACGATAAGCATACAGTTTGGGTCTCAAGCCCACGAATTCGACGATTTGTTTACCACCGCTCTCGTCCTTAAATTTACCCAACACCTTCTTGTTGTCGATCGATTGAATGTTGGATGGGTGATCGACGGGATAATTGCTCGTGTCGAACCACTCGGCCACGTCCTGAGATATATCTTGGTAGACGTCTTTCATCTCTATCTCGTAAACTAAACTGTCTGTGTCGGTGAACAGTAGTTTGGCTTTATCACCAAATTTTCGTTTGACATAATCGTAGTGAAACTCGTACATCAATCGCTTGCTGACATCTAAGATGATCGGTCCGAGATAATATGGTTTGTCGAACTTCAGGTGCATCTTTTGCATGTGAACGGCCACTAGATTTTCGTCGAATATGGTTCGGTGTTTGTAATTGGGTTTCGCCACTAATTTTTTAGCTCTTTTCTCAGATGTGACGAGTTGAACGTCGGTTCTCTTCCTGATGTTTTCCATCGATTTACCGTACACGCAGTTGTTCATGAGTTTGAAGAAATCTTTTTCGAAATCGTTCTCGGCTCGAATTCTGAGATTCGTGTTGAGATCGATGTATTTTTTCATCCAAGGCTCTTCGTCGAATCAACGTATTGTTTCAAATTCTCGCTGTAGATGACGTAGTTACGTTTGTTAAATAAATTTGGAATGAGTTTTTCCTCATCTTCTTCGTTCGGTTCCAATCGTTCGGGAACCAGCGGATAATCGTTGTGTGGATCGTGTAATTCTTCCGGATAGTTCAAATCGACTTCTAAAATGCAAGGATAGTCTCTCCATTTTTGCATCTCTTCCGGTTCCATCACCCATTCGAAATTTCCAATCGGTAAAGGATGACTCATAGCCCAAGTGTACAGATTATTAGCATCCCAATACTGTATGTATTTAGTCGACCGTTTCGAATCGAAACCTTCTTTCATGTAGGGATTGTTCGCCTCAGAATATCTGTGGGAGATCATCAAGACGCCACCTCTCGCAGCCCTTTCGAACATGTCCACGTCAGATAATAATTCCAATTGGACTTCGGTGGTCTTCAACAGAGTGTCTCATGCCAGACCGGGTGCGGTGAAATACCAAGCGGGATCCAGATCGTAATTTCGATGACAGATGTCTCGAAAATTTTTGAACACGTCTGCCAAGAGCAGAACGTCGGTCTTCAGATAGAGATCATGATAATCTCTCATGGTTTTCATATCGAATGATTTCCACACGTTTTTGGCGTGTTCGTAATTCTCGTCGGAAATGTCGGATTCGTATAATTTCGAATAAAAATCTTCTTTCGAAGGTAGTGCGGTGTCTTCGAATCTCATTAGATCGTTCATGCAATCGTAAGGATAGACTCCTTTTCTCAACATGACGTCTACTCGTCCTCCAAAATGTTTGCTCGTGATTTTAAATTTATCCTTGCTCATGTTATCAACTAATTTTTCTAGAGCGGTCGACATGAATTTCAAACTGTCGATGAAACATATGGCTCTACGAATGAATTTCGTTTTTCGTGAAGGAAATGTATCTTTCTTCGCTGTTCGCGATGCAATTTAATTCTCCGAGTGAGGTGCCGAGATTTTCACGAACAGATGACTGTTGTAACCCGAGAGATTGTGAAACATCACCGGATAGAAAACGGTGTCTTGATATTTTAAATTACACTTGCTATGAGCCGGACCGCGATACAGGCCCGTGTAATGATCGTGGTCTCTGACCTTCCTATTTTCCTTTGAATTCTCATTGAACGATTGTCTGCATATGTGACATTCAGTGGCTCTGTTATTTTCGTCCTGCTGCTCTCGCGTGATGATCATTTTTGCTGGAGTTTTAAATTTGTCGTATAACATTTGAATTTTCGATTCTAACTCTTCCACGAACCTTTGAGCCACGTCGTCATCTTCATACTGTTTCGTGTTGGTGAAAGGACCCATGTCATGTTGCGAGTCGAAAGCGCATTTCACGTAAATGCAATAGCCCGAAGGTATGTGTTTTTAATATCTTTCGACGTAACTTTGAAGAGCATTGGGTTGACAGGAACTCAATTTCGCGGTGAAACATTCGAAATCGGCGTACACGACGAATGGTACTTTTAACCTTCTATTGCGATTTTCAAACTTCACGATGGTGTTGGGTTTGGGCATTTCGACGGCGACACCTTCATTTTCGTTGCAATATTCCTGATGTTTCGCAAACAAGTCTTCGCTCTGAAACATGTTTATACAATTGAAACATAAAGATATCTTTCCGTTATGTTTATTATTTTGTTTCGACAGTAATCGGCTCAGATGTTTAACCCAACAATAATGACGATTGTCACCATTCGAAATCAATAATAAAATAATCGTCTTTTCTCTTCCGAGATACGAAGTCTGTCTGAGAGGATAGATCTTTTGATTTTCGTCGTCGTATCCCAAGACGTTCACCGCTACGGTGGGATTTTGAGCCTCGAAACGTTCGATGTGTTTTAACTCTGTTGGAAAAGTCACTCCGGTCCAATCGAGATTTTTAGAAGTTTCCACGTAACAAGAAACTCTATCGGAGTGTATTTCAACAGGGTATATTTCTCACGTTGACCACGGCATGTTTCTTAGCCAAGAAATACGGTAATTCCAAGTAGGAAGATCCTTTCAACGAATGGTTTTCACTTATGTGAATTTCGAGTTTCAACACCTCATCGAACATCCAATTACTACCTTCATGTTGATAATTTGCGAGAGATGTCAACATCTTGTCTTTCATCTTTTCGAAAATGTCCGATAAATCTGAACCTTGAAATATGGGTTCGACGGTAGATCTGAAATATCCATTTTTTACGATGCTCTCACCGGACTTCACGTCAATTTTATTCATCACGCAATGGAGTATCATCTTAATTTTTAGTCCCATGTTAATGTATTTGCGAAACAAATCCAATACTTTTTTCTTCACCTCTTCCATGAACAATTTCAGATCGATTTTCTTCAACGAGGGAACCACGTCGAAAGTTTTAAAAACGCCTTTCATCGCACTCTCCCGTTCTACGGGTTTCGATTAGAATAGTTCTGCAATGAGTCGTGTTACATATTCTTCTCCTTTCCCTTCGTCAATTGCTCGTTGAATTTCGCTCGATATATCTCGTTTGTCTAGAATCTGAAGTGCATCACTCGTTTTCGTTTTAGTTTTTCTTTTCTTTTCTTTGGAAACTTGATGTTCTTCAACGGCTTTTCGTTTAGTCATCTTCTTATTTTTCACAATAGAAACATTTTTGTTTTTTTTGGACGTCGGCATTTCAATTCCTTTTACTATCTTCTCATTTTTCACAACCGATGCATCTTTTGACATCATTGCTATCGACATTTCGTTTGCCTTTCTAGCGTTTTGCAAATATTCTTGTATAACATCAATTTTTTTTGATTTAGTTCCATGATTTCTGAAATGTGAAATTTGTAATAGTTTACAAATCTCGTTTAACTGAGGTATGGTTTTCTCATTTAAATTTACCATTGTTTTATCTGTTTGCTTCATTTGAAAGACTATTTTTTTTGAATTTTGTATTAAATAATTTGTTAAAAAAGTTTTGCTTTTTTACTCTTTTCATATATATATATAAAAAAAAAAGAAAAAAAAGTTAAATTTTAAATTCAATTTTTTTCTTTAAGACAAAATTTAAAATATACATTATTTGCAAGAATTCATAAAAAACAAATAATTGATCATGACAACAACACCTAAAAGATGCGAATTAAAATTGAAACGAGACAAAGCGTATAAGAAATTCGGTTTTAATATCTATACATTACCACAACACGATCCCATCGAATTGAATGAGGTCGAGATGGAGGAGTTAGAGTGCTACTACAACAAATATCGGATGTGTTTGAAATTGGACGAAGCCATGCTCGATTTGTTTTACGAGTACCAAAGCGATCTGCTGACTAATATCATCATCGCTGAAGACAGAGAATTCGACAAGGGTGATTTATTGTTGTCCTATGGAAGTTATATATATCCAATAATTTCACTCGAACTCGTGGACAAATCGGGTGGTGAGAGCGCATTCACCGATGTAAAAAACTCAAAAGAGTAAAGATAAACATTCAAACCATTTTCGTAAGTAGAAAAATGACGAATGTCAACATGCTAATAATGGACTTGGAAATATAAACAATAGAGAGATTGATTTTTAGCGAAGAAGAAGGAAAAAAAAGTAATGAGATCTAAAGATGATCTCATCACTTTTACAAAAAAATTTTTACATTAAAGAAAATTAAAATTTAAAAAAATTTTTTTTATATATATATAAGGAGCAAAAAAACCCAACTTTTTTTTAAACAAATTATTAAAATACAAAATTTAAAATATACATTATTTGCAAGAATTCGTAAAACGAAAAAACTAAATAATCGATCATGAAGACAGCAACACCTAAAAGATGCGAATTGAAATTGAAATGAGTCGAAACGTATAAGAAATTCGGTCATAAAATCTATAGATTACAACAACACGATCCCATCGAATTGAACGAGGTTGAGACGAAGGGTTTAGAGCACAAATACGACAAATATCGCATGCCTTTGAAATTGGACGAAGCCGCGCTCAATTTGTTTTATGAGTACCAAAGCGATCTGCAGAACATCGTCATCGCCAAAGATAGAGAATTCGACAAGGACGATTTGTCGTTGCCCTATGGAAATTACATATTTCCAAACATCTCATTCGAACTCGTGGAGAAATTGGGTGGTGAGAGCGAGTTGACCGATGTAAAAAAACTCAAAAGAGTAAAGATAAACATTCAACACGTTTTCGAAAAAGGAGAAGACACGAGTGTCAACATGCTAATAACGGACTTGGAAATATAAACAATAGAGAGATTGATTTTTTTTTTTGCGAAGAAGAAAGAAAAAAACGTGATGAGATCATCTTGAAAACATGAGTGTCAACATGCTAATAACGAGCTTGGAAATATAAACAATAGAGAGATTGATTTTTAGCGAAGAAAAATGAAAAAAAAAAAAGTAATGAGATCATCTTTAGATCTCATTTTTTTTTTGTTTTCCTTCTTCTTCACTATTACCATATATTATAATAACGTTTCCTTTTCTCTCAATTTTCAGCGTCGATTCTTCTTCTTTTTCTTTTTTTCTTTTTCTTTGTGATATGATACGTTTATACCAACATTTTTGTTTATCCGAATCATAATTATGAACGAATGTTGTGCATCTCCTGGTAACACTCGCATCATTACCATTCTCTTCAGAAGGTAGTGGTGACGGTGGAAAGCATCTCATTCTCAACCGTCTCTCACGCGCTTTATCTGTCTCTTTCATTAGTTCTTTCCTTAGATATCCATCATTAGTGTCTAACCATTTTTTTATTTTTTCGCTCTCTGTCTTGCGATATTTGTCATTATCGTCAAATTGTTTCTCCACCTTTTCACCCAGGTGATAAATTTGTTTCTCCACCTTTTTACCCATTTTAAATATATTATTTTATACTTTCTATGATTTATATTTTATACAATTTTATATTATAATAACATATTCAGAATCGGTATATTCTTAAACGGCGAATTCTCACCGAGCAACAAACCCTTGCCGAGTCGCTCAACGTTCTGTCCACTCTTCAGATAGAGACCATTTCCTCTCAGAGAGTTGCCACCTCTAACGGGTTCTAGATACAATCCTTTACCGCTGTCGTCTACATGGACGCGACACATGGCTCCTCCCTTCTTCAAGAACAGTCCATTGCCACCCATTAATTTCTCAACCGCCGAACTAGCGAGTCTCGTGAGAGCTCCCACGCCGAGAGTCTTTCTGAGAAAGGGTAGTGCCTTTGCGGCGAAGGGTAATGCTTTTGCGGCGATTCCTGCCTATAGCGGTAGGAAACTGCCTTTCATTCTCAAATTGTATCTCAATTGAGCGGGACTCAATCTCACCGCCAACCCTCTTCCATTGCGAATCGCTTTCTCCATCCTTTTGATTTGACTTCTGGTCCAGGCTATCGAATCCTGACCGCCTCTCGTCAGATCTTCGTGAGTGAATTTGAATCTCACTGCCCCGCCTCGAGTTGTTAACGCTCTCTTAAGTTTCTTCCTCTGTCCTGTGGATATGTTCACGTTTTTAATCACGTATCCTGTCATAATTCTGTTTTTTTTAAATTATTTACTTCAGTTGTTTCTTGTTTAATAATTATATTAAAATAATTTTGTAAAATTAATATTGCGTTTATTTTATTTTTGTTATCTATATATATACACAATTTTTTTTTTTTTTTTGCTTTTATATTTCTCTTATGTGAAATCGTATCATCACTCTCTCTCCGCGAAGATCTAACAGTTCACCATTTTGATCCGTCAATGTGGTTTTGAGACTATACAACGTGTCTAAAATCACTGGTAGATAAACTAAATTTCGAGGTCGCTCCACGATCTTATAACCCGGCGACACGTTTGGAAAGAAGGAATAGATCATCGGTTGAGCGCTACCATTCACGTAGCTTCCAGCAATCACGTCCACGTTCACCAGAATGCTATTGACTGTGAGAATGTCGACCGTATTTTCAGATGCCGCGTGGCCTCGATACATCTTTCGATCGAATCCCAACATCCTGCCTATAGAATCGTCCGTGTTGAAATCCACTCGAAAATTATCTTCCAAATCCAACATTGTCTGTAAGGTATTAGGATTGGGAGCGAGTCTGATCTTGTTGCTTCCCTTTCCATCGGTCTTCATTCGCGTCTGAATGTAATTGTTCAAATCGTCTATGTCTTAACTCCCTTTGGGAATTCGAATCTCCAACCAATCCGTTCCGTCGGAATACTTGAACGAGTTATTTTTTTCGGTGACGCTGGGAAAGGAATAATAAGTCTCCAGATTCACCAACGCCATCTCGTATCTTTTCTCTCTATTCAATTCGATGGAAGGTCCGAATTTCGTAGCGAATCGAGTCGAATCACCACTCACCACGATTTGAATGGATTGTTTTGCAGCCGTATTCTCGGCTATTCGTTCTAACAATTCTCCATGTTCGAACATTATATTTAATTTTATTTTTTTTATTCAAAACTAATTATTTGAAGATTTATTATTTTCTAAATTTTATTTTCACGCTCTATCTTATTATCATCAGAAACATAAAACTTGTCGAATCCGCACCGATACTTTCCGCGATTAAATTCGCTTGTCAAATCGATCACGACGAAATTGTAAAGTCCACCATCCCAAACCCTCTTGCAGAATCTCCTGAATTCCGCCGCGCTCATGTCGTTTGCGACGTGATCGCCGTAGATGTGATTGAGATTCTTGAGATCTTGGCGAAAGAGACATGGAAAATTAGCGTTCTCCCTTATCGTCTGTCCTGGCAATCGAAAATAATTCTGCGACAGGTAGAAACAGTCCACGTTGCTGTGTCGACCCCTAACGTAATACGATTCGCATCGGTTCTGTCTCTCCAAAAGCAGATCGTCGAAAATCATGAGATTCTTATCTTCCGATTTCAGTTCTCTAGGATCCGAAACGTCGCTAGCGTTCTCATAAAATCGACACTCGACGTTCAAAGATGCACTTCTCTTCATCAGCTCCGTCGCCGCACCGTCCAAAATGGTCGAAAGTGGAGCTTCGCTCTTGTCGAATTCCTCCCTACTGTCAAAGATTCTGGCTATGACGTCCTTGGGCAATCTACGATCCATGCACTCTCGAAGCAATCTGTATTCGGATTGAAACAAGCTCTTGCCAAACACGAACAATCTGTCGTAATCCAACCAGTCGGGTCGGGACAACAGATTCATCAACAGATTGGTCTTTCCACAATTCGATTTTCCCACTATCAAACCTCTTATGCTTTTGGGAAAGAACTCGTTATTCGACCTCTTGGTCGCGGCGTCGTTCCAAGACATATCTTTAATTTTCATCTTTGTTTTATTTTTTTTTTGTTTGTTATTTTAGATTCTTTTCAAACGCAAATTTTTTATGTTTTTCAAACTCTGTTTTTAATGTTATAATTTATTTATATCGCACCGTCGCGAGTTCTCTTCAATCCGGATCCACTCGTCATTTTGGCTAAATCTTGTATGGGTACCACGGCATCCTTAAAATCTTTCCAACTTTTCGGCGTTCGCTCTAACGCAGCTCGCTTCGCCGGCGGACTGATCAACTTGTCGATCAACGCGTCGGCTGCCCTCTTGCCAGCCACAGAAGCTATCCTACCACTGGCTTCGCAAGCGGCTTTCTTACCAGCATCCAAAGCCGTCTTCTTACCGACCTCAAACGCGGTCGATGCGAGTTTTCTACCCGCATCGCTCGTGAACGCTCACATTATAGAATCGACGATGCCAGAACCGCCTTGAACGTAAGTTCTTATGTATCCCCTGTTCTTTATCACCAACATATTTTATTTTTATGATATATTTTTGTTTTTTCACTGGTAAATCGTTTTGTTGTTTTTAAATACTTTTATTATTCTAGTATAAAAATTTACTGTTTTATTTTTGTTTGTTTGTTTCTCTCTACTTATTATATACACATCAATCCTTCAATTCGTTCATCGGCCTTTTATAGTGGTTTTTATTCAAAACCTTCTGTCTTAACAATTCGTCAGATATAGCAACTATCTGATTATCTAATCCTGTGTTACCAGCCCGTCTGCTCGCCATCAACAAACTCAATCTCTGAGACAGAGCGTCAGAATCGCTCGGAAGAAAAGTGGTTTTCACCCCTTTGCCAGTCACCGATTCGATGAACTTCTTGTTCATATCCCATATGGGTTTCACCACTTTCGTCCACTTGTAACTTCTGTTGGCTTTGGGTCTCGTCTCTCTGGCATCGTTATTTCTCTTCGTGGCGTGGGTCTGAACCAGAATGTCGCCGTAATTGTCGAAATCCTGATCCGTGTAATCGCTAGGCTTGTCGTAAAGGAGCAATCTGCGCAGTCCATCAGTCAATTCGTATCTGTTCGAACCCACGATCAATTCATCATCGCCAATATCTACTTCTGTGTCTCCTACAAAAATCCTTCCCCCCGAATCCTTATAAAATCCATACGACTGATCTCTCTTACCGCCATCATCATCAGTCGATGCGATGCTACTAGTGGTGATAGTCGAAGCTGTATCATCAGACTCGCTCTCTGTTTGAATTCCCGTGGGAACGTAATCCGGTGTAGATTGAACGGAATACCGATTTCCAAAACTAGGAGGCAACGAACCCATTCTCAAAGAACTCTCCTTTATGGGTCTCAATTCTTCGACTATCTCCTTCCTGCTTCGCTCTTGACCCTCCGTCACGGGTTTAAATATTTTTGTGGCTTCGCGTTTGAGTTCCATCTCACCAAGACGTCTGCTTCTATCAGCCGACTGAATGCCCTTCTTAGCACGCTCAAACTCTTCTAAAATTCGATCTCGGTGTCTAGAATCCATCTGTAAAAACATCTTTCGTTTTAATTGTTTTATTATTTTCAAAATTAAATATATAATTATTTTTATGTTTTTTTCTCTCCTATATATATCGATCACTTTTTTTTTATTATTTATTTCCTCGGGTATTCCCCCCGCTCACGTCAGAAATGGAAGCGTTCGACAGTTGTCCGTCAAGTTTTTTGGAGGAAAAAAAATCCGGGTATTCCCCCCCCCCCCCCCCACCCCACGACGAGGGGAGATAACTCTGTATGATCGAGTTTATGAGAATCGAGCAATCCGATTGATCAATTGGCGGAGAATCGAGCGATCTGATCGGTCGATTAGCTGAGTTTGGAAATTCCCACTATGGGAATTCCCCTAATGACGTCATAAATGGGAAAAACCCACCGCCTCAAAAACAATAGAGAATTCTACACCACTGGTCTAGAATTCTCAAACCGTTTTTTATGCTAGCCCAGAATATTGGCTCGCGTTCACCAACGATGGATTGATGGTCTGATCTGCGATGGGAACGTCAACAAAAAAATTTTAAAGTAAAAGAAAAAAGTGAAAATGTACAATTTCACCTTTTTTTAAAAACGCGTGACGTTCAACGTTCACCACGAGTATTTGAACGTTAAAAGTGCGATCTAGGAGTCACAAAAAAACATGGAGATTTCAAGACCACTGAACATTTTTGTGAACAAGCGTGCGATTTAACACTGAATCCCACGTTGGTAAACGCATCGTGTACACGTACATGTACAAAGTGGTCGTGAACTCTCCCTATACCTACTGACGGCCATCCACCCGAGGATTAACCGGGCTCGACGTTGCTTAACTTCTGTGATCTGACGAGAACCGGTTACCGCAACGCCACCGCGCCCCATCATGATTATTGCGTGTATTCAACGTTACCAAATACAATACAGACATTGAGAAATGTGCTAGATACACATGCGCGGAATCAGACCTACGTGTATTCGTGTACGTAAGTCATGTAAAACGCATCTGCTTAGTCGTTACGCATCTAAGTGACGTCATGACGTGAATGAAATGTTTCGACACAAATCAGTGACAAGCAAGAATGTAAACAGACCGCCAAAGATGATATTTTTTTTTACTAATATCAGCTTCATCCACTTAACCCTTTCCGACCATGGTTATCGTGACGTTTTAACGCCACGAAGAATCGGGTCTTGCCGAAGTCAAACGCAATCGTTAGCCCTTTAATCCTGGTGGTATCTTCTGTATCAGTTCCATGACAGCGACACGAAGAGTCCATATTTATTATTGGGGGGTACACCAATTAATATTTGCAACCTGCAGCCACAAGATATGGACTGGTCTACCAAACGCATGCACTTAGCATCCATCCTATTTAATGAAATTATGAAATATCATGTTCCTGGACGAAAAAGCGACCGCACAGGTTCAAAGTCGGAGTATGTAATATTACGTACCGTAGTCGCAACACACGGCAATTTTTATACGTAATATTACTTACCGTAGTCGCAAAGGGTTAATTCAAGTTAATCGTGGTATAAATACAGAACACAACTCACTCGGGTAGAGTACGAGGATATCAATAAACGACTCGTGTTGGATTTTTTCCTGCATTTCAGCGCTCTTCAAATACAGGAAAAACGCCAACTCGGACCGTTGATTCCAGTCCCCGTAATCCAATGGCGTTGTGTTCTGTCTTAGTACCTACTGTATTTTCAAACAAATGTCATCTTACAGGCATATTCTTTTAACTCATTCCAAAATGTTTGCTGCATACATCTTTTTTCAAGTCCAGTTGTGGATTATTTTTAGGGTGAAAAAGTCACCATTTAAGGAACAAGCAACAAAATGAACATCACATTGGGAATGATTGGGAAAAGGTCCAGTAATAATTTACTCCTACAGCCATGTACGGCTGTAGGAATAAATTGTCTGCTGAATCTCCACATAACACAATAAGGACTCTTCAATTTTCCTGTTTGCATTAGTTCATCAGGGGTAATGATATCAACGGAAATATGCGAGTCTATTTAGCATTTCAGGGGAATGCGAAAACATTTCCAGTCCTACAGCCCCCCCCCCCCCCCCCTCCACAAGCCTGTAGATCGGAATTACAGTGAAACTTCCCAACTGAGTATACTCTATAATCCGATAATCTTCACAATTCAGAAAATTTGTTGTTCCGAGTCCGAGTTAGTCCATAGTTTTCAATTAATTAACCCTTTACCTAACATGAAAAGCAGACGACACTCGCAAAAAAATTTCTTGAACAACTATTTTTTTTCTTTTTTTGTCTCAAAAACATAGGTTATGACCCCTCGTTGGAACGAGCTCAACGAGCTCGTTCCAATGAGGGGTCATAACCTATGTTTTTGAGACAAAAAATGAAAAAAATAATGAAAATTCACTGGCGATTTTTGAGAATAGCGCTGGCCGGTTTTGGCCGTTACGTTAGGTAAAGGGTTAATAACTTATCAGGATCCCATAACTCCGGATTATGGGCACGGAATTATTATTCTTACCACAAATCCGAGAGCGCGATGCTTAGTGGTTAGAGTATTGCATTTTACACCGAAAGAACTACGGTTCGACCCTGACCAGTGGTAACTGTGATGCGTCCATGGGTAATGCAATTAGTCCCGGTTACCCACGTGGAGGCACGGTACCGATGTGTACTAAGGCGTACTGAAGGTTGACCGTGCACTTGCCTTCACCTGCTGCTAACACTGTTTTTTGTTGGAGAGTTGGAGAGTCTGACAGTTGCCCACCGTTGCTCTGTGGTTCGCTTCCGCCATCAGTAAAACTGTCCGAGACGCGGTGAGCTGGATGTCGAAAGTGTGGTTAAACCCCAATAATTACTTAAACAATAACTAGTCGGGATCCCATAAATCCGGATTGTGGACAAAAATTGTGATTCTTACCACGAAACCAGTGCATTTTGGATTATCTAATCAAGATACAACTAAATAATAAGCACTTTACGTTCGATTTTAAAAGATACTACCTGTACCATAATGCACCGGGGATACTATATAACCTCGTCAGAACATTGCATTAACAGGTGTTTGTATTCGGGACAACCTCAGCAAAGTATGGAAAGCTATATTGTGAATTTCCTGAACTCAAACACTTCTTTATATTCATTTCCTAGCAGTTGTATCTAGTCAAGTGTCGTTTGCCTATCGAACCAGACAACATATGGCTGGAGACAACTCTTTGGATTTTGTGAGTTTTTCTTCTCACAAAACTGCAGATGCCAAAGCACCTGGTACATAACTTCAAAAGTAAATGACCTTGACTTCAGGAATCCTCCTCTTTATAGATTCTTGATCTTTAATCCGGATACCTCCAAAATCCGGACAAAATATGCAGTAACAAGGGTGTCAGTAACATAGAGGCGTCACTGTATTACTAATTCTCCGAAACTATCATTGTTTTTTATATCGTCTGTTCCTTGATTCCGAACTTTTCATCTACAAAAAAATGTGTTGGTCGAATTGAAGGAGCTGATCATTTAGAACATAACCACACATCACACGATACATGACGTGGCGGATACGGAACTTTTTAAAATATTCCCACTGCATAACATTTGCGCTTCGTGTCGTCGTCGGTGGGAGGACCTCGTGGAGATATGAGCGACTAAATGATCGCAATATCAGAGAAAGTGGCGCATCTACGAGAAAGCGATATAGAGGAGTACTGTACTTGTTCGAGAAAAGACAACAGTTCATTACTCGGATTGGAGTACAATTTCTATCATCGAGTTGGCCGCGCGGAGGATTATTTCAGGAGGCGTTTAGCCGAGTGAAATAATCCGGGCGGCCCATGAGAGGATAAAATCTTACTCGAATCCGAGCAGTGAACTGTTGTATTTATTTTATTTTCTCGTTATTTGTTTCCCCCAAACAACCCGTTATAATTGATTCAACTTAGACAATAGTTCACTGCTCGGAGTCAAGGACGCTTTTTATCCTTGAGTGGGGCGTGCTGGGGCGTATTTTACGAGGAGTAAGTCGAGTGAAATAATCTGCGTTGCCCACGAGAAGATATAATCGTACTCGAATCCGAGCAGTGGAGATTTGTATTTATTTTATTTTCACCTTATTTGTTCTCCCAACACAACCCTTTATAATTGATTCTGTGGCTACTTTCAAAACATGTCCAAAAAAAAAAAAAAAAAATCCGCCATCGCTGAGAGTGGAAAAGGATGTTGGGAGTGGAATACCATTTCTGGCGAGTGGGAATACGATATGTTTTGGGGGAAGGAAAACGAAAGAAAATAAAATAAAACTCATTTGTAAACATATAAAAAAAATAGTCCGTCATCGCTGAGAGTGTAATACGATGCCGAAAGTGGAATACCATTTTCGGCGTGTGGTAGTGGGAATACGATTTGTTTGAGGGAAGAAAATCATAATGGCCCTCCCATTGGTGGGGGGTTCGGGGGCTCCCGAACCCCCACAAATGGGAGGGCCATACCCACACTCCACCTCATGGTCCCTAGCCACCCCCCCCCCCCATGGTTACGCCACTGGATGCCAACGAGAGCGATATTTTTACCTCTCTCCCTCCATGCTTTAGATGCCGTAGACACCACCATTCGGACACTAGGAAGACTCTGAGACGGAGAGTAACGACTTCGATACACAGAGTTCTTGAAATCAGTTGAAAAAATCTCATTTGTCTCAAAGAGGGAGAGATCGCCAACCGCCCCGTCAGCGTCCAACAATGGCATCATGTCAGTTCAATGATTGAAATGAAGTCATGGAAAGTGCTTGGTTTTAGAAACTGAATTTCAAAGCGTTCTAAACCCCTAAGATAATTGTACATCCGTGATAACAAAGTTTCAGTTTCCCCTTACTCTTGTTGACTAGATTCTTCACCTTTACCTACCTTTACTTATCTAATATAACTGAATTATCAGTTCATCGTATTCACAGAACTCGTCATTCAAATTATATTCTCTCCAGGTACTCTGGTTTCCTCCTATAAAACCCTGGCTGTCGAAAGTGTTGTTAAACGCCGAAAACGACACCTGACCATGCAAGTGGCAAACTAACAATAACACAATTGTTCATTACCTTTGAGGAACAACGAAGTAACATACTTATGTTTGAAACTCGACTCGTGCCAGTGTTAGTTCAGTCGTCGTCCCCTTACAGTCAATATCACTGATCACAGGTTAGTCACAACAACTTGGAAACTAAGTTGTAACTATTTATTTATTTATTTATTTATTTATTTATTTATTTATTTATTTATTGGTGTTTAAGATCACTTTCAGCATCTTAGGCTATCTCATGACCACAACTGAGTCGTAGCTATTACAGCACTGTTGTGTACCTGTTAAGGAATGGTCTTTTTTAGATGCGGCGTGTCAACAAAGAAAAGAGGTATTTGTCTCCACTTCAACCCGTAAATTCAATGCTTTTTATCAATATTGTTGGCATTATATATGTCCCGTTTGATGAAAGGATAATTTATTTTTATCGCACATCTCTTCATCTTCAGTGACAGTTTTGAAACTTCTTGAAAATCACACGTGAAAACGATTGAAAGTTTAACTGTCAAATCGAAGCGGGAATCCGTATCAATCAACTGGTCATCTCTGATGTGTTTGAGCATTGTCAACACGTGTCATGACGTCATATGTATACAATCGGGAACCTTGTATATAGGGAGTGAGCAAGTTCCATAGAAAAAATCAGTATTTTAGCAGAAACTGTGAAAGAAGTACCCGCGTGTGTTAAGGAACGGTCTCGCCTAATTTGTTATGGGCGAGTCTGGTAAATTGGTTAAGGATGGGTCTTTTTGTGAAATTCTGTTCAGGCCGGGTCACGTTTCTTGGTGTTTTGACGTTGGTTCGGCAGAGAAATGAGACAACACAATAAACGATATTTGGTTGTTTTGTTGCCGTATACGCGTTAGGGCAGACGCCGTGACATACTTTTAAGGTTTTCAAAACACGTTCAGTCCAAAAACAATACATGCATTTAACTTATCGTATAAAAATTTATTTTCGTTTTGGCGGAAACTATGGCATATTCTGAAACCACTGGCTGTGAAAGATTTTTGGACAAATTAAATTGAAATTTTTAATATAGTTTTTCTAAGAATGTTCTTCGGATTTCAAAATCAGAGAATGTGTTGTTCGCAGGCAACTCACAAACTGTCTTCACGCTTTCTTCGTTTATGTATTAATCAGTGATGGACAAGAATAAAAACTACCTTTGAATCTCTTTTATTTGAATTTCAGTTAAATTTGATAAGGTTAAAATTTAATTTTCCATTAAAAAACCACTATCAAAGTTAATATCCCTGTATTTTTTTCTTGTTCATCAGTGTTCAATACTTTGAACTTAATATACTCAGGTTGGTTTTAAAATAGATCTAATAAGATGCTTGCTTTGGGGCCCGAAGAAAATTGTTAGAAAAAACTATATTAAAAATTTCCATTTAAATTTTCCCCAAAGAAACAACTAAATAACTATCCACATTGGATCTTGCTTAGCGAATATATTTTTGCAGTAATTTCCCCAGAAAATACACAGAACGACACGCGTGAGTGAATGAGTTAATCGATATGGCACGAGTGTCAGCGAGTAAGGATAGAACGAGAGGCCGTAGACCTCGAGTTTTATCATTCCGCGATGGCACAGGTGCCATATCGATTAACCCATTCACACACGCGTGTCGTTCTGTGTTTATTACACGCATTCACGCCTATAAAAAAATATTAGAAGGACACTCAGCAATTCATTTGATAACTATCAACAAAAAGAACACATTTTATCGCCAACCAATTTTGCGAGAGGAACTCGTGTTACCATTTCGTCCTCTGAGTTCCAATGTGTTCTATGTGTCTATACTGGCACATAGAACACATTGGAACTCAGGGGATGATTTTTAGCTATCGCTAGCGATTTAAATTGAAATTGCGCTGCACGATTTGTAGAAAATTCCAGTGAAATTTCGCTTCTATTTAAAAATAGTCCGTCAACGAGTTCCGTTCCGCACGGAACAGATTTTCATTTTCCGCATGGTTTAGTGTTGCTGTAGATGGGTATTTCATAGAACAGGCGTGTAATCAAAAAATAGCGAATGCACACACTGTTGATTTTATGAACAGAAAAAAATAAGAAAATATCAAAAGGAGGTGAAAGTGGTGACAATTTTTCGCTGTTTAAACTCACTTAAAAATAAGAATACGATGGTTCCCCCCGTCGGAGGTTTCTCGATCTCCCGCTCTATAGAATTGACCCTTTTTCTCATGCCATTCCCCATTCACTTATCCTTCAGGTTTCCATCCCCCTTTTCCATTAGTATTGTTAGGAGTTTTGTTCTGGTTGGCAAAAATTTGGGTTGGTTCTTTCTGTGTTCCAGGTGCTCCGTTACCCCTAAATTACACATTTGGCACGCTCTTTCTTCGCCTTTCCCTATTCTCTCCATCAACTGCAATGACGTCGATCTCAGTTTAAACAATAAAGACCCCCCCCCCCCCCGCCCCATAAAATCCATCCAGGTAATACACAAAAGCTTAGGCACCTGTTTTGTTCCACTCGTCTGAAGAACTCTTGGTCTTAATTCCAGCTCGCCAGTTTCTATTGCAATCCTCGAACTCCCTTCCCTGATAAGCCTACTCCCCTGCTTCAGTCCCCCTTCTAGATAATAACGTTGTTTTACACAATCTGCTGTCTAGGGGGTTTACGAGATAATTCAGGTGGCATAATTTTCCCACATCTATTCTATGTTTAATCGGCATCCACGTGAATTGCCTACTGGCCGCCTCTAGCGCGGCCGCGTTACTTCAGCCGGTTATCCACCGACTCGCATCATTTTGTAGAATTTCCAAGTTCCTCACTTCTGTTTGATTTAGAGGGATCACATCCGTTCCTGCATGTGTTTTTCTTGGTAATCCCACCCTCTCCAAAATGTTTTTTTTTCCAACGAACGCATTGATAAAGCTATTTCTTCCAAGTAGTTTTAACTAATTAGTATCTTTCCCCCCTTTGTCTTAACCCTTTACCCAACGTAACGGCCAAAACCGGCCAGCGCTATTCTCAAAAATCGCCTATTAATTTTAATTATTTTTTTCATTTTTTTCTCAAAAATATAGGTTATGACCCCTCATTGGAACGAGCTCGTCGAGCTCGTTCCAATGAGGGGTCATAACCTATGTTTTTGAGACAAAAAATGAAAAAAAATAGTTATTCAAGAATTCTTTTTGCAAGTGTCGTCTGCTTTTCATGTTAGGTAAAGGGTTAAGTTTATTTGTGTGGTTTCGGTATATGTCTCTGTCTGTAACACATCAATTCACTCCCAAGTATGCATATTCTCCCGTTTTCTCCGCTTTTATATTCTTGCTTTCCTCTTCACCAATAGAGAATTTACCCACCCTCCACTTTCGCATAGCATGGATAAGCCTTTCCTTTTTTCAATATGTTTTGTTACGAAAATAAAATTGTCATTTATATTATGTATAGCTTTTTTCTGGCTCAGTATATTTAATCAGCTTATTATATATTACCAGCTTTTGATACCTTATTTACTTATTATCCCCGCATTTTTTTTTTAAAAAAGCGGGGATATTGTGGTGATCTCCGTCCGTCCGTCCGTCCGTCCGTCCGTCCGTCCGTCCGTCCGTCCGTCCGTCCGTACTGTCTGTCCCGTCCCGTCTCCCGTCCCGTCCCGTCCTGTCTCGTCCGTCCCGTCTGCCCGTCCGTATGTCCGAACTTCATATCACCAAGAGTATGTAATTCGAAACCTTTAAACTATGCAGAGATGTCCAGGAAGCATCTGTAGATGTGCATAAAGGTTTCGGAATTTTGATTTGTCCCAAGTGGTTCCAGTGGAATCACTTTGATTGTTATTGTTAGAAAATCGGTTTCAATTGAAAGGCTCCTCGGGTGTTTAATTGGAAACGTTTAAACTATGCTAAGGTATTCAGGTAGTATCTGCAGACGAACATAAAGGTTTCGGAATTTTGATTTGGCCGCAAGTGGTTTAATCACTTTTATATTGTTATTGTTAGAAAATCGGTTTCCATTTAAATGAGCCTGGGGCGTTTATTTCGAAACCTTTAAAAGTATGCTAAGGTGTTCCGGTAGCATCTGCAGATATCCATAAAGATTTCGGAAATTTGATTTGGTCCTAAGTGGTTCCAGTGGAACCACTTTTATTGCTAGAAAATCAGTTTCCGGTGGAAGTCCTCTAGGCGTTTTAATTCGAAACGTTGAAAGTGTAATCCTATGTTCTGGTAGGGTATCTAGATGTGCGGACAGGTTTCCGATTTTTGATTTGGACCCATGTAGCGCCCGTAGCATCACTTATGTCGTTAGAAAATCAGTTTCCGGTGCAAGACTCCTAGAGGTTTTAATTCGAAACTTTGAACGTGTGTTCATATATTCCAGTAGGATGTCTAGATGTGCATAAAGGTTTTGGATTTTTAATTCGTCCCCATGTGGCACCCGTAGCGCCACTTTAGTCGTTAGAGAATCGGTTTCTGGCGAAAGGCTCCAAAAAGTTTTATTTCGAAACGTTGAAAGTGTGTTTACACATTCCAGTAGGATGTTTAGAAGTGCATAAAGGTTTTGGAATTTTTATGTGGTGCCCGTAGCGCCACCTTTGTCATTAGAGAATCAGTTTCCGGTAAACGGCTCCTGAGGTTTTTAAATTCACGTGACCATAATTCTACACTCTGATTGATTGATTCTGTTTGATGTATAATAATATATGAAATATTGCTAATTAATTAAGACCAATTCTATTGTTTAGTAATAGTATTTACTTGTTACTGTTACTATCATATTCAAAAAAACAATGCATTTTTCGGATATTACACTTAAATTATTAGTAAGCCATATAGTTAGTTTGAACCTTAGTGTATATCCATTGGTATACTTTGAACAAATTATTCATCACTTACAATCAACGATGTGAAATGGGTTAATGGGTTAAACTGTTGAGGGCTTGACACACACATTCAATATTGTTAATACATCATGTCAGATGGAGAATCCAATCTCGGATGGAGGATCTTTAGCAGGAAAGAAATAATGTTGTTGTTTATCAGTCACTTTAATGTGCCATATAATACCTTTTCATTTCTGTCTGTATCAAGCATTAACCCTTTGAACCCCAGAGGCCGTCTTTTCCGGCCGGGTCACAAGCTACGTCATAATTTTATTAAGTGGGGTGGCTACAAGGTAAATGTGTGGTGTTGACCAATCAATATTTTCAACGTGCAGCCCCAAGGCTAGGTATAACCCTAAATAATAAATATGGATTCCTCCAATTGCTGCCATCGAACTGACATGGAATATACCTCCAGTGTTCAAAGGCTTAACCAATAATCACGAATGCGAATGCGGGGATATATAGTGTGCTTTGCACACAAATGACACTATCTAGTTTAATTATTGGAGGACTTCCACCCCAGGGATTGGTTACAAGGATCCTATTTTACCAATAAAACAGAGTTTGTTTACCCCAGTAAACAAGCACTGCTTCACTTCCCGGGGTTCCCACGGGGATTGGTACCGTTAACTTAACTCATACTGACAATGAAATAAGAATGAAGTTATTTTTATTGCTGGCGACTTATGAAGGTGTTTCTTGTTAAGTAGTTTGTCTAGGCAGGCGATACTCAACTGGAAACAACTTTTCATGTTTTACAACTCTCCTTGCTCACTGTTATAAGCATTATAAGTACCAGAGAACCTACCTACTGTATTATAACAAGGGTGAACAGGCTCGATACAGCGTCCCAGATGTTAATGTATCGGATAATTATATCGGGTAGGGTTAGCGTAGTTGGCCCCATGTTAACAAACAACAAAATATTAACCTGTTGTGAGAGGCATTTGCTTCTACTTATATACAAAGACTTCTACCGGAATAAAATAAATACTGTAACGCTTGATACTCTCTTTTCCTGCTGAAAATTAAGAATTTAACCCATAAAATCATGTTTGACAGAGCTCATGGAGTACTGCCAAACAAGATTGAATTGACTAAAATCCAAGTTGCATTCATTGTGAAAAGATTTGCTGCTGCAACTTCGACATTTTCACATCAGTTTTGAGAGAGTTAAGGTTGGAAGGTAAGGGACAAACAGTAAAACACCGTATTGGTAAATCTGCGAAACAAAAATACAAAATAAAATGCAGTGTGATTTTTTTGATTTGATATTTTATTTGCCAGTTCACTAAAATATAACAATGTGTACATATAACATATACATTTTAAATCTAAAGATTTCAACAAAAATAGATATAGCATATGTTACATATAATTACAAAAAAATCCATATAATTAATACATTGTGTACTGGCAGGGGAATGCATAGCCAGATTGGCTGTCTTCCTGCCTTTCCCTGATAAAGAAAACAGAAAGAGAAAGAAAGATCAACAGAAAGAGATAGAAGTAGATGTTACACTGCAGCATTTGTAGATTCCGATTACTTTGTCTTGATTTGGTCTCATACAACATGCGCGCAAAGTGTCGCTGATGGTCAACTGCAGAATGTCGCTCTCTTGGTTCGCTGACACCATTCCTGTATGTAAGTATGGGAGTAGTAAGAGTTGAAGAAGATCTACGAAATTGTTGGTGAAAGCTGAATTAGAGGCGACATGGACGAGAATACCAGACAACACTTACTAACGAGGAGAACACATCATTATTCATTTACCAATGAAACCACACGTCACTATTCATAGAATTTGCTGTTCACATTTTATTTTATTTTCCACCTTATTTCAAGACCACAGCACTACATCCAAGCCAGGACTACTCATGAGTTATGCCTTTGAGATAAAAATGTTTAGATTCCAAAAATTTTTTGCTGGGTATTACTGGACATTTTATTACTTTTAGTAGCATCTAGATCAACGGAGACAATCCGGGCAATAAGGGTTCGAGCAGGAAATGTATTCAGAATAAGAAGAAAAAAACATTGTTGTTAGCTTTTTCTTAAATTCTTTTCTATTCTCTGTATTTCTGATATCTACTTCTAATTCATTCCATAGCTGTGGTAGCGCAAAAACGGGTAATTTATCCAAAGTTTTGTTTCTGGTTTTGTGTCTCTGTAAGAGACCGGACTGTCGAGTATTCATATTGGATTGGTTAATTGAGAAGAAGTTCTCAAATGAACCCGGAAGGTTACCATTATGCCAATCAAACATAAATAATAAGGCGTGTAGTTTGTATAAGTCTTTTAGCTTCAATATACTATCTTTGATAAAAAGGGGATCGGTATGGGCATTGTATTTCTTATTATTTATTATTCGTAAAGCTCGTTTCTGCAATTTCTGGAGACGGTCACAGGATCTTGTCGCACCCCATAAGGGAATTCCATAGATGAAATGGCTCTGTATCAGAGTAAAATATAACATTTTCATCACATTATGGGGGAGGAACTTTTTAACTTTATTGAGAACAAAGTTGGCAAGTCCAACTTTCGTACAGAGGTGAGATATGTGGGCGTTGTATGATAAGTTTTCATCAATATTTATACCAAGAAACTTTAAGGACTTCTCTCTTTCCCCATTGCCAACCTTGCTGATTATTCGATTGTTTATACAGACATTCTGATGAGTAGCATTCCTTTCTCTGTGTCCTGGATTAAGTAAAATGTATTTTGTTTTCTTTTCATTTAGGACTAGGTGGTTGGCTGCGCACCAGTCAAATATGTTTTGTAATTCTTCATTGAAATCTGCGGCTAGAGTATTTATCTCTGCTCCAGACCTATATACTTCTGTGTCATCGGCAAACGATAAGACATTTAATGTAGTTGAATTATGTATGCCATTAATGTATATTAGAAATAAAATGGGACCCAGCTTTTGAACCAACTTATAGCGTTACCTCTTATTCCATAATGTTCAAGTTTCTGAAGAAGGATGTCATGGCTTATTGTATCAAAGGCTTTAGAAAGGTCTAGAAAGATAGCTAAAGTGGTGTCCTTACTCACTTTGTTATTTTCTACGGCGACATGCTTTAACAACTGCATAATTGGATGTAATGTGCTGTGCTGCTTCCTGAAACCATATTGGTGATGATAGAGAATATCGAATTTATTCAAAAATTTCATCAGTCTAACAGACATAAGTTTTTCTAGAATCTTTGAGAAGACAGGTAGGATACTTATTGGTCTATAGTTTGTGAAGTTGTTTTCATCACCCGATTTAAAGATTGGGATTACCTTTTCAATTTTCATTCTGTCAGGAACTGTTCCCTGGCTGAAAGAGATGTTCATGATGTGAGCAAGGGGATCAGCAACCGTATCTATCGACTGCTTAAGGATATTTGCGGAAATATTTTCACAGTCCTGACTTGCTTTGGGCTTCATTTTAGTTACGATATTGATAATTTCAGAAGACGACGTTGGTAAAACAAACATATTATTTGGGAGTGGAGATTTCATGAATTCAGTGAAAGATTTACGGGGATTCGTTATTTGTTTAGAGGTCTTTTTTCCTATGTTTACAAAGAAATTGTTAAATTCCTGAGCGATTTCGTTCGGGGTATTTATCTTTTTATCATCTAGATTGAAGAAGGAAGGTAAATTGCTTTTGTTTTTGTTTCTGTTCAGAGCGTCATTTAAAATTTGCCACGTTTTTCGCATATTACTTTTATTTTCCAACAGGACATTTTCATAATACATTGCTTTGCTTTGTTTTTTAATTCTGTTGAAGAGACGACAGTAATTTTTGTAATTTCTAATATTACGTTCAGTGGGACTTCTTATTTTTTTAACGAAAAATTTATTCTTGTTATTAGAGGAGATTAGAAGACCTTTCGTCATCCAAGGCTGTCGCTTTATGTATTTCTTATTCCGCTTTTGATTTTGCAATGGAAATGCTAATTCAAATACTGTCAGAAAAATGTTTAAAAAGTGTTCATAAGCAGCATTAGGACAATTAGATTCCATAACTGCTGTGAAATCACACTGAGACAACAATACCTTGAAATGTTCGATACTGGTAGTGTTTATTTTCCTGGATAGAAGTGGCCTTGTGCTGTCAAGTGACACATTTACAGATTCGGCGTAAAAGATTCCAAAGTGATCGGATATATCAGTGAGAATTATGCCAGATTTAAAAGAGTTTATTAAATTATTTGAAAATATGTTGTCTATGAGCGTAGCAGAATGATCTGTCACTCTGGTAGGTTTGGTGATTGCAGGCATAAATCCCTCACTAAACATTAAATCTATGAACGTATCTGTTTTCGAGTGGGAAGCTACCTTGAGAAGGTCAATGTTGAAGTCGCCCATAATGAAGGTTGTTTTCTTTTCCTTGTTAAGTATATCAGTTATGTAGTTGATCTTTGATTGGAAAAGATCTATATCCGCTTTGGGGGCCGTGTTTGGTCGATATACTACCCCTACAATTCTCGACGGATTCTTATCCTTTATTTCTATAAAAATGGATTCAAATACATGTGGTATGAATATAGACAGATCTCGTCGAATAATAAAATTTATATCATTTTTTATAAATAGTCCTACTCCACCTCGACCATCGTCATCAGTCGGTCGACTTTGTTTTTGTAAAGGGTGATATCCTTCTAGAGTATAAGATAAATTAGAGGGGACCCGAAAGACTTCTGTAAGACCAATAACATCAAATGTATTTTCATTACTGTTTAGTTCAGACAATAAGTGATTTAGGGGATCCTAATGGGCACTAAGACTCTGACAATTGATATGAAAAGCAGAAAACGATCCACGCATGTCCCTGAGCTCTGGTTGCAATTCGCTAGGAAGGAGATATTTACAGTCAGTAATGTTGTATATTGATGTGGAGTCAGTATCAGTATTATGCGTGTTGGTCTTATCATTCATCAGATAATTGAAGTCGTAGTTAGAGTCAGTCTGGATCTCGTCCAAATTGATATTACCCGCCATGAGTTACAAACATACCATCCGCAACACCTCGGCACAGAAGCATGAAGGAGACCTGTATAATCATGAATAATGGAGACAAATCATTTGTAACCGGAAAGAAACATCAAAGGGAGTTGTACCAGAGCAATATAAAGTGTGTAAAGAAAGATTGTCTTTCTCATTGTATTGGTTTAATATGATCAAAAAGGGGGTAGAGAGAGAAGTAAGTAAAAGTAATCTATAGAAAACGGAATTCCTCATTCCGTAAACATTATCAATTGTTCCCTAGCTAACGTTTGTACAAAACAAAACTTTTAAGCTAACGATCATCACGATACACATATCACCTGTACAGCACAGACTTGAAGTGACGACAAGGGACGGACAAACTGATCAGTCCAAATATATTGTCAGTAGGACAGTTGAATAAAATAGTAAATGATTGATGATTCACCACACTCCCCGAAAATGATGTGGCGATAATTGACGGTCAAACAAATCTGTCGAAGTTTTCGGTTAGTAGGTCAGTTGGGTGGTAAGATTCAAATTTCCCATCGAGGAGCAGGTCGATAACATGACGTTTTTGTTACCCCACCACGAGTTGGAAAAGAGAGTCATGTAAAAATGTGAAATTCCGTGCGCATGGAGGTATTACAATATATTCTTGGTATTGGTGGGGGAGTTTGGTGTCTGCTCGATTTATTGTTCTGAAGTAGTTTTCTAAAGGATACAAAAATAATCATTGTGACGCGTTCTTCGTGTCTTTTCTGGATTAATAATATGGGATGCGTATAACAAAGATAAAGGTTAAGTCAAATTTTCACTTTGATTTAAATGATTTGGTACTGGATTAGTTTGATAGTCAACATTTGTTCCACCAAGTTTGCTTTATTAGAAATTATTGGAAGATGCCCTTAGATACCCTCCAACAATTTCCAACACAACAAAACTTAATTCTTCAAGCTGCATTGACTTTAGGCCAGTAAGGGAAGAAATAGGGAGACCACAGCAGGCACATTCACTTTGAATTACATATAAATGATTTGGTACTAAATTATTTTGATAGTCAACATTTGTTCCACCAAGTTTGCTTCATTAGAAATTATTGGAGGATGCCCTTAGACACCCACCAAGAATTTTCAACACAACAAAACTTAATTCTTCAAGCTGCATCAACTTTAGGCCAGTATGGGATGAAACAGGGAATATGAAGACCACAGCAGGCACATTCACTTTGATTTTGGTACTAGATTATTTTAATAGTCAACATTTGTTCCACCAAGTTTGCTTTATTAGAAACTATTGGAGGATGCCCTTAGACACCCTCCAACAATTTCCAACACAACAAAACTTAATTCTTCAGGCTGCATCAACGTTAGGCCAGTAAGGGACGAAACAGGGAATATGAAGACCACAGCAGGCAAATTCACTTTAATTTAAATGATTTAAATGATTTGGTACAAGATTATTTTGATAGTCAACATTTGTTCTACCAAGTTTGCTTTATTAGAAATTATTGGAGGATGCCCCTAGACACCCTCAAACACCGCAGGAACATTCACATTTCAATAACATGATTTAAAGCTAGATTATTTTGATACTCAACCTGTGTTCTACCATGTTTGCCTTATTAGAAATTATTGGAGGATGCCCTTAGACACCCTCCAACAATTTCCAACACAACAAAACTTAATTCTTCAAGCTGCATCAACTTTAGGCCAGTAAGGAAAGAAACAGGGAATAGGGAGACCACAACAGGCACATTCACTTTGATTTAAATGATTTGGTACTAGATTATTTTGATAGTCAACAATTATTCCACCAAGTTTGCTATTTAGAAATTATTGGAGGATGCCCTTAGACACCCTCCAACAATTTCCAACACAACAAAACTTAATTTTTCAAGCTGCATCAACTTTAGGCCAGTTAGGGAAGAAACAGGGAATAGGGAGTCCACAGCAGGCACATTCACTTTGAATTAAATGATTTGGTACTAGATTATTTTGATAGTCAACATTAGTTCCACCAAGTTGCTTTATTAGAAATTATTGGAGGATGCCCTTAGACAGCCTCCAACAATTTCCAACACAACATTGTTCCACCAAGCTTGCTTTATTAGAAATTATTGGAGGATGCCCTTAGACAGCCTCCAACAATTTCCAACACAACAGAACTTAATTTTTCAAACTGTATCAACTTTAGGCCAGTATGGGATGAAACAGGGAATGTGAAGACCACAGCAGGCACATTCACTTTGATTTAAATGATTTGGTACTAGATTCTTTTGATAGTCAACATTTGTTCCTCCAATTTTGCTTTATTAGAAATTATTGGGGGATGCCCTTAGACACCGTCCAGTAATTTCCAACATAACAAAACTTAATGCTTCAAGTTGCATCAACTTTAGGCCAGTAAGGGAAAAAACAGGGAATAGCGAGACCACAGCAGGCACATTCACTTTGAATTAAATGATTTGGAACTAGATTATTTTAATAGTCAACATTTGTTCCTCCAAGTTTGCTTTATTAGAAATTATTGGAGAATGCCCTTAGACACCCTCCAACAATTTCCAACACAACAAAACTTAATTCTTGAAGCTGCATCAACTTTAGGCCAGTATGGGATGAAACAGGGAATATGAAGACCACAGCAGGCACATTCACTTTGATTTAAATGATTTGGTACTAGAGTATTTTGATAGTCAACATTTGTTCCACCAACTTTGCTTTATTCGAAATTATTGAAGGATGCCCTTAGACACCCTCCAACAATTTCCAACACAACAAAACTTAATTCTTCAAGCTGCATCAAATTTAGGCCAGTAAGGGAAGAAACAGGGAATATGAAGACCACAGCAGGAACATTCACATTTCAATAACATGATTTAGAGCTAGATTATTTTGATAGTCAACATGTGTTCTACCATGTTTGCCTTATTAGAAACTATTGGAGGATGCCCTTAGACACCCTCCAACAATTTCCAACACAACAAAACTTAATTCTTCAAGCTGCATCAACTTCAGGCCAGTAAGGGAAGAAACAGGGAATATAAAGACCACAGCAGGGACATTCACATTTCAATAACATGATTTAGAGCAAGATTATTTTGATAGTCAACATGTGTTCTACAATGTTTGCTATTTAGAAACTATTGGAGGATGCCCTTAGACACCCTCCAACAATTTTCAACACAACAAAACTTAATTCTTCAAGCTGCATCAACTTCAGGCCAGTAAGGGAAGAAACAGGGAATAGGGAGACCACAGCAGGCACATTCACTTTGATTTAAATGAATTGGTACTAGATTATTTTGTGTGAATTTGATAAGATAGTTGAAAACAAAATGGCTACAAATCTAGAGTGGTAGATGGGATGGTTGGTGCGGTGGTGGTGGTGTTGGAAATTCTTTCAAGCTCTTCGATTCTGCATATGTTCGATTACTCGTAAACCCAGTGAAAATGCAGGATTTTTTTTGCCATACACCTTCGTGCACAAGGCTTAATTGGTTGTGTCACCGAAGAGCCGAATGCCGTTAAAAACACTTATTCAAAATATACTTCACATAATTTAAGAAAACGAATTTTTCATTTTGTAAAGGCTTCAAAATGTCACTGTGCACAACTGTGGCTTTCATGTGATATCAAGCCTCACTTTGACTATTATTTAAACTGCAGAGCTCATTTGATGTGCAGGGGAGATAAGTCTTTTGAAAATAAGTTTCATGGTCATTGCGAATGGTTCTCATGGGTCAAAGAAGATAGTTCAAGTGTTCAAAGGGTGACGAACAAGTGTTTAAGTATCTGCTCAATCAAAATAATTAAGTAATTATAAAGTATTATGTAACAACATTTATATTTACATTGTAAGCAGCGAACAGAAAGATGGTCAGCAGCACAAGAGGTACTGATCTTGCTGTAAGTTTGAGAGTCTCACAGTTGCTCGCCACAGCTCACTGCTTCTCTACGTGTACTCTGGTTTCCGCACCATAAAATCTCCGATACGATGTAACCCTGGCTGTTAGAAGTGTATTTAACCCTTTACCCAACGCAGACGATTTCAAAATTTATTATTTTAAATACCATTTTTTAAATTTTTTCAAAAAATTTCAACAAAACCATATCATGTGACCCCTCTTTGGAACGAGCTCGACGAGCTCGTTCCAAAGAGGGGTCACATGATATGGTTTTGTTGAAATTTTTCGAAAAATAATATTTTTTCAGCTGCTGAATTTGCATATTACGCGGGCGGATGCGGGCGATTCGTTGGGTAAAGGATTAAACGCCCAATAAATAAACAAACAAACAAACTCGTCTTGATGCTAGTTTATCCATAGGTCCGTCCGTTGTACAAACTTGTCTTAATCGTGATATGACATATCTTATGTTTTGTTTTTAGGGTAAGTGTATATTGTATAACTAGCTGCGCAGGGTTATGTAGCTGTTCGTTCGCCGAGGCTAAAGATCTATGGTAGTAGAGTAATGACGATATATACCCATTTGTAAGATCGTTATTAAATATGGTCATTTCCACCCGGGAACTCATCCTTGTTGTGCTAATATCAAATTCCAGTGATTTTTATCTTGCTTCTTCCTACCAATTTCAATCTGAAGAAGAATGGTGAAAAATCACTCGCATCGTTTCAGTAAGGGAGTTACCTGTCATGGTTTGTGAGAAAACAATTTTTAGGCTTATCGGTGAAAGATGTTGCAAATGTCATCTGGAAAATCATTTCAGTAAAGGGTTAAAAATTATGCCGACTGAGTGGTGCACCTGATCTAGAGTCTGTTAATTAAAATTAATTGAAATTTTATCTCCGCATCTGATCAGACTCAGTGATAACAATGCAGATATACAGTTATCTGTCGTTGGAATAATTTCACGTTTTTTTTTTCTTATTGTACGGTTACCATGCTTTCAATAAACTAGGGGTTGGACGTTCTTCAATATCCACAAAGCCTTTCACAAAGGTTCTCCTATATGAAGTAGTGTTCAGATAATAATATTATGCAATTGTTCTCTTGGGCTTGAAAAATGTTTTGATTCTCAGGCAATCCCCTCAATGAAAAGAACATCACCACACCCCCATTGAATATTTTTATTGCCTTACAGTGTCTTTCAATATTACTAAAAAGTCTGGGACACTCGAAACTATTTATGTTTTTTATTGAAGTACAGTTCGGCCGCCGTGAACTGGTCACTTTCCACGTGTGGGCAATATTCCAACGGACGCCAAAATATTAGATTCCTAACACCAATAATAGGAATAATCATCAAAAATATTAATTAATGAAGCACCGGGTACAACCCGGTGCTTCATTTATTAAAATTTTGCTGATGATGATTTTTATTACCTGGTAAACGCATTCGTGGATTTCAAAGCCCACGCGTGGATTATAACCAGTTCACGGTGACTGATATGTTCTGTGCGCAACTGAAAGCTGAAGAGCATAACTAAAGATAGTCTGCTTTCTGTGGATTTGCAATTGTTTCTATGCAAGTATTGGATGCCTATATAAGCAGCCAAGGCTTGTCCATAAACAACTCTCAAGGCACTGAGAATGTAACCTGCAAGTTTGTGCAGAGATACCAAGGGCAACTGTTCTGTTGCAGAAGAAGTGATCAAAGTCTTAATTAGGCCCTTGAGGGTTAAAACTAAATGAATTACGTTGTATAATTATGCACTTTCTATATATTCAGTGTGTGAAAAGACCGCGGAAAGCCTCCCCATCCATGCTCATTATAAGCAAGAAAAATATAAAAAATAAAATTAAAAACCTATCCCCCTTCCAGCCTCCCTCCCTCCCTTCCTCACTGATATGTAAAACAAATGCCTGAGAATCAATTAATTTATTTTGTGCGGCCTTATCGTTTATTGTTTTTAAAGGTACGCTTTCTACTGATTACTGACCTTTGCTAAAGCGCTAGTCTTACGTTATACTTGGGAACGTCTGTCGATCGAACATTAACCCTTTGAGCCCTGGTGGTATTTTCGATGTCAGTTCAATGGCAGCAATTGGAACAGTCCATATTCATTGTTTGGGGTAGACATTAGGGCCGCACGTTAAAAATATTGATTAGTCTGTCCCACGCATTCACTTAGCAACCATCCAACTTAATGACATTATGACATATCATGTTCCTGGACGGAAAAAACTGTCTTTCCGATTCAAAGAGTTAACGTACGCATAACTCACGCGCGAATGTGCGCCCGTTCCACAGTTCAAGTCTATCCTGGTTGCATTACCCTTTGGTGGTTTCGCTCCGTATTGCATCACAGCTATTGTTTAGACCGGTGACATTACAACTGTGGGTTTGTTGAAGATACGATGGCGATCACAGACTCCAAGGGATGACAAGAACTAAATAATATGTTTTGCTCAAACAATCTATGCTGTCTCTGAAGATCAACTCCGTAAAAGCTTACCACGATATTTAACACGTTGGTCATCCTGTAAAACCTAAATCGGGCAAATAAATACGTTTTTATCTGAAAAATTCCGAGTTAACATTACTGACTGATGAATTCAGCATCTACAGCATTTCAATAGTTTTTTGATTGACAATATTTGATTTCCAAACAGAAAATAAAATTATGCAGATTACACAGGAAAACAAAAGAAGACATAAATTGTGGATTGGAAAATGGATCCAGCAGGAAGCTAATGCTTTTGTAAGCTGTCTCCATAGTTTGTTGAAGAAGGTTCCCCTTTGGTTACAAAATTAAATGGATGGTGATAATAAGCATTCTTTATCTCGCAATCGGGGCGTTTTTGCACTGTTACGCAACTAAAGTTTAATGTATCTGGGCCCTTGTTCCGAATCAGTATCAAGGGCCCCTGATACAAGCGCGTGATTCTGCTGTTGCCACAACAACGGCATTAATATCATTTTTCGATCGCTTCGCGTTTTTCCCTTCAGAGAAAACAATATTAGGTGAGGCGAAGCTGAACCTAATATTGTTTTCTCTGAGCCGTGTATGACACTGTAAAGTATTTATTATGCACGGCATGCTAAAATGTCACTGGAGAAGTTAACTCAACGAATAGTTTAATTATGCGCACTTTTCGGCATCTTGGGTTGGTTTGTAGCCTATTATTGGGATTTTCCCAAGCGCTCGAGTCGAGGCTTCTCTCTTGAAGTTAAAGGATTAGCTTTCGCTATGAAATGTGGAAAACTCCACCTCAATAAACGATGAACGGGATATTTTAAAATATAATAAACCTTTACACCAAGAGGGATATTTAATTCACCAGTAATTATTGCAAAAGTAACGACCAAATTCACGTTGGCGAAACACACAGTTGCTCCACTTCGCAAGACGGTATTCAGCAAAGTGAATCCCAGTGACGTAATTTTCTCTGAAGTGTAACGTCATCACTGACCTCAATATGGAGATCAATGAATGCTATTCTATTTTTCAGTTTGCGTCTTTCCTTCGATAAGGCAAATGAAAAAGTTCCTCATAAAATAGTTTTATAACACATTTTGTGGTCAATATTGTGAGATAAATTTATCATCACCACAGTCTGTTGTAATAATCTGTATTTATCGGAATGTTGTGTTTTCGTTCCGAAGTAGAGCAGCGTGTCATGGATTTAGACAACTGGACAGCGCTCCATTATTAAAGACATTTTAGGAAACTAAATCTTACTTCATAACAAAATGTGCCGTATTTAAGTGAGAACATACCTTCGATTTATTGTGACACTCCCCACAGTGTTTTGTTAAACCCGTGATGGGCACGACGCAGCCTTGTGAGTGGTTTACTGCATGTTCGCTTGGGGGATTATTTTATAATTTTCTGCGATATATGGTCAGAAAGACGTCTTTTCGAGTAACCAGTTTGTGATTCTGGTTGATTCCTTTCGAAACTCGCATATAGATTATTATCAAAGACTCATTGGTCCATAATTGTCAGTTTATAACCACTTAAACTAGAAAACAAAAACCCGATGCGGGCGTTACTGAGGCCCACAGTGGGGTTTTACGCAGAGGGTATTATAGGATTAACAGCGCGTTTAAGTCTTTATTACTCAGCGAAACGCTTTCGTGATTTGCCTTTTCTTTCTCACGAACATTGATTTTGCGATGAAGCTCAGATGCGTTTTAATTGTGGCTCACTCATAGGGGGAGGATGGAGTAAGTCCAGGGTCCCGACCGGGGGTGGGGGGGGGGGGGGGGGGGGTGGTGTTCAGACGTTTGAAGAAAATAAAATTACTAATATGTTTTTTCGCATTTATTGGCGCGCCCTTGGACTCCGACTTAGTTTTAAAGGATAACAAAACATTATTTTTTATGATATTTCATCCATTCCCGCTAGAAATAAACAAAACGTATCCCTTATTTGCAGTACTTGCTTGGGAAACCCTACTCCTAGAACGGGGCCATGAATACAAACGGCCAATTGAACATTTAGGCGACATATTAACGTAAAACAGGCATTTTTTAGTTTTAGTACCGGATACAAGCCTTCCAGAAGGTCAAGAGTCAAGGATTTGGCGAGTTTCATACTTGAAAATCAAAATTTGTCTCATAGGATTTTGTCTACCCCCAAACACCTAGGCCACCACTATATGCGTTTGAAATGGAATATTGAGAGGATTAAAAGTACCATCGATTGAAAAGTTATTTTGGAAAATACTTTCAGAATAAATCAAAATACACTCATCGTATTGCTGTTTTGTTTTCACCTGCAAGTTTAGTAAACGAAAAAATGTTGTTGCTGATTAAGCTTGCATCCAGCCTAGATGCAGTACGTGGAGGGTGGATTGTAACTAAATCACCCGCGGAGTGGAGTCATCACCCAAGCTATAACTTTCAAATTTTGTACATGTCGACAAACAACACAAGCAATGTTTCAGCCGATGGACCTCCGGGTATAACCTTGCTTGTACTGGTTAGGATTTCAATAAATTTGCAATTATTGTTTGGGTGAAATCTCCACTCTGTCGGTGATTTAGTGATAATACACTCTCCACGTACTGTATAAGGGTGCTGGGGTGGGTGCACACTGACAAAAGTGAAGAAGTCAATGACTACATTACTTATTCGTAACACACATTTGATATTCGACGTTGCTTGGGCTGAAATGGCAAAACTATTCGGTTTGCGCTCAAAAGACGCTCGAAACTGAGAAAGATGGCTGAACAGGCTAGAACCATTAATTTGAAGAATTTGCATGACTTTGGCACAACCACTTTCTGTTTTGCATCACCCATGGGTAATAAAAAATTAAGTTTTTTTTTCACTGATTTGGTGATATGAAGCCGAGAAACATAAACATTGTGTTGTAATCGCCACTGATTAGAATTGGAAGCCATATTATTTTCATCTGTACGCGAACAGAATGATTTGGCGACCTATTTCTATTCGTTGTGACAACTCAAACAGAACACTGGAAACAAATGAAATACACCAGGCGCGAATAACGCCTTAATATTGATCTGTTTGATATTTTCTGAAACAGAAAGATTCGTTGTCACACTGTTTGTTAATAAAAAAATGCCTTACATTTATTATATGTTTAGACCTTGTTTCAATTGTCAATGACCGGGTAATTATTCTGCAGTTCACTGGTTGTTTCGGTCAAAACTACCCCATCGTATCAGAAATGCTTAAAGAAAGTGAAATTATGCGATTAAAGGAAAACTAACAGCACCATTATTGGCACTCCCGGCCATTTTTTAGTGATGCAAGGTGAGACGCAGAATGTGAACATCATAGGACCAAATCAGAGAAGGGTTTTCTCCCAAAGTCTAGTCGAGTATTATTTTGTAGAAAAGCATAAAAATGACAAACAAAGATTCAGCCAACAGACCTCTGAGTACAACATAGAGGTACATTGCGTGAAACTCTTCCTGTTCTGAATCCTCACAGAATTGGTAGTTATTATATGGGTCAAACTCCAGTTCACGCGTGTTTTGTGATAGTAGTATATTAGTGGCCTAACGATCCAATTTACAGTGTTCGGAAACAGTAGGGTGTTATCACAGTGTAGGGGTGGATTTGTCACTTTGTTTGAGACAGCCATCTCTTGTTTCTATGGGTCACGTGGTTGCGATGTGTCTGAAAGATATTCAGTAGTATAGGGTTGAGTTCTGAAGATATGTTCCATTCTACAATTTCTACTGGAGTATGCCGAATTACCTATAAAGACGCGATAATGATTTAACTTACCGAGGTGGACTCGACCAGATCGACATTCTAATGGGGCTCAATTGGTGTGATTAACACCTAGTGCTATAGGGCATCAACATAGTGGGATATGTTCCATTGCTTGGGAGTTTATCAAAGTACAAAAAAGACCAGACAATGACTAAGATACCGAAAAGAACTCGGCAGCTTCCCTCAATGTTGTTTACTTGGCTCGGATTCTCCCCAAAAGCGCCCCTTTCGCTGAGCGCACCAATTCAAAACGACAGCGTACCTGCTGTACGTCCAGTTCTAATTCTGTCTCCAGGATTCCTCTGAATCGGCCAGGTCTCAGTTGTTCACACCAGATTTCTGCACTCACCTTAGTCTGCGTCAGTCCTTTATAGTCCTTTTAGGATACGAGAGCTTGTATGGCTCCTACCATTGAGCCGATGGGCTTGTGTGCTTGGGTACAATATGTGCACAACACACGCAACACATGGGCAAATGCAGGTACTTGGAGACTACCAGATATCATTGTTTGGTAGTAGTGGGGACCATTGGGTACCACTATTTGGGGACAAGTGGGGCCATTGTATCGGTTTCCTACAAACTTCGCTGTAAGCAAATTATTATACTACATCTATTGGCCAAGACCGGAAAATCGGAATACTATTGAATTGCAGTCTTATGACGTTTCTGTAATTTTGATGAAAAAGCACGAAAGCGCTTGTAAGCATTCACCACCAGCCTGGTGGTCAATGAGCCAAAAAAGGTTTGTGGTCAGGACAGTAAACAGGGAGGGTGCGGCCCCTGCTTACTTGACCAAGACAGGAATTTCCCCGATGATTATTACGAATATATTCCTTAAGTTTTAAAGCCATTAATCTAATTCTGTAAGGAATTCGACCATGTGGTGGACTGGAACCAGTCTAGCCCTGAAATAGGCCAATGTCTATGTTTAGATTCACTTCTCTGGAATATTTCAGTTCATCGGAAAAGCGTCTCTACGGTTTACTTTTCAGATAAACTGATATATTCCAGACGATTGAATATATAGAGGATATGGAATGCGTGTTTTTCTCATATAATATTTATGAAACTCGTCCGAATTTTCCGGTTGGGCGAGCCTCTGGCGAGCCCAAACGGAAAATTCGGACTAGTGTCATAAATATTATATGAGAAAAACACTCATTTCATATTCTATTTATCATATGACACACACACGCACAAATTAGCCACTTAGTATGACTTTTTATCCCATCACCTGACTTGAGTTGCAGACGACACTTGGAAAAAACATCCTCGTATAACTAAAAATTTCACTTTTTGCTTCCAAAATATAGGCTATGACCCCTCATTGGAACGAGCTCGAGTTTGTCTTGTAGGTAAAAGATTAATACAATATAACCCACCCAAAATAGGACAGATAACGAACGTAAATTCTCCCTACTGAAATTATGCAAATATGACCCAGTTGTATTTTGTTTAGCCAATCAAATTGTCTAGTTTTGAAATTGACCAATGAAATTGACGGAAGGCTTTATTTATCACTGATTAATATGAAAACAAAATATCAAATGTTTTAAATTGAACAAAATGGACGAGTCATATGATAAAAAAAAATACCGCAAAGATTCATTTTCTTTGGATCGACGACAAATTGGTTTGACTGACGTTTTGATGACATTAACAAGTTTATGATTACTCTGTGTAGCCCCACGGTGTTAATATCTTGGTGGTTTAAAGATGAGTTAAATACGCATTGATTGGAATATCTATAACTGGAGCAAGAAAGAGTACCTGTATATCTCTGCGAGAGAAGGAACATCACATTACATCAACGATAGTGTGGGTGCAAACTCCACGAAAAACTGGGTAAAAACAGTTCATAAGCACCGACGAATTCCTAACACATTTAGACCGGTGGTCAGAGAGTTTGGTTATTTATTCCAATCCTATGTTAATCTGCGAACTATTAAGACAGCGAGTCCATAATCACTGATATAAGTCACGACAATCAGCAATATTCCCATGAGACTAAAATCCTCCTCTTCCGATTGGACGATAGCTCGCTTAGTATATTCTATGTTTACGGCTCAAGTGGCAAATGTTACCGTCTGACGTCACAACGCGAAATATTCGCAATGACGTTGCCCGTATCGGAACTGCTTCATCAACGGAGTGACTAGCAAGCTGCTTCATTTTTTTCTGGATGTTCCACGTGTGCAACAGACGGTGTTCCGAATGAAGTGTTGTTTAAATTACAAACTGATTTACGATTTGAACCAAGATAGAATGAGTTTATCTGGTTTATTGATTATTTATCCAGTGCCGTCGTGGATACACGAGAGGTTCATTCACTGAACCAGTGATCGTTAAAAGTTGCCTTGAACAAGGCAACTTTTAACGATCACTGATTTAGTAAATAAACTTCTCGTGTTTCATGATGTAGGTTTTGGGCTATAGGTAGTGTCTATTGAATAATAATAACTTATAATGTCATGGTAAAAGTCGTGGCTACCTTCCAAGGCTTCTGTGGATTACTGTAGCTAAGTTCCAGTTCTGATCGGACTCATATTTCTCAAACGAGCAACCACCTGTTCTACGTCTATTTGGATCTCTTTGAACACCACCAGCTACAGGCCAGTAGCATACTGCATGACTATTCGGGGGTGTGTGGGGGGGGGGGGGGGCAGAGGTGTGTAACACCAACAGGATTTACACTGTTTGCTGTTGTTATTATTGTTGCTTCCGCTTTTTATGTTATACATTTCTCATAATTTCTTTAATATTCACCAAGTGATAAATCCACCCCCTACATTGTGAAAACAACCCACTGTTTCCGAACACTGTAAAATAGTAAGCCGTGGCTGGCACGTCTGTTTCTGCTTGGAAGCGTAGGGTGGGGGTCGAGTCCATCATATATTCGACAAAAGTTCCGGAAATCCCATGTATCAATCGCAGCGGTGCTTTACATCGCTAATTTATATGGAAAACCCTATGATCTTGACCCTCCTCACCCCAAACCCCAATGTTAACCATTGCACCCGAGAAAGGACTTTTCCGACTAAGAAACATGATACGTTATCATTTCATTAAGTGGGATGGCCGCTAAGTGAATATGTGGCGTAGAACATTCAATATTTCAACGTGCAGCCCCGAGGCAGCACGTTTAAAATATTAATTGGTCTACCCCCAAATAATGAATATGGACTCCTCTAATTGCTGCCATTGAACTGATATTGAAGATACCACCAGGATTCAAAGGGTTAATTGAGGGTGTCCCACTCTCACTGGGATACATTTTGTTGAAACAAATGGATTCCAAAAAGTACGTAACCTTCGTCATTCCATTGTGTAAGTCAAGTGGATCTGACAGAAAACTAAATTTTACCACAGAGCTTGATTGGCAGCTTGCATTCCTCTTTGTTTTCACAACTTCTAGATAAAGAGAACGCTTGCATTGAAAATATGGTTTTATTACACCGGTTTTAAAATCACTGTTTGAAAACGTTTTTCATACATTTTTACCTACATATTTTCTTTTGCAATTCGTGGAGTCTTTGTACAAAACAAGTGTCAAACAAACTGTTTCCAGCAAAACTATTGGCACACACAGAAACCATGGAGGGTGATCTTAAGGCTTCCTAAATCAATAATGTGATCTCAACGGCGACAGAAAGACAATCATAGTTGCCTTTTGTGGGATTTGGCCTGACAATGAATATCAAAAACTTGATCAATTTCTAATCCGTGATGTCAACTAATTGATTCTGTTTACGCTGTCTCGAGAGAACTTCCAAACAGGTGTATTATGGCGAATAATGAACTCGAATCTAATTATTCTCTTCAATATGTTCCCTTGACGTCTGGGGGGAATATGAAAATTAGTCGCATGTCAATTGGCTGACAAAAGTCATAAAGATGATACCCTAGTATTGTTTCTGATATAATCCGGCCTTAACTTTAATTGACCCCCTTGAGAAAAACATAGTACATACAGATATAATCTGTGAACATTACCATTTTTGGGGTTCTGAGATTTTATTTACTGAAAGACAAATTCAATAGTATTTTTTGCCGGAAACGAACTAAAACATACCAGCGAGAGGTTTGTTGACAAGACTCGGAGCGTAAATAAGGATTGTGGGTTTACAATCCCAATTTTTTTAAAAGGTCGAGACAGTTTTGCTTGAACTGGAGTCTTATACTTGGAATATTAAATCAGACGGGAAGAGAACCATCAAAGTCCGCGCAAATAAGTTTTACACCCTACCAATCGACCATCTTCACGGAGACGCTGGCCAAACTTCATCTCGTTTCTTAGTTTACCAAGAAGACATTGTAACATTTTTACGTGGATCTCATAAATATGTTGTTCTCTTTTTTGTTCACAGAACTGCAGAACTTCACCTTTCGAAAATGAAATGCGAAAACGTTGTATCTCAAATATTATTTTCGTCCAACTTTCAGGAATCAGATCGTTTTTGCAATATTTTATGTATGAATTCTCTATCCAACGGTGTCTGTGTTGTGACACTACCACAACACTATCGCAATCCTATTAACTTTGCAATCACAGGACATTAGTAGTTTTTAAATTATCGGGTTGTTCTACTCATTGTGAATGGTTCATATACGCAAAGAATGGTATGTAGATTCTAGCCTGTTAACCCTTTACCTAACAAATCGCCCGCATCCGCCCGCGTAATATGCAAATTGAGCAGTTGAAAAAATAAAATTTTTCAAAATATTTCAACAAAACCATATCATGTGACCCCTCATTGGAACGAGCTCATTGAGCTCGTTCCAATGAGGGGTCACATGATATGATTTTGTTGAAATGTTTTGAAAAATTTTAAAAAAATTATATTTAAAATAATAAATTTTGATATCGTCTGCTTTGGGTAAAGGGTTAAATGGACAATAAGCCGTTATTTTAGTAAACATACAGTACAGTCGTCGTAGACTGCTCATTTTCACGAGAGGACAATATTTCCACGGACACAATAACATTTAATTTCAAACACCAATTATAGGAATAATCATCAGAAATTTAATGAATGAAGCATCGGGTACAACACGGTGCTTCATTAATTGAAATTTTGCTGATAATAACTTTTATTACCTATTAAACCAAGCGTGGACATCACTGGCCACGCGTTCGTTACGTCCAGTCCACGGTGACTGTACTGTATCTTCTTTCAGATTTTGTTTGTACATGAAAGAGCATGTAAAACACTGTATGTATCAGAAGCAACACGTAGTTGATTATATTTGTAATAAAAAATTTAATGCGGACGAATTTTCAGAAGACACAGCATTGCAAACATATAAACGGAGTTGCCCGAGAGTGATCGGAAGTAAACGCAACAGCGTGCCATAATTTCTGAATACACGGTAGAATATTTTTACCTTAGCTGCGATCTGAATGAGTGACAGCCACGAACGACAGTAGTGCATTATTTTAGCACTAATTGGGCATTATTAGGCCAGCAGATTTGCATTATTTTAAATAAAGCAGAATTATGTTTGAAATAAAACCCACAGCACGTGCATCGCCAATGGCAATCCGAAATCAAATTGCATGGACGCATACGCTATGAACAGAACACGTGTACGCAAACTTCACCTTTGTACATCGCAGAAAGCAAATTTCGATGAATACGGAAAATGACATTGTACTTTGTGCTGCCATGGACATATCCGTTACTGATCGGGTAACTAAATCGAGCTAAACAAATGCTGCATGTCGTTTTTAAAAAAAAACACACAACAGATTCTCACCTACAAATTAATTTATTTTTATTGATACGGGGGTAATAATGTAAGTCAGAGAGCACTATGGTGGATTCTAGACGTAAAAATTGCATTGCATTATTATTTAATCGATGCGGATGCTTTCATACGAATAATTTTTGAAACATACGGGTACCTTTGCATAACGAAAATAGTGAAAATAGTTGCATGTTGAACTTATTTTTCTCAAATTCGGCTTAACTGCGTGCGCCAATTTTACATCTCGCATGAGAACACGAACACATACCTCCCGCCTCCTCCACACACACGCACGCACGCACGCACGCACGCACGCACGCACCTCTTGTTTACTCACATCCAGACATGCTGCGTTTCATTGGATTTAACTCATGAACAGTTTATCATAATTGCGCCCAATTATCAAATTAAATAAATTTGATGAAACAGAAACTTATTACTTTATTTTAATTCAATAAACGAAAAATTGTGAAATAATCAGCCAATGATACAAAAGAATCATTTGTATTTTGCGATCAGGAATCGACCAATCGACCCAGAAATGTGAATCCGAAAAAGTTAGACAACCGTATCCGTGGCACCTTCGACAAAGTTAGCTTCTCAACAAAGAGACCCTAGGTCTGCTCACGACCATGGCTGTGGGCATTTCAAATTGCAGCATTTGTTATTCTGTTACTTCTGATGTTTTCAATTAATAAACAATTTTATGTCGCGTACACAAGTTTTTGGGTTTCCTACTAAATTTTCCGTTGCCGCCTTTCATAATTTTCTAATTAAACTTTTAGTGTCCAGTACAGCCGCCGTGGACTGGTCGTAATCCACAATAATAATGTACAGTGATGTCAACGTAGGCGTTTACCAGGTGACAAAAATCATCATCAGGAAAATTTTAATTAATGAAGCACCGGGTTCAACCCGGTGCTTAATTAATTGCATTTTTGATGATTATTCCTATAACTAGTGTTTGGAATCTAATATTATTGCGTTCGTGGAAATGTTGCCCACCCGTGGAAAGTGAGCAGGCTACGGCGGCCGTACCGTAGTCGTTTACCTATTATATAAATATAAATAGGGAGTGAGCGATTCCGTCCGTGCAAGTGTCCAGCCAGAAATTCAACCTTTGATTATCTCACTTGAAATGCAATGCAAGTACAAATTCCCGTCGCGTGGGTGGGGCTACTGTTCTGAACTATGGATATTCACCTTTTTATGATTTTTTTTTGGTGGTGCCCTTTCTGATTACTGCCTGATAAACCTACCAATTAAGCTGAATCACTCCAATGCTGAATAGCTGTGATAATTTGTTTATTGTCGGAATGCTAACCAACACACTTCTCTGAAATCTTTTAAATTAAAGAAACCGCCTTTGCGAAATGTGAAAGAAGATAAACACTTTTATTATACACTAAACGATAGATTATCGAAAAAATTGCAGAAAGATAGAAATCGTATTCCCCACTGTGAAGATAGAGAAATGTTCACTTTCACGAGATCAATCAAAATGGCGGCTTTCAAAGCATCATTTCAAGGTCAATACGAGTGAAATTAGCACTTGAAATGATCAATTTCTTCTAAAAACATATAAGGAAAAGACAATCTAGTGTTTTTGAGTGGCTACCGATCATTCTCAGCAATAATTCAACACGTATTCACCTTGAATTGATGCACGAAACCATCCAGCTGAATCAGATCGCAAGACGTGACCTGTTCCGAGTATCGATTAAATCACGTCCGTGTATCCATGCGCGCTGTTTACTTTCATGCATCAATTCAAGATTGAAACGAGTGGAATTATCGATTGGAATGATCAGATTCTTATGTATAATAAATAGAACATCTAGTATTTTTGAGTGGATACTGAAAATTATCTCACTCGTGACCGAGACTAATGGAGATTTTCGCTCGCGCAAGCGTTCTCGAAAAATAAACATTTGTCTCAGTCACGAGTGAGATAATTTTCGGTATCCACTCAAAAACAAAAGATAACCTTTATATTTTGTATTATCCTTTTGATTTAGAAAATTTAATTCTTGCTTGTTCTGGAATGATGTCCCGCTAGGTTTTAAAACTGACGGCAAATATAATAATTCCACTTTGAAGGGACCCTAGTCATACAAGAAAAAAAGGACGAAAAGTGCTACACCTCAAATTAAAATGGATACTCAAAAACATCGCACTAGCGATTTAAATCACACAGCATTGTAAAGCATTTGTCAAGAACTTCGTGAAGTGATGCCTGCTATTTAAAAAAATAATCATTGTTCTTTTTTAAATCTTAACTTTAATTATTTTCTCCTTGAGTTGTAGAGTATATGTTGGACTTCGCACTACTCGGGTATTCGTGCATGCGTAACAAGCAAGGCAGCGGTAGGATGATTGAAAACGCCAGCGAAGGAGTCATCATCCAAATCACCAAGGCCTTAGACAAGTCCGGCACATTGAACATCTACTGATACGTGATTATAGTTGGCCAACTCAACTTCGAGGAAGGTCGCTATGCTCAATAATATATTAATTCTATGAAATATCACCCAAAACCCAACTCAGCGATCATCTGCGCCCAAACCGGCTACGGATAGACCTAGCCGGTGGTAGGATCCTACTGGGGCACCTCCGGGCACAAGATGGTCCTCTGACCAACAATTAGGTATAACGAAACGTACCTGTCCCGCTCGTGGATTTGGTCAGGCTTAAAAATCGAGATCGTAGACCCAGGAGAGCGGCTCCACGACTATTTGCAGGTATTCTACAACCAATGCCATGGAGAACTCACCCTGTACACCATCGATGAGTGTTCCGCCCCAAAGGATCTTACGAAGAAAAGGATATGCTGTCAGAGTTTACCTTCAGTGTAGGTGCTGAACCCAAAAGACAACTCGGTCCCGAAAAATCTAAGACAGCAGACCCGCTGGGTTGCTCTATTTCACTGCAAAGACCGTGACACATTCGAAGACTATCTTCAGGAGAACGGTGTGATTTCTTCACGCAAGCAACGAGCTGCAGTTTCAGTACACCAGCTACTGTTCGAAACCAAGTATTCTACACTCCTTCTAAAACTGACCATCCAGCTGCTTGTATGGTGCTAAAATAAGCAAGCGTGTGTGAAACTATTTTGCTTGCTGTGTCAACACTTCTGCCTGCAGCATCCCAAGTTGCATTTTGTTTTGTTACGGAGTTTACGAGTGTTTTAGACTTAACCGATTAGTGACTGTTATGTTTCAGATTTTGTTTCACACGTTGGTGCAATAGAGTTTTAAAATGGATCCCGATGAGATTATCACCCGTCTTCAGGAAGAGGACGCTGGTGCTTCTGAAGTTCATACACCTTAGTCTTACAGCTTTATGCGACAGCATCCTGTAGATTTCTTCCCATTCTCCCAGAGAACCAACCAAAACTGATATCAGACCTAGAAGCTGGCCCATTTGTTGGACCTGCGCTGAACACGGCGACGTGTGAGCTGTTAAACACCAATGGTGCAACCAGCACCAGGGGTGCTGAGGGTGACAGCCTCGCCTGAAGATCTCAAACAAGAAGTGAAACTATCAGCCAGGGATGGCCCATAAACAGCAGACAGAAGGGGATGGAAGATCCTAAGAAGGTGGATGCTGGGCGGAAAGGGGTCGCGGTGTGAAGAACGAAATAGGAAAAGAACGGCCAGGAGGCAGATGTTGACATATCTGACAAGTGTCAACAACATGATCGAGTAAGAAGCTAAGAACCGTGGCAGAAATCATCACAACACTGGACGCCACACATCTTCGGAGTTCTGATGGTTATAGGACGCATATGGCTGCTAACCCACCGAACTCCACCTCGTGGTCAGACACGATAGTAGGATACGTAGTAACATCACCAGTGGTGCCACTCCGCACCCCCCCCCCCTTCCCGAATCTAACACATACGTACAGTGTGCTGCAAAACACCAAGAGGGTGAAGGTAATTTAAAAGTTAAGCCTGATCCGTTCTTTGTGCAATCATCGTAACGACAATGTCTTCCCAAGCACGGACGGAAAGAGGCTAGTGGATATGGTCTACCATTCGGCTGTGGTATCTGGCTTGGCCATGGACTATGTGCACCCATGCAAAATGGCGATGGGAGGTTCACCTCCGAAACATGAACTACCCTATAGCGATGTGGGTTTGGTTGTTCTCTAGGTTGACTTGCAATGGCGACAAAATAATGAAGAAAATCGTCGTTATGGCCACGACGTACAGACTACACGTCCCACATGTCAGGCCATCGGTTCTGAACCTTAACTTTCAGATTTTTATACGCCATCGAATCTCTGAAGGATGCGAGCTTACCTTGTCATTCTAGGAATAAGTTCAACCGCACTTGATGCCTATAAACTCACCAATTAGGTCCGCGAAAATCGACTTAGAGATGTGTCCGCCATATGTATTAATTATGGATTTACCAGAGGAGCTGTATGTTGCATTGTTGCAATGCTGGGGGTGGGTTGCTGTGCAGAACACAATAAAATCTCTGGACATCCTGCCCCTACTATGATAGACAACGCAAACCATTCGCTGCAGATGTGGCGTGAGGATCCTGGAGCAATGCGCCGATTCGCGTGTAGGGTCTTATCAAGGCAAACAAACCATAGAATTCCGACGGTATACTTAGATAATATGACTCGTGATGCATATTGTTGGCTCATCAATTTGATGGAATACATCACTTCCTCGGGTGAAGATCCAATTTACTGCTGAAGTCGCAAACAAAGTTTCACACAAATGCTATAGACCCGGGGCCTATTGGAAAGGGATTGCAGCCATCATGAAAATTGCCGAAGCTGCTAACGTCTCAGAAGATGTAGCCCGTGCGTTGTTAAAAATGCTGACTATTTGGCAGATCTACCTGCCGGTCCCACGAAACACATCCAGACCGAAGTTTGACGTCTCTATGCCAAACAAGGTCCACCAAGCTGACCTCTTAGTTTTACTTCGTGAACGTTTTCCTAGGAAACAAACCCGCGATCGAAAGGTCTTGAAGTATGCACTGGTAGTAGTATATGCGGCCAGTCGCAGGAAAGCCGTAGAACCTCTGACATCAAAAGATTCAGCAGAAGTAGCTTGCACGTTCTCGTGCATCTACCGCCTTGCAGTTCTCTGGTTCTCGAAGCGGATCCCGGGAGAGGGTTCATGGCTTCTGTGCCTAAGGTACTGACCAAGCACGATGTCTCAATCAGACGAGGTGAGAAGGAAGCCCACAGGGGACAAGGCATTGTAGAGAGGTTTAACCATACCCCCATAGCAGTTGTCCATGGATAAACACCTCATTTCATGCTTGGTACTCCTAGATTTAAGAGCCGCCTTCGACACCATCGACCATAAAACCCTTTACAGATTACAGCACAGACGTGGTGTAACCGACAATGCTTTGAAATGGTTTTCTCTTAGCTTAAAAATCGTCCACAGAGCATTCTCATGAACGGTGTTGCTTCCGATGAGACCACTCTGTGCTTTGGCGTCCCCCAGGGATCCGCCCTCTGTCTCATTTTGTATGTAATATATGTTTTACCACTGGGTGACACCATACGAAAACATGGATTGCAATTCCATTTCTACGCAGACGATACGCAGTTGTACATCCATTTTCATCCTACAAGTCAGGCTGTGGCACTGGATAGGTTGAGGCGATGTGTAGATGAAATTAAAACCTGGATGACACAAAATTATCTGAAACTTAATGAAGATAAAACAAAGGTTATTTATTTCGGTCTTCCTAATGAAATGTCACATATGTCAAAACTACCTCTGCAGGTTGAAAATTCAGCTATTGCGCCATGTTCATGTGTGCGCAACCTAGGATTATTCATGGATGAAAACTTGCGGGCTGACAGACATGTTAGTCATATCTGTCAGTCAGCATTCTTTCATCTCCGAAAAATCAGTAAAATAAGGCAGTTCCTAGACGATAGAACAACCGAACAACTTGTTCATGCATTCATTACCAGTCGGCTCGATTATTGCAATTCCCTGCTGCATGGCTGTAAAAAATCCCAGCTAGAAAGGCTACAGCATATCCAGAACTGTGCGGCTCGTGTTGTCACCAAATCACGTAAATTCTGTCATATTACACCAGTGCTGGAAAAGCTCCATTGGCTTCCTGTAAAACAGCGAATAGAGTACAAACTCCTTTTACTCGCTTTCAAATGTTTGAATGGCATAATGCCACAACACATGAGTGATCTTATACCAGTCTACAAACCACCTCGGTCACTGCGGTCGACGAATCCGGTAGCCCTGGTGCAGCCAAGGTCCAAGTTAAACACTGCAGGTGACAGGGCTTTTTCTGTGGAAGTCCCTAGTTACTGAAATGTATTACCTGCTCACCTAAGAAAACCCCAATCAATCACTCCATTTAAGACAGGCCTAAAAACTTATCTCTATAAAATAGCTTTTGATAAATGCTAGGGTTAGTTCATGTAAAGCCAAAGAGAACGCTAGTGGAGTTTAGGCTTATAAATTATTATTATTGATCGGACATCAGTACGCTTAGGAGATTTCGTTGTCTCAAGGCCAAAGATCCACTGAATGTATTGCCCGGCTACCTGCTATTGTCTCCGCTTTGAACAACGAATTGACTCGTCTGACTGGTACCCCCCTCCCCCCCCCCCCCCGAAAGATACCGTTAAGGCTAAGATAGTGTCGCAAAGACTTCTGTCGTTGAAAGTAGGTCTGTTGGCCAGGATGAGCAAAAGATCCCCTCTAAAGCAGACGTGTAGTACCTCTATCAGTCAGGTGAGCTAGAGGGAGGAGGAAAGCGTGCTACTGATCCTGTGTGGTCTCTCCAGGTTTACAGGCTTGGTAGGTCAATTACAAAGACCGGTGAGCCTATCTTGTGTCATTTGTCCTCAGTGTCTGCACGTAGGTTTGTCCAGGAAGGACTACTTGTCGTTCCTAGTTACACAGTGCTGCCTTCTGTTAGTGTTATCGATACGTGCTGCAGGTGTTTTTGGTTACGTTCCAAGCATGTGAGGCACACGTTACCCTCGCAGAGTCCAAGGATGTTGTACATCCTGTCTATGCTAAACTGCCGCGCGTCATTCAAATCGAAGGTCCAGGAGCATCTCGACTTTACATGTTGCACAGCGGTTGTGCTGTCCCTCTTTGGGCTGCAAGATGTAGTCCACCTTGCGATTGAACTGCGTTTGTGGTACAAAAACTCTTTTTCTGGATGACCCTTCGGCTTCTCCGCGTAGGGGGTAGATTTTCTTTTGCTTCTCTGGTGAAGTTGACTGAATCCCCCCCCCCCCCCCCCCCACTGTAGACGCCCAGGGATAGGACGAAATAGTCGTCGATGATTCAAACCTTTTGTGGATGTTTTTACTGTGAAACAATGGCTGGAGCGGACGGTGAGTGCGTATGCGAGGCATCAGTCCACACCATATTTCTTTTGCTTAATCTATTCGACGATGTGAGGTAGGGACATATTAACAACATCGTTGAGGACGAGGACTTCCTCTTGGTGCCGCCGTTCGTTGACTTTGGCGGAGAGGGCAGGGATAGGGACCAGAATGTCCGAGCTTTATCTCGAACATTCTTGCAGCTGGTAAGAACCGGTCCCCTAGCTTCCATCGTTCCACAAACTGGCCCGCACCCATGACTTTTGGAATGGCTTTACGCAAGTCTTGGCACTGAACTCTGTCTGGTCTGAGACGGTGTGTTTTCTGAAGGGATTTCAGAGCTTCGTGTTTGGACCTGTGGCCATACTCAGCCTCCTCATAACAGTCAACATGACCACGTAACCATTCATGTGGCATCTCTCCTAGCCAGTTCAGGGAGGTTTCGAGGATCGGTTTTGGAACAGTAAATACTTCGTCCCAGATGATGACTCGCGGAACATACTTCTGACCTGTTCTCTTTGGCGTGCTGTCGTTCTGTCCGCTCCACCAGAATAAGCTGTGATAGGTCTGAACCTTCACTTTCCTACCCCGCGTTTCTTTCCCTAAACGATGAGTCGGAGTGAACACGGGAGAATCCTTTACTTAGAACACGTCACTTGATCCAGTTGTCTTGCCGCTTCCTCTATCACTATTTAGGTAGGGATCTTATGATATATGAGAGGAAGCTGTAGAACCTGGAATATCTTTTAGCGGACACCATAACTCTGGATCCGGAAGGCATGCAGCGTAATCCTAAGCCACGTAGAGGGTTTCTCCCTTATCACGCCATTAGGTAGGGGCTACAGGTCTCAGCTTTCTTCCCGAGAGGACTCACGAAGATCACTCCTCGATAAGCTGCCATATTGTCCAACTAGTAGAGTGCAGGTTTCTCGACGTATATGCTATCCATTGCCACCCCAACAGCTTCTCTTTTGTCGGACCGTCGCAACATACTGAGGAGGTCGATATAGGCATGGGCAAACATAGAGGTGCTAAGATGGGCATATTGTGGCTGACTTCTATCGTAGTAAAATACATATGATTCAGGAGACACCTTTCTGGTGCTCCGCCAAGAGCAGACGAGTGTGTCTTACAAGATAATGAAGTTCACATTGGTCTGTGACTAGGCTACGAGTGAGACGCCTTCCTTCAGCTTTCGCGCCCTGAGTGAACTTCCCGACAATGACGCTGCATTGATATCTGTCTTTGGGAAGCTCTACTTCATTCTGCTTTTCAAAAACGACGATGGCATCTCCGACCTCTACCTCATTCAGGTCGTCGGACTCGGTGAGATGAGAGAGGGACCATCGAAGCCCAATTCTGCTTCTCGAAATGCCTTCCGAAGCATGCAGAGATAACTGGGTGTACACTTCGGTCGAAATAGCACGTTTTCATATCAATGCTGATAATGTCGTTGACGTGATACTCTTCTGCCTTCCAGAGGCCAACATGGCCATGTTCCACACAAGTTTTCTAAATATCATCCAGGAAGGAGACCGGCGTCGGTTTCCAACCATTTTTTTCTCTATCCATAACAGAGGCTGTGTGAATTATCCCGAATACTCTGTCTGCCAGAGATTCGTCTCCTAAGCACGGGCTTGATTAATGCATCGTTCTGTTTGTTCGATCATTTCGGAGCACGAATTGGTAAACACTGAGATGTCTGTCGTTCCCTGAACCGACACCCAAGAGCCAGACTGTAGTTGGTTGGTTTTGGTCGGATTGTTTTATGGTATCACACACGTCACCCTCATAGATATACACCTGCCTGGCTTGTGGGAAATGTAGCTCAATGGGCCAGGTGTGAGTATTGTGGGCGATGAGATGGTTTTCGCATACATTTTAACACGATTTTAACACACACTAATTTTTCTTTTTTCCATATAATTAAATAAATTTCGTATCGAATGGCGGGTTAAAAATTTACCCATTAAAATGTGTTAATCCTCTACGGTGACTGATTTAGGGCATCGACAAAGAATATTTTTTCTCGAGATCTCGAGATAATATCTCGACATACGGTAATATCTCGAGATCGCGACATAATATCTCGAGATCTCGAGATACGTATTTCGAGCTCTCGAGATATTATGTCGAGATCTCGAGATAATATGTCGAGATCTCGAGATGAAATAATCTTTTCCTAAATCAGCCACAGTAATCATCTCCCAAGTTGGATTTCATTTTAGAAATGTAAACTCGTACCTTATTTTGGATTTCGACATGCAGGTGGTGAAATACAAATTCTTTTAAGACACTCTAAACTTCAAACAGCGGACTAAAGCAATCAGGCATATGGGGAATAAATCTCCATACAATTTCTGATATGGCTGATTAGTTCGCAGGAAGTAGTTTCAAGAAAAATACTCTATAGACCTGTGATTAATGGTAAGACGAAGGTCAATATATTTGTACCCATTTTTATGAAAGTGCTCTTTTCTTAACTCAACACAAGCTGAGGAATACAGATTACTACAATAGTCAGTCGAAGTGGATAGTCGGATTCCGTCGAGCTGTTTTATTGGTGTTTAACCCTTTACCTAACATGAAAAGCAGACGACACTTGCAAAAACAATTCTTGAATAATTATTTTTTTTCATTTTTTGTCTCAAAAACATAGGTTATAACCCCTCGTTGGAACGAGCTCGACGAGCTCGTTCCAACGAGGGGTCATAACCTATGTTTTTGAGACAAAAAATGAAAATATTTTGAAAATTAATTGGCGATTTTTGAGAATAGCGCTGGCCGGTTTTGGCCGTTACGTTGGGTAAAGGGTTAACCCTTTTACTGCCACTCCCACTTTAACCATATATGGAGGACCTCTATGTACGCCTGTGTGCGAGGAAGTTTAATAACATTTATGATATACTTGAAACTCCATCATTTGAATAATTGTTGGAAAGGGCTCTCTGAGCCCTTTCCAACAATTAATCAGATGGTTGGTTTGATCTGCGTATACCAAAACGTACAGATAATCATCAGAACATAGGTGACAGTAGTCGCTTTCGGCAGCGTAAGAGTTGATAAGTTCAGTAGCCTGGTTACATCGTGTCGGACAGTTTTACGGGTGGAGGAAGCCGAAGTACTCCGTGAGAACAACCGAGCAGCGGTCAACAACTTTCAGACTCCCCAACGTACTAACTCTACACAAGCAACAGTGGTTTAAGGCGCGTGCACCATCTACGTGCAGTACGCCTTTGAAAACAGCGCTACAGTGTCACCGCGAGGGCAACCGCTATTAAGTGTCTGTCTTGCCCAGGGACACAACCACGGAAGATCATTGCTCTTATCACTGAGCCATCGCACTCACTTCCACCAACTTGACGGGACCCGATCAAGCAAGACTGCATGGGCTGATCTTATCTCGTCAATGAGATTGAATATGAAAATCCAGATTAATTGTCTGTTTTAATAATTTTGGGTGTTTTTGTAACAGCGTATCATAAAACGTGGAGTACGACAGCTGAAATGTAAACACTAAAAGTATCGATGTTTGTTCAGAATGCTGAGCGCAAAGGCACTTGGGTTTTTATTTACATTTGTAAAATTAATGTTTCGAATTATCCGCATCTCGTTCTGATATGTAAGATGTTTTATAATTCAAAGATTAGACGAAATTCAGAAAATAGAAGTTTTGTCCAGAATGTGTTTTTGTTACTTTGATGTATCATTAATAAGGTTTTTTCACCGTAGCCTTATATGGTAGATGTGCCGGTAACTGGTTGTCAGTACATTATTTTAACGGGATGTTGTATAGCGAAATGGGAAACTCTGCCTTCAAGAAATGTTTGTTTTACCCCTGTGTTCTTTTTATACCTTTATCAAACACAGTGTATCAACTGCCTATGCTTCCTGACCCTTCAATAGAAATGATACGCCTGGTAGCACGTTGGCTCAGTGATTGCAGTTTTGAACTTTAAACCTAAAGGTCGACGGTTCGTTCGCAATCGGCGGAAACTGCGTCGTAATCCACGCGTTGGCAGTGATGTTAGCGCATGCGTTAACCAAGTAATAAAATCATCATCAGCAAAATTTTTACCCGGTGCTTCATTTATTAAATTTTTGATGATTGTTCATACAACTGGTGTTTGGAATCTAATATTATTACGTCCGTGGAAATACTGCCCAGCCGTGGAATGTAACCTGTCCACGGCGGCCGTACTGCATACTCACCTGTTTCACTGTTCGGTATTTTTTTTTACGTTTTACTTTATCACGCGGGACCATGGAGCCCCATTGGTAAGAGGATTGGACTTTGAACTTTCTGCGTTGTGTCCCTAGGCAAGACACTTAATCCAGATTAACACGTGAGGGAACGACGCTACGGTGTACTAAAGGCATACGACACGTCGTTGGGTCACTTGCATTCAACCGTTGCTAAACTCTGTTTGTGCCAGGTTTGTAAGTTGGAGAGTCTGACTATTGCTCGCCGCTGCCCAGTGGTTCTCGTCGGGTACTCAGGCTTGCCCCACCTGTAACACCCTCTGACAAGATGTGATTCTGGCTGTTAAAAGTGTCGTTAAACCCCAATATACAATTAAACAAACAACATTTATCACATGCTCAGACCTTTTCTCCGACCATTGAACATACCCTTCAATATGACTAAATAACATTCCGGGCGTTGCCCAAAGTGTATATAGTTGTATTCTCTTCGGGACGCTACAGCCGTTACTTATTCCCAGTTCCTTATTCGACATTCGCTATCAACCGATTTTATCTTATTTATATTATTTTATAAGGAACTGGGAATAAGTTAAGGTTGTTACGTCCGTTATTCTTTTGCGAAACTTGACCTCTGATCTCTGGCATCCGCTCGTTTGGTTATATTTGGCACGTAACGTTTCTAAAACATATGGCTTTTGAGTTCTGAATAGCTTTTTTCAAAAAAGTTCTATAATTGAAAGCTTCAAAATATCTAAGTCAGTGTGGACTCGATTTAAAGCGAACGCTCTTCCAAACAACGTTTAATGAGGCCTAGTTGGAGGCATAGTTTGTTTCTCGATCACTATTCTCTCTACACCAGGAATGCTGGAACGTCGACGAACAACGCCACCTTTCAAACTAATCCCCGCCTGACAAGATGGCGTCCAGTCAATCAGCGAGATAACTCTTCTAAAATCCATAACGTTTGATGGCGTGAAAGTTGTTAGAGTGTAGCGTACGTAACAGCTTTCATTTCACCAAAGATCAAGCGTACCTAACAGCTTTCAAGCACCATGGTGTTTACCTAGCACGAAAACTAATAAAGGTTGCGCGGTGGCTCAATAGGTAGAGGTGCAAGCTGCATGCCGAGAGGTCCTGGGTTCGAATCCCACCTGCTGCAACCGCGTTGTGTCCTTGGGCAAGACACTGCACCCCCCACCCCACCCCAATGATCACGTACTGCACGTCGACGGTGTACTTGTCTCCAACCAATGCTAACATTGCTTATGTGTAATTAGTATGTTGGGGTGCCCGACAGTTACTCGCCGTTGCTCGGTGGTTCTCTGCTGGTACTCCGGCTTCCTCCACCTGTAAAACTGTCCGACACAAGGTGACCCTGGTTGTCGATAGCGTCGTTAAATAAATAAACTGAAAGCTTAAAAATATCTACGCTCTTCCAAACAATGTGTAATGAGGCCCAGTTGGGGGCATAGTTTGTTTCTCGACCACTGTTCTCTCTACACCAGGAATGCTGGAACGTCGACGAAAAACGCAACCTTTCAAACTAACTCCCTCCTGCCAAGGTGGCGTCCAGTCAATCAACGGGATAACTCCTCCAAAATTCATAACGTTTGATGGTGTGAAAGCTGTTAGACTGTAGCATACGTAACAGCTTTCACTTCATCAAACGTCATGGCGTTTCCCTAACAGGAAAACTAATAACACCGTATGAACTTTCTAATCTTGTCACTGTTTTTCTTTTCTTTTCTCGTCAGTACTAACTAAAATATTTTGTAAATATTCAATTTGCATTTTCTTGAAAAATGAGCACATCATGAACATATTCCTGTTTCGCAGACATCAAATTATATTCGTAAATAGGCGATCGGAGATGGCGAGGCGTCGAGAAACTCAAAAATTCGAGAATTTGTTTTTGCGTACAGCATTGTTTATTCGTAGCTCATCCTTCCCCCAGAGATGGCGGCAGCGGAGACACTTTTCTATATGTGACCAATGAGCGCACCCAGAAATCATGTCGAATAGAAGTCAACGTTCTCCACCCATTTAACCCATTGGACCCTGATGGTATATCCCATGCAACTTCAGAGACATCAACTGGTAGCGTCTATGTCCGTTACTTTGGGGAAGACCAATCAAGATGATAGTCAACGTGCAGCCTTGGTGCTGCACGTTGATAATCTTGATTTGTCTACCACACAAATTTACTGAACAACTTTATGAATGCTGGTCGTATCACGAGCCTGGCCCAGAAAAGCGGCCTTTCGAGTTCAAAGGTTTAAACACATTTCGTCAGGATTTGGGATCAAGAGATAAATAGAAACAACTCGTTCTCCGTTTAGAGTGAAATTTGGGAAACTCTTGTCGTAATTAAAGAGATAATAAACTGTCAGAAATTGGGCTTTGTCGTTGCTGGGGGAATAGATTCACGCGGCGTATTCAGCCAAACCTCAAGGAGTGTCGCCTGAATCCGTGCGTGAACGTATGTCTCATCGTGACGAACCCGCCCGTTATGTTTTTGTTGGGGTGGTTCCTACTATCCTGAAGGAGTCAATGACTTTTCCTCAATAAGCATAAATCAACAGGGTTCACTGAAAACAACAATTTTAATACATATATAAAAATAAATATGGTAATTTGTGACTTACATGAAATCCAATGAATCAGAAAAACAAAACGTTAGTCACACCCCACCCACACATTTTTTGAGTCACTTGCGGGCTTGCATTCTCTGTTGTCCCTGGTTTCCCTTCCTTGTCGCTGGGGTTTGGACTTTGGTCGCCTTTTCACTTCACTCTTTAACGGCCGTCGCACGGCCACTAACGTATTGTCACTTTACCCGACGCCTTTGCTCTAACACGTGACGGAATGTCACTCTACCACTGCCGTCGCACGGCCACTAACGTATTGTCACTTTACTATATCGCCTTCCCTCTAACAAGTGACGGAATGTCACTTTACCCCTGACGTCGTACGACCACTAGCTTATTGTCTCTTTTCTGGTCGCTTTTCACTCAAACAGTCGCCACCAATGGGGTTAAACGCTCCCATCCATTTATCTTAGAATAATGTTCATACAGGCAAAGCCTACTCTGCCTACGTATGGTTTGCCTTGTACAACAGGTAATACCGTCCACCTAAATGCCAACTTGTGTGAGTTCCCGAGCTCGTACTTGCTATGTTTGATCCAACACTGATTTATGGCCACCGACTTGGCCCGCGCCTGTTACTACTAAGTATGAGCTTTGTGCGTCCCCTTACATTACAACGTGCCTGTACTTCCACACCGATGTGGTACCTCCTCTAACCTATAGCATGCGACATCTCCAGCTCCTCGCCTACGACCCACAGTCTTACACGCCTTTAGACTGGAATGAAATTTTCAGTTTTCGAGAAATCCCCTGATTTTTATTTTAATAGCCAGGACATTAATTCTCATTTTAATTACTTCTCTTGAACTTGGCCGCTTAGATCTATCTTAATTTAATATTAATTTTGAGCTCATCCCAATGAGGGGTCATAACCTATGTTTTTGACGCAAAAAATGAAAAGAAAAACAAGAAAAATAGTTATTCAAGAATTCTGTTTGCAAGAGTCGTCTGCCTTTCGTGTTATGTAAATGGTTAATTTATGATACACTTGGTAGTGCAATGTATGGATTAAAATAACTTATCCATTAATAAAGAGAGAAAAATGAACTGTAACAAACTCAGAGCAGGCAACGCGGAAGAATAGACCATTTCAGCATACCGCCATCTTGACATCCGGGATAAGAATTGCCCGTGTAAATCTGCTTTGTTAATAAACATTGCACATACGTGTACTGAACAGCTGATCGTTGCTACTGAAAAATGAAATCCTATATTGTTCGTTTCAATTGATGCCAATAAAACCTTTTCTAATGTTGTCGCTCTTTTTATTTGTAATTCGGATGTAAAAATGAACAGTAAAATGACTTGTCGACGCAGTTTTGATATGAGAGGAGTTCCAGGGATGGAGTTCGTTTGAAAATCTGTTGATGTTCTGAGTTGTAACTTGTGGCTCGAAATTAGATATAGAATGGAAATTAATACCACGAAATATACTGATATTAACTTGAAAACTTGTATTCTTTAAGGATCCCCGATGAGTTTTGAGGTGGGATGAGGAAATCTCACCAAAGGGGCAAGATATTTGAACCAGACCCGAGGCTTGCCGAGGGTCTGGTTCAAATATCTTGCCCCGAGGGTGAGATTTCCCCATTCCCACCTTCAGACTCATGGAGGATGATTTTTATCCACCCCCCCCCCCCCTACCATGCAGCGATTACGTTTGCCAGAGGTAATCGGGAGTCACGTGCTGATTCAATCAACTCATTTTGTATTCGTTGTTTTGAGAAACTGATGACACCATCGGAAAGAGCACGCACAAGTTATGTATATACCAAAGGTAAAAACCACGAAATCGATTAGGAACGATGGCAGCTTGAGGGTTGAAGAGTTTTAGAGCATCAAACTTTAATCACACTGCATTCCGATGATGTCAGTATGAATTAGTTGGTAGCAAGAAACTGATACGATATGCATAACATCATAATAACGTTATAAATGTATAACGTCACATGGGGTGGGTGGGATAGAACCCGGGACACGCGTATGTTTCACGTATAGTGGGGAGAGAAAAATAATACTGTGTACGAAGAACAGAAGAACAGAAGCCAGGAAGGTGAAAGATCGGATTTTTATTGTTTCTCTGTGAATTCAAGAGCGATAAATTGTTCAGAACACGAGTGTACAATGTTGTTTTTTGGGATGTTTTTTTACAAAGCTGGTTTACATGGGCAATTAGTATCCCGGATGTTAAGATGGCGGAATGCTAAAATGGTCCCTTGACAAATTCTTCATTCCAAATCATGTCGACCTTCCAAACAGAAAACATTGTTATTTAATGTCCGTTTTATATATTTGTAATTCCTGAATACTTGGTTGTTTTTTTTTTGCGTTGGAAGGTCTCCTCAACCTCTGTGCAAACTGATTAAGGTTTGCCTAGGATATAAGGGTCGCTTGGGTCTTGTTTTTGTCTTTGAAGAGGCGTGTGTTGGTGTGTTCATCATCTACATCTGTTTATCATGGATCTCTTGATGATTGATGCTGCAACCCGGCTTCGAATTCTTCGAATTCTTTAAATGTCTCACTATTTCATACCGCTACTGACATATTCCGAATTCTCACTAACATAGAATATTCGTTGCTGTATTCGTTCGCTTTTCCGGTTTCCGTCATGACTTAAACATATTTTATAAAGAAAATCTCAACCAACTGGTGGAATTGTGTCGCACCCAGACCAAGATCAGATCGCAACATGAAGAAGAAAGACACCACATTCTCGTTCATACCACTGAATAGAAAAAATAAGCTTCCGTAGACAGATAATTGAGTTAATTAATAAAACATTAAAACCACTTTGTATATGTAGAAAGGGGGTGGGGACATTAACTACCTTCTTTATTTCTTAAAAAACATAGCTTATGCGCCCTCTTGGGAACGAGCTCGTTCAGCTCGTTCCATTGAGGGGCATGATGTATGTTTTGGGCCAAACAATTTTTTTTTAGTTATCCAAGACATTTGTACAAAGTTTTGCCTGCTATATATTTTTGGCAAAGGGTATTATAGCAATTATATGTGATTAAAAAACACGATGGATAATTTTAATTTTCAAAACATGGTGAAGCAAAACTGTACCATTTCAAAACTTCGTATGTGGTGGTGGGGAGGAGATATTGACTCCCTAACAAGTGTCCCCTTCTTCTCCGTCTCAGTCACCACAAAACCTCTTTATTAAACTGTTGCGCTTTTGACGTTAGGCGAAATGCATTCAAGTCAAACATCGTTAAAATTTTCATTCAACTTCTGAAATGGAGATGACGATGACAATGACCACCGGTTGACAATGCAACGGTATATATGGGTTAACGTAAATCAGCTTTAGTTGAAAAAAGCTTTGGTTCAAGTCGGGATCACAGAAGCCAGTGATTAACGTTGATTATTTGTTGAGATCGTGAGCTGGTTACAAGTAAAAGTCGTGGTAATTTTCTCTCTTTTCTCGCATAACACTCGATTGATTTGAGATATTTCTTGTTTGATTTGATCCGTGATGTTGTAGGACCAATCTTAGCTCATCAAAAGTCACCAGAGATTAAAGCAGGTGCATCCCGAAAATCAATAAATCACTGAAAGGCTAATTACAGTGAAAACTCTTCTCGATAATTGCGCATAGTAATATACTTTCGGGATAAATGACGCTACCTTTTTCTTGGTATCATATGGCAGAGGAATCTCTCCGACAATGCGCCGAAGATCCTAATTGAGTTCCGTTTTAGATGGACGCACTATCTTTGAATGTTAACTGCAAGACCTGAATGGTATCAAAGCCCGAACGTCGGCATGTAAATTACATGCATCTCCAGTGTATTTAATGATCTGATGAAACCCCATAAGAAACCTTTGTGTGTGCAGTTTAATATCTTATTTGACAAACGATCTTAGTGTTTGTATAGGTAATTTTATGCGTCTAATGAACAAACATTTCAAGGTATTCACCATGAAGCTTGACTTCGTCTCTGAAAATATTGAATATTTGTCATACTAAATGCCAAAGAATAACATATTTACTCGCCTAATGTCGTCTTTGAAATAATTTTTTTTCTTCATAATCGAATATATTTTTATTCTAATCTTCGAGTTACTCACTGCATGATCTTTAAAGAACATACCATTTTGGAAGAAGACATTTTGCGTACAGTTTCTATAAAAACCAGAAGATAAACACCACAAAAAAAACTGTACTGACAGGTTGATTTACAACGTCCAACGACGTGACTTTATTGTCTTGGCCCATTCACACTTTTTCCAGTTCTTATACCCTAAACGGTGAGGATAATACGCAAGACAATACCCTTTCCAGTTCTTAGACCCGAAGAGATGTGGATAAGTTACATACTAGTTTGTTATATTCTATATACGTGTTCTGAACACATCATGAAAATAAAACATTGGTATTTCGGGCTTTTTCGGTGGGGCGGAGGACTACGTACTTGACCCTTTTCACCCCAAAACCTGGAGTTATATTATTTGTTGTTCTTTGGTTTTCCAGGGTGTATTTACACCAGTCTCGAAACTCGTAAACACACCATTCCGCTTTGCCTCAGGGTGTATGAGTTTCCTGACTGGTGCAGATGCTCATAAACCCTGGTAAACCAAAGGATAACGAATTTATTCCTCAGACCGAAAATATTAGGTTACCAAAGTAATACATTACTTCACGACAGGAAAACATGCAATATCATTTTATTCGGTACAGCAGTTGCCTCTTGAACCGAATTTCAAATATTGTGATATGACACCCACCCCCACCCACCCACCCCCATGGTTCTGTTGTTGTTTGAAACAGGTCGAAGGAAACAGTAAGTGATATATTTTAAATACATCACAGAAATTTAAGACTATTTGACTATCATTAGTGAAATTTGTGGGGTATGTAGGAGCAGCGGAGCAGAGCAGGAAGTGCCAAGATCTTAGGCCAGGGTCAAATTCTTGGAGGAATTCGATGTGGTTGCGGCCTGGAATCACTTGTCAGGAATATTTCAGTAGCTCGGAAAAGCAAACCTATTTCCAAACGACTGAATCCAAAAAAGACTATAGCATTAATTGTCGTTGAATCAACACAAGAAATGTTTCTCAATGGATACTTGATTTGTCAGAATTTTCAATGACTTTATCAATACTGTTTGACATGTTTGTTTACTAAATAATTATCAGTGACGACTCATTATAGTCGTACGTTAGTTTTATGATTACACCGCGTATTTCCACGACAGTAAATCAGTTGTAGTTTGCCCATAAGCTCCACGAAAATTGGATAAGCAAACAGCCTATAAGTAAAACTGTAATGGAAACGCAGCCAGCTCTGATCTGTTCCAATATGAGGCTTGCTTGTATTCGATTGTAGAAAGGAGCTCCAGAAGAAAACAGTCATGAAAAAGGCACCAAAAACATCATGGACTTTATCAGCACCCCCCCCCCCCCCCCCCCTGTTCATCCCCGGAAGAGTTATTTTCAACACCAAGTTATTTTATCAGTAAGAGTGAAAGCAACAACCTTTTACAAAAATAAACAAGTCAAAATACTTATAAAATGTATCCTTCAAACGCATTATTCCCAATGGTTGTTAGATTGAATACTAGAAACAGAACTTATTTCTCATTTGCACGGAGACTGAGTAATGATTTAACCACACAGTCCTGTAGAGCTATGGGAGTAGAGATTGGCAATATACCGAAAAACCGGACCGATACCGATATCATGTGGATGCCGAAAAACCGAAGCGAACCAATCATTGAATACCGATGTTCTCTAGATTTTTAAATTTTCCTACATTCACTATTTATTAGACCCTGCTGAAGCTTGATAGTAGCTGAAGAGTTCATATTCATGAAAGAAGTGAGTGGTTTTAGTTTCAGTTTGTTAACCCTCTGGGGCATGGGCATTTGTCCTGAATTCTCTCTAAACAACAACCTGAACATATCCAGCTGCTTAATAGTGATGTATAGCCAAGTCTTGGCTGCCTTAACAGGCAGTCAAGACTTGACTAGAAATCACTGCCCAAGTGATTTGTTTATGGTCAAGCAGAACCACCTGAAGATGGCATGATCAGGGCACACGCACTGAGATTGCAACCGCCTCAAATAGGCCTTTAAAGGTGACGGTGTGTTTCAAAGAAGTCACAAAATTACTGTAGATATTTTTTGTGTTCGTAAAAGAATGCCACAGTTGAGCTCAACGGCAGTGGCATTAGTGGGGCTGTGACAGAATGATACAAGAACAACTGATTCTGTTGTTTCCTGATGTGAACTCCCTTTTGGTACTATCAGAAAATTTCAGTCAAGTCAGATATCGAATACCGAACCGATACCGAGGTATACCCCCTTAAATACCGAAATCGATACCGAACTCAAAATTCCAATACCGCCCATCTCTTTATGGGAGTAAATTTATACTGTATCGATTTCATGTTGATTATAACGTCTGCTCAAAACTGTGTCACTGCCGTACCTAATGTGTTAAAGTCTAAAGTATTTAAAACCAAGATCAATAAACCAACTAAAAGATGTAATATTGTGGAGAGAAAAAGATTACAAGATTAAAAGCCACGATAGGGTTTCTTGGTGGAATATGTTGTCAACTGTTCTACTCATATTTCACAAAATTATGATCACTGACCTGAATGAAATATATGACACGGGGAAAGCAATACATTACAAGGCGAACAGCGACAGGTGAGTTTGTTGCAGATATGTTTTTTAAGTGTTCCCCAAGTATGTCTCTAAAAATAATTAGAATCTTAAGAGGAGAAACAACGAATTGGCATAACAGGGTTTCTCGGTGACGTTTTCTTTCAAAAGTCCCCCATGTTCTCGACAAGTCAAAACCAAAAGAAGGGAAAAGTCACAAGATGAAATATTATAACAGAGTCTCTTGTTTGCATTTGCTTTCAAATCTTCTAGTATTTTGATGAGAATTTTCAAAATTAAACTTATAAAACTAAATATACTGAGTCAAATAAGAAAGTATAATCGAAACAAATGTGAAAAAATAGCATAAAGGATGAAATATAATAGTTCTAATGATGCATGTTTGTGGACAAGAAGTCGTGCAAAGAGTTTAGTGACATGTTGTTGTTGTCCATCCAACCGTATACAATTTTGCTACAGATTTCAAAATAGCACGTGCTACCCGAGAATGTCAAATTGAATGGGTGACAGACGATTTTCTTTGTGTTATGTTGTGCTAAAGAGCTTTGGTTATTGAGAAAACACGCTAGTTTTTGTCTTCTGACATTTTAAAAAATGCCAAGGTTAACCAAAAATCAGAAGATGCGTGCCGTTGGTATGCATGAGGCTGGGATACCTCGGGATGAGCTTGCTGCTGAATTCGGAGTCACTGTGGCCACTATTTACCGTCTCATTGGAAGGTATAGAACCACTGGATCTACAGCCGGCCGACCGCGTTCAGGTCGACCAAGAGTTACGACCCCTGCACAAGACGAAACATCAGGACGTCTCACTTGCGGGATCGCTTCCTTCCGGCGACGAGGACAGCAGCAATTACTCCTAGCAGAACTAACAATAGAATCAGTGCATAAACTAGCCGCAACAGACTCACTGAACACGGCAACCGCAGTAGGCGCCCATACCACGGACCAATCCTTACCCAACGTCATCGTACCGTCAGAATGGAATGGTTACGTCAACGTGTTCGCTGGACTCAGCAGTGTTGGAGCACAGTTCTTTGTAGTGATGACTCACGATTTTGTCTACGGCGCACTAATGGTAGGGCAAGAGTGCATAGCCGACGAGGAGAACGGTTTTCTGATGTTTGCGTGCGGGAATGCCTCCGTTTCAGCGGGGTAGTATAATGGTTTGGGTAGGAATTTCCTTGCACCATCGAACGCAGTTGATCTTCATCGGTGATAATCTGAATGGACAGCGATATAGGAACGCAATTCTTACCGCCGTTATTGTCCCGCTGTTCAACGCTAACGTCGGATTGCAGTTATTCCAGCAAGACAATGCCCGATGTCGCCTGGCGCGTATCTGCCGTGACTTTCTTGAGGAGCAGACCATCGAACTTCTTCCCTGGCCCCCACATTTGCCAGATTTGTCGCCAATCGAGCATCTTTGGGATCAATTGGATCGTCGGATACGACTTCATAATCTTCAGACGTTAGGCGATTTACGTTTTGTTCTAAGACAGAAATGGAATGCAATACTACAGGGTGACATCCAGAGACTTCTCAGGTCCATACGCCATCGATGTCCTGCCATCCATGAGGCACACGGTGGACAAACACGCTATTGACTGCATGTGTGAACTTTTCATTTCACGCCATGTCTGAATTGTGACGTCCTGATGTGACGCTATCAACAGTAAGAACATGAAATTATGCACATTCATACAGCCAGACTCGAAATATGAATTTACAATAATTTGTTTGGGATTAAAATTGTTAATACTAAATAATTGCTCTTCAGAGTTTATTATACTTTCTTTTTTGACTCAGTATAGAAACCATTTAAAACGTAACACGATGAAACAACACAAAGTGGTTCTTTCTTTACATGTTTCACAAGTATTCCCAGTAGAATGTCTCAATATTATTAAGATTAATAAACTAAACGAATTATTTAGCACGATGAGGGGAAGAATTCACACTAGTACAGTACAGTCGCCGTGGACTTGTCATAATCCACGCGTTGGTAGTGACGTCCACGCATGCGTTTACCAGGTAATAAAAATCATCAGCAAAATTTGAATTAATGAAGCACCGGGTTGTGTACCCGGTGCTTCATTAATTAAATTTTGGTCGATTATTCCTATTATTATGGAGCACGGTGGCTCAGTGGTAGACTGTTGGACTTCTATACTAGAGGTCCCGACCCGCGTTGTGTCCTTGGGCAAGGCATTTTATCCCAGATGCCTACATGGGGGAACGATGACGCCGTGTACTAAGGCGTACTGAACGTCGATGGTGCACGTCTTCAACCGCTGTAACCCTGCTTGAGCGAAGCTTGAACAGAGTTAGAATGTTGAGGAGCTGACAGTTGTCGATGCTCGGTGATTCTCTCCGGGTTCTCCGGCTTCCTCACCCGTAAAACTGTCACGGTCACGATTAGCCATTGTGCATAAGTATGTGACCTTAAACACCAAATAAATAAATAAATAAATAAATAAATAAATAAATAAATAAATAAATTCCTATTATTGGTGTTTGAAATCTAATATTTTATCGTCCGTGGGGATATTGCCAACACGTGGAAAGTGACCAGTCCACGTTGACCGTACTGTATTGCATTGGTGATATTTTATTTAACTATTTATCTAGTTTATCGCTGCTTCGGTTTATAATGCCATCATCGAGCTATATTTAACTCTCTGTATACTTGTGTCGAAATACTCGCAAAAACAAGCAACAATTAGTTCCATAATGCAACTGTAAAATTTTACCAATTCAGTCATGATTAACCCTTTACCTAACAAATCGCCCGCATCCACCCGCGTAATATGCAAATTGAGCAGTTGAAAAAATTAAATTTTCAAAACATTTCAACTAAACCATATCATGTGACCCCTCATTGGAACGAGCTCAATGAGGGGTCACATTATATGATTGTGTTGAACTTTTTTTGAAAAATTTAAAAAAATTATATTTAAAATAATACATTTTGATATCGTCTACATTTAATGAAAAATATTGTATAAATACTCAGCGGGATAAGGTTAAACAAGGGGCACTTGAATATGTTCCAAGTTGAGTTGAAGGACCGTCTACGTTCACTAAGTCCACTCTCGTACAATCAAACTCACCACTTTCCGGTTGAATACGTCAGTAAATTGTTAGATAAGTCACTCTGTTCTAGTGTATTCTCGTACTTCCCTTCGTTTCATCTAGATAGCTAAGGACCAATGAAGACCAATGGTTTCTAGACTGATGTGGATATGTATTTTGTGGATCAATACTGGGGATACTAATAGTGATAGAGTGCTGTCTTTGAAACGATGTTTCTGCTTTTGGCTATCACTGTCTCCAAGAAGTACCACTGTTACTGGCCTTATCACTGCTGTTGGTAGCGATCACCACTACAGGCATTACAACTGGATCCTACTATTTCCCCCACCGTGACTGCTAGATACCAACTCAATGGGAATTCATAGATAATAATTGACTGCTCGGATTCGAGTACGATGTTTATCCTCGAGTGGGGCGCTCGGAGGATTATTTCACGAGGCGTTAGCTAACGCCTCGTGAAATAATCCTCCGAGTGCCCCACACGAAGATAAAAATCGTACCCTAATCCGAGCAGGGTACTCTTGTATTTATTTTATTTTCTCCTTTTGTGTTTTCCCCAAACAACCCTTTATAATTGATTCCGTGGTTACTTTCAAACTATGTCAAAAACCCCCCAAACAGTCCGTCATCGCTGAGAGTGGAATACGATGCTGGGATTGAATATGAATTTTCGAAGAGTGTGAGTATGATTTGTTTTGGGGGAAGAAGAACGAATGAAATAAATTAAATTAAAAGAAGATATTCCACTGAGCAAACTTGCGATCGATGATTGAGGAAAACCGTGAATACTCGATTCTTTTAGACGTGAAGTCCAAGAACTAATAAACAGTTGCGCCATGAGCGCATGATACGTCCGTTGTTACTTACAAGAGGGAACCACACAATATGAGTATACATGTGTACTTGTCAGGTTATATATTCTTGCCACCAAAAAATCATGAAAATTGCTCAAAGTCCAACATGTAGAAAATTACCTATATTTTGATGAATAAAGTCCCATAACTCTGGAATGACAAATCAGACAGCGACACAAATCGAAAGGGAGATTCCTTCTATCAACATATACTTGCAACCAAAAAATCATGAAAATTGCTCTAAGCATTTTCAAGTTATTGTTCGACATATGAAAAATAAAGTCCCATAACTCTGGAACGACTAATCGAACGGCGACACCAACCGAAAGGGAGCTTCCTTCCATCAACATAAACCACCTACCAAAACATCGTGAAAATCCCTCGAAGCGTTCTCGAGTTATCGTACGACGTGTAAAAAATCAATAATTTTCTAAGTAATAAAAAGTCCCATAACTCTGGAATGACTAATCGAACGGCGACACTAAACGAAAGGGAGCTTCCCTCCATCGATATACACCACCTAGACAAAAATCACGAAAATTTCTCAGAGCGTTCTCAAGTTATCGTGCGACATGTAAAAAAAATCAACAATTTTCTAAGTAATAAAGTCCCATAACTCTGGAATGACTAATCGAACGGCGACACTAAACGAAAGGGAGCTTCCCTCCATCGATATACATCACCTACCCAAAAATCACGAAAATCTCTCAAAGCGTTCTTGAGTTATCGTACGACATGTGACCGGACGGACAGACGGACAGACGGACGGACAGCGGTATACCATAATACGACCCGTTTTTTCAAAACGGGTGTATAAAAATCAGATTTTTGATATTTTATTCCCTGGTTTATGTAGGTGTGCTTCCAGTATTCTCGAAGATAGGATGTAAATGACTGCATAAGAGAGATATAACCTGCAGAAAATCAGCATTGTTTTAAGACTGCTTGGATATTGGGGTATTTATTTATGGTTGTTGAGGCTCCCTTCCATCATTGAAGGCTACATCAAGACAAGATAGGTATGAAGTCAAGTTTACCCAATCGTTTATACCTGTATTGTCCATTTTATTTGGCTTCCACCCAGGCGTTGATTACCAGATCCCATTTTACAAGTAAAGCAGAACTTGTTTTCCACGGTAAACGAGCCTATCTCACTTGCCGTGGTTCCCACGTGATATTGATTCGTCGTTAGATAGTCGAAGAACGAAGGCAAAAAGGTCTTTTTCCGTCATCGATAATTACTTTATCCATGATCGAAGCCCTTGAGAACTTATCAAAAAGACGAACAACTTTCATTTGTATTTTAATCGTCGAAGAACAAAGACAAGAAAATCTGTCTCAGCTGATATTGCAAAAATACCTTTTAATATACCTATACGCAGAGGAAGTTAATGTTACAAAAGCGCATGCACGAAGAGAACGAAGTTTATGAAAACGTCCGAGTAGATAAACGCCAAAGAAACAGAGACATGATTTCTCGCCCAAACTTACTTATGGCAAGCGATGACACAATTCGTTGCATTTGTGACTGTGTTTCAAACCATTTGAAATGCAAATGTCAATACAAAACCCGAGGGAGTCAACTCATCCCTCACAAATAGGAATTCAGGAAGATAGGCAAGAAGAAAATATCAGTTCGCATCGCAAGACGGATAACATGTGGACACCCGTTGTCGCTCGACAGTGGGTGATTCTTGGACAAGCTTTGTAAATGGGAGGGCCACCCCGAAGATTTTCCAAAGTTGTGTTTTTACCGTTAAGGAGAACAGGCGTATAGGCATTTACATACCAGAGGCGGCGCGAGCGTTACGAGCGTTACGAGCGATGCGATAATGCTATAAGTAATGATCTTTTTGTCATGATGGAAATTTGACGCAAAGCAGTTTCTATGCTCTGGACCTCTCTGTAATAATACTCAAGTATTGATAAAGTTGAGACCAAGATAAAAAATAAACATTAAATCATTTATTATAATTTTAACGCAACGATTCGTTTTGCCAAAATTATAATTTATGACAGTAATTTCCACCCAGTCATTGGACCAAATTTATTTTATTATTGTCTTTATTCAACTGCAAGGCTTAGAGTATATGCACCACACGGAACTGAATTGGAATTGGTGAGAACAATACTCAAATTTTCTTTATCACGTCGATGTTAATGCTAGCATGTATGTAAACGTCTTCATTGTTATTCACCTGTCATTGATTACTTCTCAAACCAAATCAAGCTGCCGGGTATACGACGGGCCATGTGCGCGCTGTGGGTGGGAGTGGTTACTGCATCGGAGTTCCAACCGAAAGGTTCAAGGTTCGACCCCCGACAGGGGTAACCGGGTTGTGTCCTTTGGCAAGGCACTTAATCCAGATTGCCCACAGCGTGTTGTGATGTGCTAAGGCGCACTGCACTTCCATGGTGCACTTGTCTTCAGCCAGTGCTAACCTTGCTTGTGGGGGTTGAGTACGCTGGTGAGTCTGACAGTTGCTCTCCGCTGCTCAGTGGTTATCTCAGTGTATTCCGGCTTCCCCTACCCGTAAAACTGTCCGACACGACGCGACCCTAGCTGTCTAAAGTGTCGTTAAACCCTAATAAAAAATAACGAGGGTCAACTCCGAGATATTTTTATGGTTAGATCTACTGAATGTTATATATACAGCATCTATTCAGTGTTGTCTAAATCTATTAACACAGCTTAAAATAAACAAATTCAACTTAGTCTAGCACAGCATAATTTGCTATGTAGATTTTACTAGCACGCCATGGGAATGCAAGCTATACGATGGAACAAATAGAGCAAACCTGCAAGGTGACACGGCTGGCTCAATCCCCACGAAAATAAGATAGTTAGTCAGCTAGTGATGGCTTTGTCGGCAGTCCAACCAACTACTGTACATCCCATTCAGCCGCGGATTCAAAATTTCACGGCTTCGGGATCTAATATCAGGTTCATGCGCTGGTTCATGCCGAATTTCTACACGTTCAATTGCCATATGAATAAATTGCACAACCTTTCAGACATTTATCTACTTATAATTGTGGCTCAGTAGTACGAAATATTCCAGTACGTATATTTAGACTGAGTTCACATGGGTTACAGATAGCATTAGTACAACGGGGCGATAGTATCATAACAGTTGGGAAGTGAATTCAATTCGATATTCAATTTGGCTTCGAACCTTTTTCCTAATTCGATTCAGGATGCGATTCGAGCGAAAAATCGCAAATCACCGGGCTCTATGCGGTGTAAATCTGATTTGTCCCGACTACGCAGGCTCAAGTCCCAACTGACTAATATTCCAAGTACACCATCATCTTCGTCGAAGGCATGCCTTAATGATGTTGGTGGAACAAGTATTCCAACTACATCATCAAGGCATGGCTTCATCGAAAGCATGCCATGATTATGCACGAACTAATGTTCCAACTACATCATCAAGGCATGCCTTCGCCGAAGGCATGACTTGATGATGTACGGGGAATATTAACCCTTTACCTAACATGAAAAGCAGACGACACTTGCAAAAAAAATTCTTGAATGACTATTTTTTTTCATTTTTTGACTCAAAAACTTAGGTTATGACCCCTCGTTGGAACGAGCTCAACGAGCTCGTTCCAACGAGGGGTCATAACCTATGTTTTTGAGACAAAAAATGAAAAAATAATGAAAATTAATTGCCGATTTTCGTGAATAGCGCTGGCCGGTTTTGGCCGTTACGTTGGGTAAAGGGTTAAACAATCGGGATACTATTCAAAGAAAGTAGGGGATATTTGATAAAAGTGAGATACATAAAGAAATATATTTATATTTTCATCAAAAAGATAGTTGAGGCATTGCACTGTGATCTCTGGTGAATGATTTCAGCGATAGTTGAGTGTCTGACAAGCACACATTCCACGCACAGAGCTGTAGGAAGGCAGGTTCGGTCAGTCAGAGAATTTACCACATTCTGTCCAAGACCTCAATACCTTGTAAATCCCACTCGGTTCGCGGGACAAGCGCGGATCTGACGTGACATACTCCTCACCAAACGTCCAATATCAGCTTGACTGATGTTATTCCAGTCTTCCTGCAGTGCAGCGGCGAGTTCCTGGACATTGGTAGGGGGGGGGGGGGGGCTGTTGGTGTTGTCGTAGGCGCCTGGCAAGCGTAACCCAGATGTGATCGATTGGTGAAATGTCTGGACTTAGAGCTGGGCAAGGCAGTGTAGTGACGTTCTGCTCCTGGGTGAACTCTATATCGACACGAGCCCTGTGTGCTCTTACATTGTCATCTTGGAAAGTGAACCGACGGCCGTAGCGTCGCGCAAATGGCACCACATGAGCTGTTAATATGTTGTCACGGTAGCACTGCCCTGTGACACGCCCTTGGATGACATGTAATGCTGTTCTGCTTGCCATGGTTATGCCTCCCCACACCATAGCCCACCCACCACCAAAACGTCATGGTATCGTTCGTTCCGCCACCGCCACATTCTGTTTCGCCTGTCGTGGAAATCGAGAGTGAACCTCTATTCATCGGAAAACATGACGTTGCTCCACCGACGATTGTCCCAGTCGACTTGCTGCGATGTGACGTTCATTCAAACGGCGGAATTATTCGAGGTCGTCGAGCGTACAAATTCCAGCTGTGTAGGCGATTTCAGATAGCCTGACCACTGACACACACATCTGTAGTTCGGTGCAGCTGCTGTCCAATATTTGAGGCACTTTGGAGGGGGGTTACGTAATGCTGTGGTTCGGATGAAACTATCCTGGTTAGCAGTTGTCGCCATTGGGCGACCTGACCGACGTGTGGCATCAGCATTGCCTGTCTGAAGGTTGCGTGACTACAACATGCTAATCACCGATTGAGTAACGTTGAGAATTTGAGCCACTGCAGGCTGTCTGTTGCCAGCTTCTAACAGGCCAAGGGCACGTAAGCATTCGTCACGTGTCAGTCTTCACATACCTCAAAAGTTACGTTTCGACCAGAAACTATTGATGAACGAGTTTATACCAAGAAAAGAAAGATGAGACCTCCGAAAAAGCCCGTCCAGTACAAACGAAAATTTCAAAACGTACCCCACAGACATTAACCCTTTGAACCCCAGCGGCAGCTTTACCGACCAGGAGCATGATACGCCACACCGTCATTAAATAGGATGGATGTTAAGTAACTGTGTGGGGTAGACCAATCAATATTTTCAACGTGCAGCCAAGAGGCTGCACGGTGAAAATTTTGAATGGTCTACCCCAATAATGAATATAGACTCTTCTGATTGCTGCCATACAACTTGCATAGAAGATACCGCCAACGTTCAAAGGGCTAACGCGGCGCTCGTGCGAAAAAAACCTAGAAAAACACAGATAACTTAGATTAGAGATGGACGGTATTGAAATTTTGATTTCGGCGTCGGTTTCGGCATTTAAGGGGTATACCTAGGTATCGGTTCGTTATCTGACTTGACTGAGATTTGCTGTTAGTACATGTACCAAGAGGAATTCACATCAAGAAAATACAGAATGAGTTGTTCTTGTATCATTCTACCACAGCGCCACAAAATCCACTGCCAATGAGCTCAACAACGGAATTATTTTACGAAAACAAAACATATCTACAGTAATTTTGTGATTTTATCTAAACACAACTTTAAAGCCCTATTTCAGGTGTATGCAATCTCAAAGCATGTGGCCTGACCATGCCCTCTTCAAGAGGTCCTGCTGACAATGGACAAAGCACCTAGCAGTGATTCCTAGACAAGTCTTGGTTGTCTGTTAAGGTAGCCAAGGCATGGCTATAAATCACCGCTAAGCACATGGACATGTACAGTACGTGGAGAGTGTATTATCACTAAACCACCCGCAGAGTGGAGATTCCGCCCAATCAATAATTGCAAATTTGTTGCAAAGCATAACCAGCACAAGCAAAGTTTCAGCCAATGGACCTCCGGGTTAAACCCGGAGGTCCATTGGCTGAAACATTTCTTGTGTTTTTAGTCGATATATACAAAATACTAAAGTTATAGTTTGAGTGATAACTCCACTCCGCGAGTGATTTAGTTACAATCCACTCCCCACGTGCTGTATAGGTTGGAGTCTAGTGAGAATTGAGGACATTTGCCCAGGTCCTTGATGGTTAACAAAACTGAAAAGAAAATCAGCCACTTCATTCATGAAAATTAACCCTTCAACTACTATCAAGTCTCAACAGGGACTTATATATAGGGAATATCGAAACATTTGAAAATTCAGACAGTTTCGGTATTCAATGATTGGTTCAGTTCAGTTTATCAGTTTATTGCCCATCTTCTAACGTAGTCTCCAATGCAGACGCCACTGTTCCGTCTGTAAATATTATTGGGGGCGGGGCTGCCCACGCTACTCAAAACACACCATTTATAAACAGTGAGCCTCCGTTACCGCCTGGTTTTGTGCTGATAACAACGTTATAATAGATACGCCACAAAATCGTTCAAACCTTTTGAAAATATCGCAATCGATATGTTTAAAATCAAAATACAATTCCAGTGCGAGTTTATTGGGAATCAGTATTGTTCAGTAACATTTATTATCTATGAAGGATAACAGATTTGCATGACAGTGGACCATAGCACGTGCTCTGTTCTCCGTCTTTGTCTAATATTATGTATTACGATATTTATTGTTCGGTTTTATGCTCGTTATTTTATTGCAAAAGCCATCGTTAATGATCAATGAATTCTTAATGAAAATCTATTTATGCAAATATCTTTAATTAATATCCGCAAAATCTTTGAAAATCAGCGATTATTGGACTTTAATGTCATTATATGATAAAAAGACGGTATTTGACGAGGATAAGCCTGTTCTAAGCTGATTTCTCATTACCCGCTTCTGTTTCGTTGAGAATAAAGCAACATGTTCGAAAAAAGACAATAACAAGGAACTGTCAATGAACACAATGCACCTAAACATTTCAATAATTTCCTAGTTGGAGAAAATTAAGACGAGATCAGACAAATTTTAAGATTTGTTAGACGTCTCAACAAGTGCACAGATTTTAACCGGATTTTAAAAAGCTTTATTCCAAAGGTGTTATTCAGCTCGCCACTGTCTCCAGACATTGCGGTGGGTGTGAGATTTGACCCATGTTTGTCCGACCGTAACATGATGTTTTCCTACTGTTATATGTATACCGATCAATGTTTATTGACAAGCTATTCAGTCTACAATCATCGGGTCCAGCCACAACAATAGACAGATTCGTTACGAAGTCTGCGGTCGACTGTCAGTTGGATGCCAATGCGAAGGTTTACGAACAAGCCACATTACTGTGCTCTTTTGATGATTTTAAAATCCTAGGTCTCTGGACAAGAAATCTATTTATTTATTTATTGGTATTTAAGTTGACCTTAAGCACCTATGGCTATACCATGACGACAACACAAGAAATATACCAAGTGAAGTCAATCGTGTATACCCCTATTGCTCACGTTACCGGACTTACATCCCAAGTGTTGGTGAACGGGTCCTACTTTACCAGTAAAACAGAAGTTGCTTATACATTAAAGAAGCACCGCCCCACTCCTTAAGGTTCGGGGAGACAAGAAATTTATAATTACTAAAATCAGCCGCGGCAATCAGTGCTGTGACAAAAGCCCAGGCGACATCAGTTTTACGCCTTTACCGGGGTCCTTAAACAAATCGAGATGCCTCGGGCGCTGCGAACCTCAAATTTCGGGTCGAATTGAATCTCGAATCGAATCAGGCATCGCATTTCGAATCGAATCTCGAATCAAATCTCACCGATTTGCACCTTCTTACAACATTAATGTTGCCAGTCTCCACAAAAGTATTGTTTGCAACGGGGACTCGTGTAAATCAAGCAAAAGGTGGAATATTCCAGAAAGGAAATAATGTAATTTCGGAAGCGAACCCACTTGAACTCTTCTTCTATCATCAGATCTCCTGTACAGGAAACTTGATGATAGGAGAAGAGTTTAAGAGGAGACACGTTGTAGGATTTTGTAGGATTTGAGAACATCTCGACAATTCGAAAATTTTCGAATCGGCACGATTGAAATCGAATCGAATCGAATCATGGGGACTATTTCGAATCGAATCGAATTTCGAAGTTTCGATTAGTCTGGCTACTTCGGATCGTGCGTTTCTATGTTCGAGCCTGATTCCAACCGCACCAGTTAGGATAAACCTTCCGCACTGGATAATTACTAAGGGGCTATAGCAGTCTGTTCGACTGCTGCCCCACGAGACAGACTTCTTGAGGATGTGCGAACAACTCACCGCTCCCGATAGTCAAATCAATTCATTTCACTACCACCTGTTCTGCCTAGATTAAATCTTTATCCAACGTAACTGTCATGAACGACCCGCGCTATTCACAAAAAATCGTCATTAAAGTTTTATTTTTCCCTGTTACGGTTTGCCGAAAACGAGTAACTTTTTACCAAGCTCCTTCCAATAAGGGTTCATAAGCTATGTTTTGAGGCTGTGTTATTCATTTTTGTTTAGGCAAGTGTCTTAAGTAAAAAGTACGGACCTGGAGACAAAGAGATGGACATATCGCGCTCCCCAGTCTTGGTCAAAATATCCAGATGGAAATAGACAAGAAGCAGTTGGTAAATTCTCGTTCAATGGATGGGGGCTCAAATGGTTTACTGAAAAGATGGATATTTGTCACCCAAAGGGCAGAAGTACAGTTGAAAATTCTGAGGGAGCACACCCAGAACCAGAGACAATCGGGCCTATTGTTTCCCCCGGGGTCCCCAAAATTGATGCAGCCCAACACCTGTTGGTGCGTGAAATTTTGTGAAAATGACCAAAAGACGAAATGGATCTGATTGCAAACACTGTCAGAAAATCGAAAATGTTCTCTATGTGGACTGCCAGTGCCATAGAGGACACTTCAATATACCAAGACTCTACTCAGCCATTGATCGCTCAGATGAAAGAAAACAGCGTTTCTTCAATTTCAAAAAATCAATATTCTCTGATTGGGCCGAACTATGGTCTTCCCGATGCCCCCCCCCCCCCCTCCCCGGTAGAATCATTCTTGCCAAATGATCGATGAAGATGATGCAAAAATGCCATCGAGATGTCCTCTTTGTGGACTTCACTGATCTCTCGGTTGCAAGGAAGCAGTGTTCGTTCAGTTCGAAAAATAAAAATATTTCTACGCCCCCCCCCCCCCCCCCCCCCACCTCCGATGTATTTCCCGGTAATTTTTCTTGGTCCAGTCCATCCCTGCCCAGACCCAAGACTCACTAGACACGTCCCTGGTAAAGAGTTAAGGAAAATATGCATCTCTATTTAACGCGACCATGGAATAATTAGCAATTCTATCTTTTCCATGCTTTCATATAATACCTATTATTAAATTGGATTATTAAAACGTCTCGGTGTCCATGAATCGGAAGGAAACTGTCAACGTTCGTATCAGCAAGTCAGGGACGAACGCTGACCCTTTCTTAATACGTCAATAAAAGAAAGAATTTCACTGTAAGGTCATGGAATATAAAAGAACGGAAGCGTAGACTAAAGCATATCAGTTCTGCGTGTTTGCTGAATGCAATGCGTTCATTAAACAGTACAAATCGAAATAAGTTGAAGAACAGATTCCTCTCATATTTCATTCACTGGTAATATCTGCTCCAGGCATTCAATCTCATGGAGCTCTCTCGGAGAGATTTCGGGGGTTCGATGACATGAAATGGTTTTACCAATGGATGACAAATGAAGAAAACGCTCTTGTGGTTGTCCTGCAGCTTATATCGGCTGAAGTAGTTTGTGTATAAGGGATTCTATATTACAACAAGTATTATGTATTGAGCCCGTATTTGCACGAATACAGCGTGTATTAAGGGCCTCTGATATAAAACCTGTAACTTGCAACTGCATAATGCAAGCGCGTGCTTGATTACGATTTGTTTACTTTGCCATCATTAGAACATTGCAAGGTTTCGAAACACGTTTGCGAGGGACTTTGTACATTTCTCTTTTCGAAAAGAAAAAAAAACACTTTTCAAAAGTGTCATTATTAACCCTTTACCTAACGTAACTGCCAAAACCGGCCAGCGCTATTCTCAAAAATCGCCAATTAATTTTCATTATTTTTTCATTTTTTGTCTCAAAAACATAGGTTATGACCCCTCGTTGGAACGAGCTCGTTCCAACGAGGGGTCATAACCTATGTTTTTGAGACAAAAAATGAAAAAAAATAGTTATTCAACAATTATTTTTGCAAGTGTCGTCTGCTTTTCATGTTAGGTAAAGGGTTAAATTATGGAAGCACATTAGTTTCATGCTTTTGTATCTGAATCAGTGGAAGCATTCACGCTGGAATAACACGCAACTGTGCACAATTGTTTCGGAATGTTGAACATGTACGCGCTCAATAAGTTTAGCCGAGGATCACAAAAGTTCAAGGAAGCCGCATACAGTTTCTTTCCCCACATTTTCCCATTTTCGACGGTGTTTTCCGACTAATTTCTGACACCCACTCCCCTTTGTTGGATATTCGCAGTCCTGCTCGGTATTGACAACCATTTAACCCTTTGATACTTTTGTGAGTGATATTACGTACGAAATCAAACAGCACGTTGATACTTTGTGGTCATTTGTTTTGTTATTATTTTTCGTTCCTATTTTCAAATTCCAATTTTCTCCCGAATAGTGCTCAGTGATAACCGTTGAGTGATATGTTATCGCAGGTTAAAATACTAACATAATCCTGCTGTCAAAACTTCTTAACTGGTTGAGTGCTAAAGCCATTATCAGGGCTTTCAAAAAATGAGGATTCCAGAGCAAAAGCCAACACTTTCCTTGCTTATATTTCATATTCAGTCAAACAGAAATAATATTTTGTTTATATAAATTTGTTTTATTACAAATTATTGGAGAGTGCCTGTGGGCACTCTCCAATAATTTGTGATAAAACAAGTTTTGAATAACAAATTCAGACCACCAAAAATAATCTCGCCCGCAACCAGATAATCACTAATGTGAAAAATATCTTGTTATTTGTACTTTCCGACGTTTGACGTCGCATTTTGAAAAACGCTGAAGAAACTGAATTCCCAGTGACGTTTGAATGCCAGGATAATTAAAGTCTAAAGGGTTAAAAATGTTGACGTTGTGGTCTCCAAGAATCTAATGGTATATCATTTTCTGCAGTATTATTTTGTCCACAGTTTACATAGGAAGTTGATGCTCATGTTGTATTGAAAAACGTCTGCACAATATGGTGAGTTTTCTGTAAGTTTGTGGTTTGCATACTCATACCATAACAGTACTGATGATTTACAGTTTTGGTCATGGGCAAGGATTATGGAGTGATTGCAGTTGATCGCATGTTGGTAAACGATTTTATTTTCATAGATCCCAAGTTCAAGAATGAAACACATAGATGACTCTGCTTATATCTATGTTAAAGCGAGTGGTGACCGAGTGGATAAGAGCGCTGGTCTCTCAGTCCAGAGGTTCCGGGATCGATTCCCGGTCGAGGAAAGTTCTCGAAATGTCCGAACACTCTCTGTCAGCATCAATTGTGGGTTTGATGCTGTCACAGCGTACCGTCCTGGGGACGTAAAAATGGTTGTCCTCTGTGCGGAGAGAGACACACCCCGTGCAGGCTAATAATCCCTTCGTACTATACGAGAAGAGCTCGGCCACGAAGTTGACGCTGTGAAGGTCATCCCACACACCTACGCAATATAAGTTGCATAACTTGTTCGCCAATCCTTGTAAAACAAATAGGATTAAATAAAATCTATGTTAAACAAACATGGACTATGATATACCAAAATAGACCAATGTATTAATCAGGTTGCGCGGGTAGTGTACCACTAAATATGTTTGTCAGTATACTACTTAAAAAATTAGAGCATGTGATTATAATGACGCATTAATACTTCTATTCTCTGGTGTGCTGGGGTTGATTGGCTTCTGTTTTATTGAGTGTATTTGATTGAATATACATGTTCATTCTTTAAAGTTTTCTTTAGCTTGAATAAGCAATTTACAGAGCGATTTTTTTCCAATTTTATTATTTTATTTCAAACATGGTGGTGAAAACGAGCCTAGTGACAGGCAACAATTTGAGAAGCAAATATATTATCGGTTTAATGCCACTGACTTTCATTAATTTTGAGTACCCACCCGCTGACCTCAGGTGAGAATAATTCTGTTTTTATCCTGTTGTTCAACTGAGATATATATAGAGGATATGGAATGAGTATTTTTCTCATATAATATTTATGAAACGAGTCTAAGAATTTTCCGTTTGAGCGAGCCTCTGGCGAGCCCAAACGGAAAATTCGGACGAGTTTCATAAAAAAAATTTTGAGAAAAACACTCATTTCATATTCTATTTATATGACACACACACGCACAAATTAGCCACTTAGTATGACTTTTTAACCCATCACCTAACTTGAGTTGCAGACGGCACTTGGAAACAACATCCTCGTATAAAGAAAAATTTTCATTTTGTGCTTCCAAAACATAGGCTATAACCCCTCATTGGAACGAGCTCATCGAGCTCGTTCCAATGAGGGGTTATAACCTATGTTTTGGAAACAAAAAGTGAAAATATAAAAAAAACATGAATGGCGTTTTTCTTGTAGGTAAAAGATTAATACAATATAACCCACCGTAAATAGGACAGATAACGTAAATTCTCCCTACTGAAATTAAGCAAATGTGACCCAGTTGTATTTTGTTTAGCCAATCAAATTGTCCAGTTTTGAAATTGACCAAAAAAAAGCTCCCAACTCTAATTATGCAAATTATGAAAATGTGGCCCAGTTTTATTTTGTTCAGCCAATCAAATTGTCTAGTTTTGAAATTGACCAATGAAATTGTCGGAAGGCTTTATTTATCACTGGTCAATATGAAAACAAAACATAAAATGTTTTAAAGTGAACAAAACGGACGAGTCATATGATAAATATATATATCAGATGTCGTCAGTACTGCTGCGGATAACATTCTTGAGCAAAAAGCTAAAAAAGTTTAAAGTGGTTGAAAAGGTGACTAATGATTCATTGTATGATTGCTGCAGGTCTGTAAAAATTACAAAATCAACATTTATATGGATGTACCTGCTCTAAAAAGCACATAAAATCATTAACCCATTACCCAACGCTGACGATATCAAAATTGTGATTTCAAATATTATTTTCTCAAAGTTTTCAAAAATTTCAACAAAACCATATCATGTGACCCCACATTGGAACGAGCTCGACGAATTGCTGAATTTGTATATTACGCGGGCGGATGCGGCCCATTCGTTAGGTAACGGGTTAAAAGAATGAAAGTAAAAAAAAAAGTTTTAGACCATGGAAAAAATTGATTTCTGGCCACTCCGACCACCCAACCCATCATACGTTCCTGGAAAAAAAGATTTTGATTCCCCACCCCTCCCCTGGTTTCCATGTAGTTTCTATGAAACGCCTAGGCACTACTTTGACACTTTTCATAGACACGACTCAATATGTTATACATAAGTATAATATATATCTGGAAAATAAAATGTGCCTATCAACTTTATTGATCTATTTTGTATGTAATTTGCAGACCTGGAAATAAAGGGCTTATATTTATTTATTTATTGGTGTTTAAGGTCACATACTTATGCACAAAGGCGAATCGTTACCGTGACAGTTTTACGGTGGAGGAAGCCGGAATACCGGAGAGAACCACCGGGCATCGACGAGCAACTGTCAGCTCCTCAACATTCTAACTTTGTTCAAGCTCCGCTCAAGCAGGGTTACAGCGGTTGAAGACATGTGCACCATCGACGTGCAGTACGCCTTAGTACACGGCGTCCCTGTGCCCCATGTAGGCAACCGGGATAAAGTGCCTTGCCCAAGGACGCAACGCGGGTCGTCCCGGACGGGGATCGAATTCGTGACCTCTAGCATAAAAGTCCAACAGTCTACCACTGACCCACCGCGCTCCCTAAAGGCCTTATTCCGTAACCCGTTGGCAGGTTACACCATATAGCATGCTCGTAACTCATAGGAAAAGGGTGCTTCTCCGCATTTTCTGTTTTTACTATGCCAGTCATGCTTTTTAACGTCTGTATGAGATTCCCGCCTACATAAATATCGATCCCGCCGAATCGAGATCGCATGTTGTTAGTTGTTGCTATTTATTTTGGCACCAATTCTTTGAAGATGGTAATTAAATAAACGTATGTTGTATTACTTTGTCATAACCTGTCGCAACATGCCGTATTATTATTAAACATATTTTATTTGTTATAACAAAATGGATTGGATAACAAGTGCCTAGCACTTAGATAATATCCTTTCCTTAATATACATTTGAAAATTTCAGATTATCTTTACAAATATTTACAAAAAGTTACCAAAATGTGCATGCAATGGCAAAGCAAACTTATGAATAATTAAAACAATATTGTGTATGTACACCCTTCAAGATGGATGTTGGTAGGTATTCGACTTCACAAGAGTCAAAACAGATAGGCGAGATGAAGGAGAACAGAAAGGTGAAAGATGGACTGCCACATCGCAACACTGCTGGACTTGGTCAACTAGCCAATGTGTCATATCACGGTACAATCGTGATTCCAGCGGAACCGCGATTTAGACGGAGCCCCGTTACCACTGTTATAGCCAGGGTATACAGGACGTACATGCGGAATGCACAAAGACGTAACTGAAGGAAATGGAAATGAAAATGAAAACGGACACTCGTATTATAGGACATTTGGCTGGGAATATGTTGACGGACTAGTCTGCCTGATTACGGTCCAGTCTTAAAATCTCTTCGTGGCCTTAATGAAATTTTGTACACTTCGAAAAAGGTGGATGTTGACGGATTCTGGTAGGTTGGGGATACCATAAAGAAGATCGTTGGTCGATCTTATTGTAAGATGCGCAAGATTTCTCTGTAGGACTAGTCTTTCGTTTGAATAGTTATTACAGTCGAAAAAGTAATGGTTTGCGTCTTCAGTCTCGTAGCCACACGAACAGATAGGTGTATCATGGACGTAGTTGGAGTATTTATCATAATTTAGGTCGCTACACGAATTTCGCAACTTGCAGTGTATAATATTGACGGCTCTATCGCCATTGTTAAAGTACTTAGGTGGTCTGCATGCGCCACTATTAAAATATTTGAGAAAGTTATTCAGTGAACTCGATTGTCTTATTTCTTGGGGTAATGCATTCCATTCCGAGATACATGAGGGGATAAATGAGCGCTTAAATGTTGCCGTGTGCGTAAGTGGTAATTGAAAATTAGTGTGCGACCGGGTGCTATACGTGGAAATATCCTCGAAGGTCCGTGGCAATAAGTCAGAGAGATATGTGGGGGCCTGATTATTTACGATTTTAAAAAATGTTTTCATTTTGTGGAGATGACGTCTCTGCGCAAGGGTTTCCCAACCAAGTTCCGCAAATAGAGCAGATACCGGGGTTGATCTCGTTAGACCGGATATTATTCTCGCTGCATCCGCGTGGATTCTATCCATTTTGGTAAGTTGGTAGTCGGGCGCACCGGCCCACACCACATCGGCGTATTCTAAGATAGGAAGTATGAATGATTTGTACAGCGTTTCCAGGCTTTTTCGACCTAGAATATACTTTAATTTTCGTAACTGGGACAGTCTGGAATTAGCCTTTTGGCATATTCTATTAATTTGGACGTTCCAGTTTAAGTCCCCCTGTAAAGATAGGCCGAGGTGGATGTGAGACTTTTCCATTTCGAGTGGCGTGTCACCAAACATTACCATACTGCTTACATTAACACGTTTTTTGGTGAATAAAACAGTTTCAGTTTTTGAAGGGTTAAATGTAACAAGCCATGCTTTTGCCCATTCGGAAACGGCCGCAAGGTTTTCATTACACTTTGAAACAATATCGTCCAGTTCAAATCCAGTTTCTGTTATACTTGTATCATCCGCAAATAGTCTACAAGCGTCCGGTGCATTTAAATTTTCAGAAATGTCATTTATGTATATAAGAAAGAAGAAGGGACCTAAGACGGATCCTTGGCGAACACCGTAATCAACAGGTAAACACTCAGAGGGAGTTGAGTTAACAGTTACCCTTTGTCTACGATCAGATAAATAGCTTTTGGTCCACTCAAGGAGTGGGCCAGATATACCGTTTTGTCTCAGTTTATAAATTAACCCTTTGTGCCAAACCCTATCGAACGCTTTTGATATGTCGCAGAATACCCCAAGTGAAAACTGGTTCCTATCAAAGGCTAAGCAGAGATTATGATATATTTCGATGAGCTGATAGACGGTGCTATTTTGGGGTAGAAAGCCAGACTGGTATTTAAAAAGTAAATTGTTGACACAACAGTATTCGTACATATGGTTAAAAACAACCCTCTCCATAACTTTACTGACACAGCTTAGTAGAGAAATAGGTCTATAATTACTGGGGTCGTGTGTGTCTCCTTTTTTAAATATAGGTACGACAGTTGCCAGCTTCCATTCCAATGGGTAGACACATTAAGAAAAAGAAAGCCTAAATAACTGAACCAAAGGCTTGCATATTGTATCTTTGGTTTCTTTAAGCATGCGATTACTTATGCCATCATGTCCAGTTGCTTTTTTGGTATCTAGTTTGCCTAGGATTCGAGTCACTTCATCTTCAGAGACGTCTATCTCAGAGAGACTCTCAGAACACTTGCTTCTGAAAGCAGGTAAACTATGTCTGTCGTCATTTATCTTACTATTTGACAAAAATGTTTTGTTGAGCAAGTCAGCTTTTTCTTTGTCATCTGTTAACATAACTTGACTACCCGCATTGTCTTTATGGTTAAGAAAAGGGACAGAAGGCTTGCTTTCAAAATTATTCAGTAACTGTTTAACAGTGTGCCAGAAATCTTTAGGGTTTCTACTTACTGAGAGTGAAGTATCTAATTTTGAAAAATAGGTGGATTTAGCCTTCTTTTTCATGTTATTTACTTTGTTTCGGGCGTGTTTGTATTTTTCAATTATTCGTGGGTTTGGATTTTTCAGAATTCGTTTCCGTAAACGGTCTCTATGGCGAATTTCCCGGCGAAGAGCCGAGTCAAAGCAGGGCTTATCATGGGGACGGATAACTATGTTATAAGATGGAATACATTCTCTAGCAATATTTAAAAATTTGGATGCAAATTTATGGTATGATATATCAGGGGAAGTCGTGTCTGAGATGAAGGACCAGTCTGTTTCAGAAATCAAATTATTCATTTTGGGGAAATCTGCCCTGTTATAATTCCAGATCTGTCGAATTTTCGTTTCGGACTCTGCAATTCCAATCTCTATGACTGCTGATACAGCTTTGTGGTCGGAAACACCAAGATCGTGAACTTCTGAGTTCAGAATCACAACATTATCACTAACTATTATTGGGTCTAATAAAGTACTTGAGGTTGGTGTTACACGAGTCGGCTGTTCAGTGACGTTTTGTAGGTTGTAAAAGTTTATAATTTCGTTTAATCGACAGGAAGGGTTAAGAAGGTCGCTATTTAAATCTTCGGTAATTATCAGGGACGGATTTATGCTGATTGACTCTTCAATGGCTCTTTCGAGCTTCTCCCAGTAGTCATTGGTAGAGAACTGAACCGATCGGTATGCCAGGCAGAGCAGAAACTTGCGTTTTGAGGTAATCTCAAACCATAAGACCGACTGGTCAAATTCTAGTTCGGGTAAACGTTTGGCATATATTTCTTTTGAAAAATAAACCGCGACACCGCTACCATGTTGGTTCCTATCCTTTCTAACTGGTGGGGGGTGGGGGGGGGGGGTAATTGGGGACCAAAACGTTGTTAGAATTGAAACTGGGATCGAGGTGCGTTTCGGTAAAACAGATAATGTCGAAATCATCAATGTCGTCTATAATATGATCAAGCTTATTCCTGATGCTTCTGATGTTATAATTAAGTATAGAAATACTACTTACGTCTGCTGTCCCAGTTTGGGATGGCCCTGGATTAACTTCGATGTCGCCAGACAGAAGAATGATGCCCAGAATAACGCACAAAACCAGCGTGAAACGGACTTTTACGATACGAATCGTCACGCGATGCTGAGGTCTACCTGGTTTAATCGTCACACGGTACCTGTACACGAGGAGATTGTTGTGCAAACCGACTGCAGTCCTGTGTTGCTCGATGCTAATACCCATGATTCAAGTCTGGATAACAGTTGGAAAAAGGCCCGTCGAGGTGCCGTGAAATGCAGTTAGTATGTTTGATACAGGTTGGTTGCGCAACAGTGAGAGTGAGTGGCAGTATTTGAAGAGGATGAGAAGAAAAACAGAAGTAACTGTTATGGAATAACAAGTATATACAGTTTGTAATAAGATTAGATATGTTATACACATATTCAGGGTTGGTTGGTTGGGTGGTGATATCGGCCTATAGTTTGTTTTTTGATTAGCTGGAATACCTCTTATTTCCGAACTGGTGCAGTTTGCCGGGGCGGTACCATTTCATTTTCCAAGATCGTCAATTTTCACCCGATCACAGCCCATGGCACTCACTGGAATGAGTTCAACAGGCTCAATTCAGTGAGGGCCACAGCTGAGGTCCGTGATAGGCAAAGAAACAAACAGTTAAGAGAAGTTTTTTTTTGTACCTCCCACGGCTGGGTTTGTAGCATTTGGTCGATTACTTTGGCAATGGGTGGTAGGGAATTTCTTCTAGAGGCCATACACAGCATGTGAGAAGTTTTAGTTGCGGTACCCTAATTTTAAACTAAGGTACAATGAATTGCGGTACTAACTTGTATTTCAGAGTAAAGCCCAAAGATGTGCATCCGGTCCTCGTTCGGTTAAAGAAAAGTGAGTAAGTCCTAATGCAGTCCTATTGTTTTAGAGCCATGCTTCGTACTGATCCAGAGGCGAATAATATTTGCTCAATAGAGATTCGCTTTGATTGGGACCACTGGACAGACATCTCTCAACAGATCAGATTCGGGGGGGTGTGTGGGTGGGGGGGGTGTGGGTGGGGGGGGGGGTAGGGGAAGTGTTGGCCACTAAGATAATTATCCCAGGTAGAGTGCCAAATTATGGCTACCTGTCAAGGGGACTGTCAGGATTTATTCACTGATTTCTGCCCTGCCGCAGTCCGCGGGAAAGCGCCCATAAACACTCTTCCATAATGGAGATTCACTTTGTTTGGAACCGCCAGGGAGTACCTCGCGACACTCTCCAATAACTTATAACAGATCTGATTTGGGTGGGGGTGATGTTGGCCACTATGAAGACGCTGGTAGCATGCCAAATTATGCCTGGCTGTCAGATGGACTATCAAAATGTGTTCACACGTTTATGCCACGTTGCAACGCATGGAAAAGTGCCCGTAGGCACTCTTCCATAAATCGCAACGAGGCAGATCCTGACAGATTGGATAATTAAATTTAAGAGGCTGTCAAAATTTGATCAATCCATGGGAGAGCACCCGCATGCATTCCCTCACAATTCGCAACGAGGCAGATCCTGACAGACTGGGTAATTTCACAAGTCTTTGCCCCGCTGCAATATATGGGAAGTCACCCGCAGGCACTCTCCCATAAATTGCAACGAGGCAGATCCTGGCAGACTGAATAACTTCACTTCGATGGGCATATGGAGACCATCCACCAAATGTGAGCATCCGCCAAATGTGAGGACTTTGAATTGCGGCACCTGTATTACAGGGTATGACACTCTCCATCAAGTCGCAACAAATCGAATTTTTTTTTGGGGGGGGGGGGGTGGGGGGGAGGAGTGGGTGGGTGGAAGTGTTGGCTTGGCCACTTTGGCAATTTTCCCTGGTGGAGTGCCAATTTATGAATGACTGTCAAGTGGGCTGTCAAAATGTGTTCACAGATTTCAGCCCAACCGCAATCCGTGGGAAAGCGCCCGTAGGCACTCTTCCATAATGGAGAGTTTGGAACCACTAGAGAGTACCTGGCGACACTCTCCAGTAACTAAAAACAGGAACAGGTATTTTTTTTTGGGGGGGGGGGGGGATGTTGGCTACATAGGGACTCTCCCATAAATTGCAACGAGGCAGATCCTGACAGATTGAATAATTAATTTTAAGAGACTCAAAATTTGTTCGATCCGTGGGAGAGCACCCGCCTGCACTCCCTCACAATTCGCAACGTGGCAGGTCCTGACAGGCTGGCATAATTTCACAGGTCTTTGCCCTGCTGCATTTCATAGGAAGGCTCCCGTAGCCGCTCTCACATAAGTTGCAACGAGTCAGATCCTGGCTGACTGAATAACTTCACTTCGAATGGCCTATGGAGACCATCCACCAAATGTGAGGACTTTGAGTTGCGGTACCTGTATTTCGGAGTAAGGTCCAAAATTGATCCAAGGGCAAACAACATTTGCTTTTGTTTGAAAATAATAGAGAGTACCTGATGACACTCTCGAAAAGCTTATGACAATTCAAGATTTTTTTTTTGGTGGGGGGGGGAGGGGGTGGGGGGGGGGGGGTGCAAATCATGATAGATTATGTATGGCTGTCAAGTTGACCGTCGAAGTGTGTTTGGATGTCAAGTAGGCTGACAAAGTGCGTTCGCAGGTTTTTGCCTTGCCGCACTTCATGGGAAGGTGCCTTTAAGCACTCTCCCACAAATCGCAGCGAGGCAAACACAGACTGAATAAATTCGCTTCAAAAGATTGTCAAAATTTGTTCGCAACTATTTTTCCCTGCTACAGTCACAATCCAAAGATAAGGAGCATTTGCTAAGTATATATTTGGTTTGCTAGAGATTATTGGAGGGTACTTGATGGCAATCTCCAACAACCCCCAGCAAACAAAAATTTCTTTTTTTGAATGATGATGCAGTTGGGTGTGTTTATGCTTTGTTACAATCCAAAGACAAATAGCAATTACTGGTTATATATTTGGCTTATTAGAGATTATTGGAGAGTATTTGGTGGCACTCTCCAACCACCCACAACAAACAAATTTTTTTTCGTTTTTTTCCGTTTTTGGGTGGGTGGGGGGGGGGGGGGGCAAAAGATGGCCACCCGACAGAATCCAGCGCACGACCGGGTAGTGGTCTGCCTGAAATAGAATGCAGTTGGATGTTCTTGTGCTTTATAACAATAAAACGAAAAAAGCATTTACTGAGTATATTTTTGGTTTATTAGAGATTATTGGAGAGTACCTGATGGCACTCTCCAACAACCCACAGCAGACGAAAATTTTGTTTTTGGGTGGGGGGAACAAATATGACCACCTGACACAGTCCGGCACACGACCGGTTAGTGGACTGCATGGATGAGGATGCAGTTGGATGTGTTTGTGTTTTCTAGCAATCCAAAGACAAATAGCATTTGCTGGGTATATATCTGGTTTATTAGAGATTATTGGAGAGTACTTGATGGCACTCTCCAACAGCCCACAACAAACAAAAATTTTTTTTTTTTTGATTTGAGTGGGTGGGGGGGGGGGACAAATGACGGTCACCCGACACAATCCAGCACACGACCGGTTTGTGGTCTGCATGAATGAGAATGCAGTTTGATATGTTAGTGTTTTGTAACAATCCAAAGACAAATATCATTTGCTGAGTATATATTTGGCTTATTAGAGATTATTGGAGAGTACTTGATGGCACTCTCCAACAACCCACAACAAACAATTTTTTATTTATTTTTTTTTTGGAGGGCTGGGGGTGGGGGACAAATGGTGGCCACCCGACACAATCCAGCACAAGGCCGGTTAGTGGACTGCAAGAATGAGAATGCAGTTGAATGTGCTTGTGCTTTGTAACAATCCAAAGATAAATAGCAGTTGCTGAGTATATATTTGGTTTATTAGAGATTATTGGAGAGTACTTGATGCCACTCTCCAGCAACCCACAACAAACATTTTTGGGTTTTTTTTTTGGGGGGGGGGGGGCAAATGATGGCCACCCGACACAATCCAGCACACGAACGGTTAGTGGTCTGCATGAATGAGGATGCAGTTGGATGTATTTGTACTTTGTAACAATCCAAAGACAAATAATATTTGTTGGGTATATATTTGGTTTATTAGAGATTATTGGAGAGTACTTGATAGCACTCTCCAACAACCCACAACAAACCAAAATTGTTTTTCATTTTTTATTTTTTTGGGGTGGGGGACAAATGATGGCCACCCGACACAATCCAGCACACGATCGGTTAGTGGTCTGCATGAATAAAAATGCAGTTGAATGTGTTTAGGAGACAGTACAGTTAATCCAGGTTTTGAATTGCGAGGTCAATGTCCTCGCCAACATTTAATTTAAATTTTTTCTTATGTACTTTATCCGATGCCCAGATGTGACCGTTCGAATACCATGCGGAAAGTATTTTATGATGGTTCCTCAAGGAATTCAAAAGCTCCAGGTTGAGTTTAGTCAGATCATCAACAAAGTTTATTTTGCTTGTTTTAAAAAGTTTACGGGTTTTTATCACACTGTCTCTCACGGAACGCCTAGAAAATTTAATAATAACAGGTCGCACTTTACCTGGAGTGCTCGGAAGTCTGTGAATTGCCAGAATGTCACTTGGGCCCACTCTTACTTCACTTTTCTCGCTCACAATTTGAATGAACCTGTCTTGAAGCTGATCGCTAGTTTCCGTTCGGTTTCCTTCAGTCCGAGCACTTTAATATTGCACTTGCGGCTGTATTGTTCGTTGTTGTTCGATCTAACAGTATTCAGGTTAACATCTTTCTGTAAAACCGATAGGCGAGTTTCCATTTCCACGACGGTGTCGTTTTTCAGGTTTAAGGCTGAAGTTAGTGAATCAACCTCGTCTTCCAGCGCGAGGATCCTGTTGTCCAGTGCCGAAATCTTCTTATCACACATATCGGATACAGATTTCACAATTTCGGACTTTAAACTGTCAAATGCCGACTTCATTTTAAATTCAATCATGCAACTCAGTTCGTCCATATTGGGAATATTCGACACATGGTTTTCGATACTGTCGATTTTTTTCACAAGGTGCTGTAGAGCATCGCTTGACAAATAGTTTGTTGAGTCATCCATACTCCTATCATTTGAGGTGAGGGGTTGTTTTCTTTTTGCAGTTCTACCAAAGCCTCTACCAGTATCTACAGGTATCCTGCTGGGTCTGGGAGATCCATTTAGCACATCATCCGTCCCAGACGACGTAATTATAGAATCGGCCATAGTTTTTTAAGTGAATACTGACAAAAAAGTTTTCAAAACATTGACTAACTTGATCAGTACATATCACTCAGTATCGCTGTAATCCGCAATGCAGGCAATCGAACACTGATCGAACAGTGGTCGGTGATGATATCTACTCACAGTCTACTCACTGGTAACAAAGAACTGTCATCTCAACTTAGAAAATCGAACAAAATTCATTTGAAAATGTTTTTTCACATGAAAAAGAGATATCTACGACCCCACAGCAATATCAACAATATTTTCCACAAATAAAAGATTAATTCCAGTCATCCTGACATTAAATATCCCTCAAAGTATAGAGCCGATAGCACACACAGCCACTACGTTGCCGCCATTTATTTTTTGATGCCGTAACCTGTAGTTCGTTCGCGTATTTTACAACCAACACGTAACCTAAACGATCGTTCGCGAGTTATTTCCAGGTCTTAATTAGTCTGTGTGAAATACACAAACTATTGTTTTTGTACGGTTTATTTTTCTTTCTATTTTCTTCTTTTTCTTCTTCTTCTTCTTCTTCTTCTTCTTCTTATTCTCCTGTCCTCTGTCTTCTATGCACTTCCTTGTCCTCACGATAACTAGAAAACTAATCGTCCTAGCTCGCTCATTTTTGGTATACGGGTACACAGTCAAAAGTTCTCGGCCACGTATGTTTATCAGATTCCCGGGGCATCAGGGGTGTCCGTAGGTGTGTTTTGAAAGTGGATCACGCCCATATCTCAGGGATGGTGTGATCTATGGACCTGGGACGAACACCAAATACGTCGACACTCGATGGAGATTCAGAATGTGGGTCATGGTCACTGAGGTCACCTAGGGGCCATTGAGTGCATTTCTCAGAATTGCTGGAAATCACATTTTTGGACTCCAAAATGTTTTCCTGAAGTTCGTACATGCATTTTTACACGAAAAAAGTGGGCATGGCCAAAAAATTTGAAAGTGGGTCACGCTCATATCTCAAGCATGGTATGACGTATGGACCTAGAAACAACACCAAATGAGTCGACACTCGATGGAGATTAAAAATATTGGTCAAGGTCACTGAGGTCACCATGGGTTATTGAGTGCATTTCGCAGAATTGCTGGAAGCCACATTTTGAACTCCCTAATGCATTTCCAAAACCCATACATGCATTTTTACATGAAAAAATGTGGGCGTGGCCAAAAATTTTGAAATTTTGAAAAATTTTGGGTCCAGCAACAAATGAGTCGACCCTCAGTGGCGGGGGGGGGGGGGGATCAAGATATGGATCAAGGCCGCTGAGGTCACCTTGGGGTCATTGATTGCACTCTTCAGAATTGCTGGAAAACACATTTTTGCCTCCCTAATGCATTCCCTTGATCGAACCCTTTTTTTGCTCTGTACATATATGCCTTTTCTGGTTCCTTGGAAAAATGCATCCGATTCCTGAACGAATATCTTTAAATACTGTTAACGAAAACCTATTTCTGCTTTCTTTAAAACAATTTTATCCCCGAAAATAAGCCTCCAAAGTATTCCAATTACATTCATTCACCGTGGTTCAGTAGGTAGAGGAGAAGGCTGCAAACCGAGAGGTCCTCGGTTCGAATCCCAGCTGCGGTAACCCTGTTGTGCCCCACTTGGGGCATGGTGGCATTGAGCATTAACGCGTACTGCACGTCGACGGTGTACTTGTCTTCAACAAATGCTAACCTGCTTGTGTGGAGTCAGACTGTTGAGGAGCCTGACAGTTGCTCGTATTTGCTCAGTGGTTCTCTCAGGGTACTCCAGCTTCCTCCTCCCATAAAACTGTCCGACACAAGGTGACAGTGGCTGTCAAAAGTGTCGTTAAGCCCAATAAATAAATAACATTCATAGAAGACATGCCTTGATAGTGTAGTTGTAATATTTGTGTCTTCTCTGCACTGTTTGTCAACACGATAACCTGATACAATCAATCCTATCTTAATGTTTTGTTATACTGATAGACTGTACTTGCAAATGAGTTCACTGAAGTCAATAGCCATTATTTAAAACTTGATAGAATTTCTCATAAACAAAGAGGTCAGAAGGAATGCTGCAAATTTTATATCGAATAGCATTGTATATTTATTTAATATCATGTTATAAAATTAACCATGTTGAAAATAGAACCCTTCACATTTCAAAACATTTTTAAGATTAATTTATTCTCAATCATAACTCAACAGGTTTCGGTATGGAGTAGTGTATGGCTTTCTCAAAACACCTATCACAATTATAAAGTAATGAAATGGAATATTTCAGTGGTCTGTTTTAACCCTCTTAATAGTTCGGTGTGAGTACAAACATCATCATATAACTCATGGCTACAGAATGTTTTACGCTTTCCTTTCTGTAACATTTAATTCTATATGGAATGCCACACCCTTCTGGGTTTACCTTTCAAAGTAAGGTATTCTTAATCCTTTCTCCAACATAACGGCGAAAACCAGCCGGCATTATTCACTGGTGAAATTTCCATTCAATTTCCATTTCGTTCCTGCTTGAAAAACATTGCTGATTACCTCTCATAGGAATGATCTCCCTTTTTAAAGGGTTAAAATGGATTATTTAAAGGGATTATTTTAACCCTCTCAATATCTTAATATGGGTCCCAAACATTTACTTTTTCAATGCAGGAATAATGATACCACTCTCTGTTCTCACAATGATGCTCCAAACAAGCATGGCATCTTGGGGGCCGTTTACCTCTATATTCCAACATTACTGAATTCTTTTACTCGTAATATATTTTCCAGAGGTATCATGCACCTTAACTTTTCTCTTGGTAATATGAATATTTGCTATCATCTATAAATATGGCAGATCCGAAGTTGGTGGAGCCAATATTTTTAAAGTGGGATACGCTTATACTTCAGTTTGGAATGACCTATAGACATGGGACCTACACCGAATGAGTTGAAAACCCTCTGGAGGTTCAAAATGTGGTCCACCTCAATCCGGGCAACGGAGGTCATTAAGTGCATATTTTTCAGAACTATTAGGAATTGTATTTTATAACAACTAATGCAATTCTGAAGATTATCCATGTGTCTCATTCAAATAAGTGGCAGAGCCAGTAATGTAAATTTCTGATTCCTTGATCAAATCCTTTAAATAGTGTGCACATATATGCCTTTTCTGGTTTCTTATAAAAATTGTTCTGATTCCTGTATGAATATCTATAAATACTATTAACAAAAAACCCATTTCTGATTTGCTTAAAAAATATTTTACTCCTCAAAATAAGCCTCCATAAATTCTCTTTCTATATAGTTTTTTCCTGATACTTTAATCCTTTCCACACAGACTTGAATTTACTGGTGGCAGTAAATTCTGTTTCTCTAGTTTTCCAAACGTAATAGTGCACAAGTGCTTATATCAGCGCACCTCCCCCAACAATTTCCTGGCTACGCGCCTATGATTTATATATTTAAAGCAAAAAAAAAAAAAAAAAAAATTCGTACAAAACATGCAGACTATAAATCGCTGTAATCACAGAGCCGACCCTTTCGCGACCAGGTTGCGGTCAAGTCACGACACACTAACATGAGATTGTCGAGGTTTCATCAATAAAACACTGCAATATCAAGACCGAATCAACAAAAATAAATAAAACTGTAATTCTACTTTCGGAACCAATTCAATCACAATGTACGCGATCATAACTGATGTGACAACCGTTACTTATTCTCAGTTCCTTATTCGACATTCATTATCAACCAAGTTTATAACTGGGAATAAGTAACAGTTGTCAAGTCCCCGTGATCGCAGAAGAGGGACAAAATAGTTGCGGACCCCGGAAACCGAAAGCGGGTCACTCCCCGTTACCTGATTCCCTGCTCATAAGTCGGCGGTATTCCATAGGTGTAGAATATTGTTCATGATCTTGCAGGGCACCATGTGGAAATTTAGCTAATAAGATGAATCCCCATTTTACATTTATACGACCCGCTGTGACCATTCACCTCATGTATTTATTAGACACGTTACGAGCTGACGATATTTCCGTTAAAGTCTATTTCATTATGGTAGAGATGGGCCGTATTAGAATTCTGTGTTCGGTATCGGTTTCGATATTTTTAGAGGGATATACAGCGGTATCGGATCGGTATTCGGTATCTGACTTGCCTGAGATGTCTTGATAATACCAAAGGGTAATTCACATCAGAAAAAGACAGAATAATTATTTAATTAAACGCCTGCTCTATGTAATACCATCTATAGCAACACTAAACTATACGGAAAATGAAAATCTGTTCCACACATATGTGCGGAACGGAAATCGTTGACGGACTATTTTTAAATAGAAGCGAAATTTCACTGGAATTTTCTACAAATCGTGCAACGCAGTTACAATTTGAATCGCTAGTGATAGCTGAAAATCGTCCTCTGAGTTCCAATGTGTTCTATGTGCCAGTAGGCACACAGAACACATTGGAACTCAGGGGACGAAACAGTAACACGGGTTCCCCTCGCAAATTTGGTTGGCGATAAGATGTGTTCTCTGTGTTGATAGTTGTCAAATGAATTGCTGAGTGTCCTAATAATTGTTTTTACAGACGCCTGCGGCCTCTCGTTTTATTTTTCCGCGCTGGCACTCGTGCCATATCGATAAACCCATTCACACGCGTATGTCGTTCTCTGTTTATTACACACCTTCGCGTGTGTATAAACAATTATTAGTACACTCAGGAATTCATTTGGCAACTATCAACACAAAGAACACATTTTATCGCCAACCAAATTTGCGAGGTGAAGCTGTTCTTGTATCATTCTACCACAGCGCCACAAATGCCACTGCCAATGAGCTCGAGAACGGAATTGTTTTACGAAAACAAATCATATCTACAGTAATTTTGTGACTAGTTCCAAACACACCTTAACCATTAAAGACCTTTTCCAGGCTTTTGCGAACTCGGAGCATGTGCCCTTAACTGCCAAGTAACTAGATATGTACAGGTTGTAGTCTGGTGGGAATTCGGGACGATTGCCCAAACCCTTATTGGTTAATAAAACTGAAGGAGAAAACCAGTCAGTTCTTTCATAAAAATGAACACTTCATTTGCTATCAAGCCTCAAAAGGGTCTTATAAATAGTAAATGCCATCAAATTTGAAAATATAGAGTTAAGATATTTAACCCTTTACCCAACGAATCGGCCGCATCCGCCCGCGTAATATGCAAATTCAGCAGTTGAAAAAATATTATTTTTCAAAAAAATTCAACAAAACCATATCATGTGACCCCTCATTGGAACGAGCTCGTCGAGCTCGTTCCAACGAGGGGTCACATGATATGGTTTTGTTGATATTTTTTGAAACTTTTTGAATAAATGATATTTAAAATAATAAATTTTGATATCGTCTGCGTTGGGTAAAGGGTTAAAGATTGGTTCGATTCGGTTTGTCGGTATCCCCATGATTTCGGTATCGGTTATTTCGTGTGTTTCACATTTTATGAAAATAATTTTTATTCACTTTATGATTAGGTGAAATGCAATAAATTATTCAAATACACTGTATTGTGCTATGTTAATATCTGCACATAAACATTTTGCATGTGTTGTGGAGGGGCGCAGTGGCTCAGTGGTTGCGGCATTGGGCTTCAAACTTAAAGGTCCACAGTTTGATCCCCGCTGCGATCTGTCCTTGGGCAAGGCACTTAAATTAATCCCGACTGCCCCCGTGGGGGCACGGTGGCGCTGTGTACTAAAGCGTACTGCACATCGATGGTGCACTTGACTTCAACCAATGGTAACTGTGCATGTGTGGAGGTAGTACCCTGGGAGTCTGACAATTTCTCGCCGTTGCTCGGTGGTTCTCTTCGAGTAGTCTGGTTTCTTCCACTCGTAAAACTGTCCGACACGAGTTGTCCAAAGTGTCGGTAAACCCCAATATAAATATATCAAAGTGTCGGTAAACCCCAATATAAATAAATAAATAAATAAATAAATAAATAAATAAATAAATAAATAAATAAATGTGTTGGGGATATAGTACTTTGACCACAAAGGCGGTCACGTTCACAGTCCCACCACGATCTGGTCACGACACAATTACACCAGTGTACCGAGTTTCCACAAATAACATACTGCGAAATCATGATTGCATCAAGAAAATGAAACGAAAATCGAATTCCAGATTTAATGTTCTCTCGTAGATTTCTTCGTCGGGTGGGTATCTGCTTTATTGCTGGGGGAAGCAGGCAGAGAATTTCGGACGTATCGCAACCCTGTCGCTGTCCGTTCAAAATTCCGTGTCTGCTTTTCATCACAGCACCGTATATTCTAGGGGAGGAGTGTGGATAATTCCAACAGATGTCCGCAAATAAGGAAAACACGCCTGCAACACTAGATCCCCGAAGTCGTGAAATTTAGAATGCGCGACTCAGCGGCGACTGGCTCGTCTGTATGGTGGCTGACTAGGTGACTGAGCTGGCTGATCCATCACGTTGATGACTGGCTATCCTTCTTCTTTTCATGGCGGCTGAGTCGGCTGGGCCAGCTTTCAGTTCTTTGCAATTCGTATTTCCATCGCTAAACTAGAATAAATTGTATACCAGCAGGGGCATCGCTAAAGGGGAGGAGTAAGATACGTGCACATTAAGTAACAAGTTAGAAAGCCCATGCAACTAAATTTTCAAGAACTCTTAGTTTAAACTATAGTCCCGACGGACAAATATTCCGACTTTATCATGAAGACATGCCTTCGACGAAGGCATGCATTCATTATGCAGCTGGAATATTTTATTAGTCGGGGTATGAGTCATCACAAACGGGGCAAATCGGGTCATATTCGCCACACCCCTGCATACCATGAGGCTCTGCGTGTATGCTATGTCACTTTGTGACATAAGTTATCCACAATGGTAGACTCGCATTCAGTTGTTCAAATTTAAAATATTCTCGCGGCTCGCCAGGTTAATATTTTGGCGGTTGACATATTTAATGACTGCTGGATGGAAGAAATGAGCTGCTGTCTATGACTTAGAGGGTTCATGGCGGTTCATGGTGGCGGCTTCGAGGTTTATGCAACACTATCTTCTTTAGCAACGAGCCAAGTCCAGCATTATGATTTTCATCAGATAATTGTTAAATCTGCAGAGAAGACAAAGGGAGTGACAGCCATCAACGAAGAATGACTGGGATGTGTATTTTAAGTATCGTTTAGTAGTATACAGACATTTATCTTACAAGAACGTATTTCCCCAATACAAGCAAAAACGTCAAGACAAAATAGAAGTCTGTACTGAGGGTAGCAGCGACACGTGCGATTATTCGATTCAGGAAGAGAACTGTTTTCACCTGCTCTCTTTTGATTTGACAGCGAGGTCTTACACATGTCAAGGTCACCGCTTTTGAAAACACAAATCAAATAATAAATAAATCACCAGCTAGTCGAAATAAATTAGACTAGATCATTTTTTGCCATGATGATATTTTTATATAGCCCCACCACGCATTAAACATGAAAAATAAAACATGAAAAATACACAAATGAAACACAACTATAAACCCCAGCGATCATAGTATAAGTAGAACAATGAATGAGGATTACGTATCATGATCAATATCATGATGTCGTTATCTTTATTCTTAAAAATCAATTCAGAGACGATGAATGACAGTCAAAAGAGACGCCATCAAACACTGCACCCAATCCCACCACTTTGCGAATTGAAGAAAGAGAGGAAAATAGTCAGATAAATTTGTTATTACCACCATGCGGTTTTCTGAGATGATGTATTGAAGTCGAGACCTCGTCTCTGGGCATATATTGACTCGTCCGTTAGGACGAGTCGATATATGACCCAGAAGCGAGTCGAGACATGATAGTAATAACCTTTAGTACATCACGTGACAAATCCCCGTATTCTCATTGGCTGATTTGATAGGGACTATGAAAGCATAGTGCCCGGAGTCAAGCATAGTGCCCGGAGTCATGCAATAGTGCGCACGCATTGCAAACAGAATCCCGAGGGGATTCCCCTTTTCTTCTGAGCAGACGGCAAATGTGGAGACGAATAGAAATAAAATGAGCGTTTCGAGATTCGCAAACGAGAATGTTAATTCTTTTCTTGAACAACCTCAGAGCCGAAAGACTGTTAGTTTAACCAAATATGCTGTCAATATTCTCCGGCAGTTCTGTTCTGACAGAAAAAGGAATGGTGCATTTGAAACGTTAGATGTTGGAAGATTAACGGAACTATTGAAAGACTTTTATACAAACGTTAGAAATCGCGATGGTGGTTTGTATTCCAAAAGCAGTATTTGTGCCATTCGTCAAGGAATAAGAAGATATTTGCAAGAACCCCCACATGAGAGACACTTTGATATAATAACAGACCCAGCTTTCAAAGGTGCTAATCGTGTATTCGACAGCATGTTGAAGAAAACAAGGGAAGACGGAAAAGGAATAGTCCGACACAAAAAACCCATTCCGCCAGGTAACTATAAAAAATACATAATAAAATAAAACACAACAAAACTAGAAAGTGAATAAGTCAGTGTCTGCAAAAGACAGTGGTGTTGTAATTATTTGTTTTTGTATAAATACACAGTCTTGTTAATTACATGAAATAGACGAGTGTTGTTTATTACTCAAATCGACAAGAGACACATAAGAACAGTTGTGAGAGAAAATAAATAAATAACGGGCCGCAATGTTTGATGAAAGTTATCATAAACATGAATAAATAAATAGATAAATTACGGGGAGCAATGTATGTTGAAAGTTATCATAAACATGAATAAATAAATAAATTGTAGACCTATCAATTAAATAGTTTTGAATAAGAGTGTTAGAGAGGGCACTGAATATTATTTATCTTCGATCACAATAAACGATTGTGATTGACCGTGTAAACGTTTATTCTGCTTTGATGCTTAGTGTTTCATTCTATTTCAGGCGATCTAAGGAAATTATATCAGCACCCAATTGTGTTTAATCCGGACATTCCAAGAGGTCTTTTGAATAAAGTAATGTTTGGGCTTTTATTTTACTTTTATCGGAGAGGGAGAGAAAACATTCGAGAAATTAAAGCTTGTGATTTTGTAGTTAAAACTGATGACACTGGAAGAAAATACATCCTGAAAACTACTTCTGAGCGAACAACAAATCACACAGGTGTAACGAATGAGGATGAAGGTGATGGACCTAGAATGTATGAAACTGGCGCAAAAATATGCCCTGTTAATAGTTTTCAACGATATCTTATGAAACGAAACCATGAGTGCGATGCGTTCTTTCAAATTCCCAAAAATTCATACCACGAGAATGACGAATGTTGGTTTGAGCGAAGGGCAATGGGAAAAAAATCCATAGGAGAGTTCATGGTAAAAATGTCTAAACAAGTTGGTCTTTCTGACACATATACCAACCACTGTGTGCGTGCTACGACCATAACAATTCTTAATGATTGTGGATTCAAAGATCGCGATATTATTTCTTTATCGGGACACAGAAATGAAAAATCATTGTCAAGTTACGTTTCGGACACAAGAGCTGATGTCAAACGAGGTATGTCAGAGAGCTTGAGTTCCATGGTCGATAATGCAGATGCTGAACATTCAGAAATGCCTGCATCGAGGAATGCTGTTGAGAAAACAACAACGCAACTCTCTTTCCAGTCAGCAAATTCCACAGTATCAGCACCCGAATTATTAGATACCGATATTGATGACGACGATCTGATAAGTGCGTTGGAGGAAATCGAGTGTTCAAAAAACTCAACATCAATTGACATTCGAAAGCAATCCAAAGAAATATGCAACAAAATGCAGTATTGTGCCCCAAAATTCAATTTCAGCAATTGTGTTGTAAATATTTACAATAATTAAAATGTGCTCGTACATCAGAGGAAGTACCCATAACACGTTCAATGGGGTGAACGTTAATAAAACTTTAGTGCCATGAATAATGGAATTTATATGGTGCCTCACAAGCTCTGTTATACCACCATATGTGAGACGTTGATTCTGTTGTATGATATCTCTTGTTAACCAGTTATGTGCCACATGATTGGTTGATCGGTTTCATGTGTTTATTTACATTATTCTACTTTACCCGTTGAGTTCGAATCCAGTTGATAGTTTAATGTTTTCCTGACATTTTCATTTTTATTAATTTCATTGTTTTATTTTGGATAGTAAAGTGTTAGTTATCTCTCCGTTCCTTCTTTAATATGTTGTGGAGATGGTCTGGATGTGATGTACTAAACCCATTAATGCCTTCCGTTTCGGGGACTATGCTCTCATAGTGTTGCTTCGGGAACCAAATAGTGCCCTCCCTATCGCTCGGACACTATTGCATCCCTCAGCAACACTATGAGAGCATAGTGCCCTCAACGGAAGGCACTAATAGGTAAGTATTTACCAACGGACATTTTGCCTAACAACATTATACCAAGAGACATCGGGCAAATGGGCATTACAGCAGGCGACATTATAGCAACAGTAGAAAATTGAACAATATGTCAATAATTCTTTTATGAAAAACAACGTTTTAATTTCTTTGAATACCTCCCTGCCTTTATATACCTCATCCGCGTATAGTTCACATTTGTCTCGGCTTATATCACAGATGATGATTCTGTGCAATGCGTATGACGTGGAAATGCAACACATTCTTTGTGGTCCCCTTTACTATTAACAAATCAGTAGCGAAATTTAATTACAGTCATGAGTGAATTTGTGTTCTCATTACTGCACGATAAGCACCGAAAATAGCGTTTCCAACCTATTTGTCAGTTTTGTTCATCTCCGAACAGCCTTTTTGCCGATTCTCTCTGCCTTTTGTCTACATTTAAAAACAAACTGTTGCATGGTACCAGAATCCTTTCATTTTTATCCCACTGTTAACCGTGTCCACCAAATCCCATTCTAAAACCATTCCTTCAGAACTATAATTTCTGGGTCGGTAAAACAAATGGAGGCCCGTAGTACCCGATTTGGGCTGGGTGAGACCCGTCATGCACAATTTGGGGTATCAGTACAGTACGTGTGACGTTTTAATTGAATAATAAATTGCGACACGACTACTAGTCTACTACATATATATCCAGGGACGTGGCGACAGGGGGAGAGGGGGGGGGGGGCTTGCGTGTCACTCCCCCCCCCAATCTTGGCCAAAATTTCCTATAGTTGGAAATTCGGAGGGCAAGTCATGAGTATTTGGAAATGCCATCTATCTGGATTTTGGAGCTTCTTTGGTGATGCCTCCTTTACTTTCCAAAATTCCAACTCGGTTTCAAATCGGCAAAAAATCCAACTGTTACTATTTACAACTATAGTGTACGCAATATCTAGCTTTATAAGTATGCATGATGCCAATCGGTACGAGATTTCTGTAGTTCGTTTACTTATCGTAATAAAAAAAATCCTCGAAATGCACTTCAGGAAAATCACATCCTGCAATATCGTTATCCTGAGTTAATTCCATCATTCACAGTTACAAAATGATGAAATATCAAACTTTGATCATTCCTGCACAAGATCTGATTTAATGTTAGGACAGTGTGAATTACTCAAAGTTCTCAGCTTGAGCATTTGCTTAGCACATATTCAACTCCCAGAATACTACCAAATAAGAATAACCTGATAATTCTATCATAAATGTCTTTGCATTTCAGTTACTAGAATTCAGTTTTATGCCCCCTTTCATGGCTTCATTTTCTAAATTTTTCTCGGTAGTCACTTTCCAACTTGGGAAGGGACCGGGAGGGGGAAGCCCCTTCCCGGTCCCTCCACCTAGTAGAAAATTCATTACCTTACACCCCCCCCCCCCCCCACCACCAATCGGAAGTCTCTAGCCACGACCCTGTAGCCCAAGAACATTAGGTTTCACTAGGGAAAAAAATCGGAGAAAGCTGATTTTTTCAGGGAATGTCGAGTACATGTCACTGGACGATTAGACAAAAGTCCCCTAAAATCCCAGTTGAGCTTTTTTTTCTACAGCCTTTTTTCGAAAACGCGTTTGAAAAAAATCAAAAAAAATCGCACGAACTTTGTAACCTCGAATTGATCCAACTGTATTTTTTGTTTACGCGTATTTGGAGCTACATAATGTCTAATATACATTTACCTAGAGGAAAATGTGCATTCTGTGACAATTTCTGCGAAAAATTATTGAAAATTCACAAAAAAGTATCGGATTTACGCAAAAAATGACGATTTTCCTAACGGATTTGCCCAAAGGGTCGTAGTACAGAACGGGATGTTAGTTGGACAGACGATAAAAAATCCACCACCATTTGAAGACTTTTATCATTGCTTACAAAATAGACATTATGGAAGACCCCCTCTGCTTCTGGCCGAGTTCCCCTTTTGGCATAAAATTCGTCAGCATGAGAACTCAACTATTTTCGGGCTTGGGACCGAACAGACACGTCTGTGTCTGGCAGCATTAGATCAATAAATAATATTTACAGAATGTACAAAAATCAATAAATAATATTTACAGAATGTACAAATCAATCAACATGGATTAAGTTACATTGACTATTATCAACGCTATATACAGAAATGACATGACCTATATACATATTATTCATCGAACTCAGAAATTTTCGACAGGACAGTGTTTCTGTGGTTGTTACAAGAATCCGAACTGCAATTACACAAACCTGAGCAAGAGAGTCCTGCCTTCTTACACCCACACCTTTTTTGTACAAGCACTCTTGCAACCACAACTGATCAGATTCAGTAGGTTATCGGGGGCACATGGCTTTGTGGCTGCAGTCGGTACAAGAAGTCCATTGTCTAGCGACCACCCCCAATCCGTCGGAGGAAGCGAAGTGCCCAGCCATTGTTGGACCTGGAGATAACATCTGTAGACATGTTGTTGTGCAGCATCGCTGCTTGGTGGGAGTGAGGCTAGGTCGATGGGTTTATTCTGTTTAGATTTTGCTACATAACGCTTGTAAGTGACATATCTATATTGGTCGAGAGAGGAAACAGTTTTACTCCCGTATAAGATCAGGAGAAGTTGTTCCCCGGCAGCGGCTACTGCACTTGGTGTACTGTCATCCGCCAAAATTGTGTTGACATACTGTTGTGAGTCGCTAGTAACATCGGAGACAATTGTACTGAATACTTTCTTCTTACCAACTCGAAAGAGTGCAGAAGTAGTGTCACAACCACTTGTAGAATGTGCTACAAGGAGGTTGCTTCTATGGTCACCCATTTTGGTTGCTATTTCACTAACTGAAACTAGTAAGTTTGGGGTAATGGAATACATCATGTGAATATTACATCCCGGTTGAACTCGAGAGGTAAGAATGACTAACAAGTCTGTGTCTGTTCCCACAACGACAACATTGTTGTCATCTTGAGCGATGTCAAGTGCACTTTCGGCTATCAGTACATCAGCATCAGTCTCGGCCTGCTTGGACTGAATATTGATAGCAGATAGCTCCTGCATTAGAAGATCGATCAGTTGGGTTTTGTTCTTGGCATTTGCAAGGAAATCGGATTGGGCTGTGGTGGCTGGTAACTCGGGTGAGATATTGATATCAATGGAATACCTGTCTTTAGATCTACGGGCTCGTTCCATGCCCTTTGTCGACATTGTACAAGCATAACCATCAAAAACAACCACGACGTTCGCCCCAAAATGTCTCGCTAGATAATTGGAATATGATGTACATATGTCCTTATATGACGACTGTTTAGGCCATACAACTGCCCTCAATAAAAATCCACCATCTACAACAAACAGAGAATGTTCTGGGATTTTAGTTTGCTCGGAACCGTATGTTTTGAGGATCTTACCGAGCGTGCTTTTCTGTGTCTTCCTCATTCCAGCAGAAGCAAACAATGCTGGTGGTTTCGGGGCGAGTTCATATTTGAGATACTCTTCCATCTCTGCTTGTGACTGAATAACACATGTGATGCGGTTGAACAGAATTGTGGGGTCAATCACTACCTTACTTCCACGGACTTTGATGCTATTTGTCATCGATGCGAAAGACTTCACAGTGTCAACACGTCGTAGTTTGATGCTGTTGAACGTTTTGCTTACAACATTCGATACGCAACATTCACCAATTTTGCGAACTTGGTCACAGTTCACAGTTTCGTCGGCCACAAGCCCGGTCGCTATAGAGACTAATTGTAGTGGATCTCTATTCTGAAAGGGGGAATGCACTCTGAGCCAGTTCAATAATTTGGTGATATCATTGGCATCAGTCAATTGTGAACTTTGACGGAGATTCCGATGTTGTTCGCCATGACCAGTGTGAACATGAACAAAATTTTCGAGAGCATTACATATCGGAAGGCAAAGAAGTAGTCCATGTACCCATTTCGCAACAGTGCTATCGGTTATTCCCCTGCCATGTGTGAGACCACCAGGGAGCTTGAACATTCTCATTAAACACTGCTCTATGGTCTGATCAGAATATATACCGTCCCAGAATTTATCTGAGCGCCTTATGGTAAAGTAACCTTTCTCAGTGAACAACTTCAAATCATCCTGTTGCATTATTTCTGTTAGCTCATTCATCTGCTGCAAATAGAGATGAGAACTTTTTGCGTATGCAAAATGACCACCTGCGTGAAATACTGGAATCATATTGCGAACACAATATGTGTGGAGTTCCCAGTCGCCTGTGCGCTCTGCTCTCAAGAACAACTGGAGAAGACCTATTTGCTCGTAGTATTGTACCCAAAGCTTTCCTGTGCGTCCTACGGACGCATTCTGGAGCAGTTCGTGTAATTTTGACAGTAGATGGTTGACACTTTCTTGATTGACAGCGTCAGCTGTTGTACAGTCACCTCTGGCAAGTCCACAGAATACTTCATTGACTTCTGTGCAGTCTATGTTATCTAGTGTTCGGCTTTCTTCAAACACAAGTTTTGTAATGGCAATTTGTGTTAGCAAATGGGCACGAACTGCTCTTGAATATGCATGACCACTGATCAAATGATGGATTGACCCACCAGCATGAACAGTCCCCCAAAGTTCATCCAAGCCGCTACCAGCCATGATCGAACCAATTGCCCCTAAATATGACATAATCATATGGAAGCCGCCGAGTCTAACGAAAACTTTTGTCAACTTATCTGACGAAGACACAATCTCCACTGCTTTGATATAAAGTGGTTGGTCAAACGTCACTGGACAAACGTTCAGTCCCTGTTTCTCACATTCAGTTTGTGCAAACATGAGAGCAGTGTAAATTGTGCTCGGGTTGGATGGATCAAAATTAATAAAGGGAAGTATCTCGACATCACTTGTTTCATAATCATCTGATGATGTGACAATGTGCATATATCCAGCCCAAGATGGGCAAGGTACTCTCAGTACATGCGTCAAAGACCAAAGACTGTCGACTGTTTTTGCGAGTTTCAAATTTTTCGGATCAGATTCACCCAAAGTTGATAAATCCTTCATCACAATTTCGTCAAGACCCGATTTGCTTGGTTTACTGTAACCTTTCAAAGGGATGTACCCGAATTCACCAGAGCCAATATTCGAATGATCACCAGTTAGTCGTTTTATCGGAGACTCTTCTGTGTGATCTCTGCTTGGAGTTATACAGGCGATGCCTCCCATACTATGGAAAGTATTCTTGCCATCTAGCGTGCGCACATTACAATCGGCGTTATCGAAAACGAATTGTGTGAAGTTCGCAAGTCTAGGCGACGGACCTTTGCTTATCATGACAGAATGAACGTATTGTTGAACTTCCCGGTAGCTAGAAGAGAACATTAGTCCATTCAGAATGTCGATCAATTCCCGAGATGTGAATTTCCTATGTATGTAAACTGCTACCGACAATAATACTGGTGACAAGAATGAACGGGGCCGACAAGAACTTATTAGAGACTGACCTATGGCTGTCACGCGTCTCTGGTTGGCTTGGATGTTTTGCCCACGCTGCGACGGAGCAACAATCCCTTGTAACAAGGTTTGGAGTGTATCTGGTAGTAGATCACTAGATACAGATAACGAATCGGGTTTGGGATAAACGTCACACTCGTAAATGGCTGACCGAATATCATCGCGGACTATAGCCGATGCTTTCTTGACGATGCGCATACGTTCATCAGTTTCATTGGTACATTTGTCTGAGTACCACGAATCATATAGTATTTTGTCTGATGAATCTCTGAATGTGACAACATTTTTTAGGGACCTCAGTGTTGTAATAGAGATTCTACTACCGAAATGCTCAAGCAGTTTGGTTTTAAGATGTTTAATTGTGTAACCGACTTCGTCACCAAGATACGATTCAAACGTCTCTGCCAATTCGCTCAAGGAAAACTGACATTCATCGCTGTTCTCCATAAAGGTACACAACTCATGGAATGCAAGTGCTTTCTTGTCTGCAACAGGCCTACCCCGTGAAAGAGTTCGATCAGGCTTATCTCTGACAAATCCTGTCCAGCAATCATGGTGATACCGACCTTCCTCGGCCACTAGATCGATAGCACGACCGATCCGAGTAAGTACAGACTCACCCCATTCATCACTACGTTTCAAACAACGGGTTCTGATACTATCAACAAAAGTCAATGTTTTAACGGTGTGGCCTTCTCTTCTACGTTGAACGGGTATATGAGTTTGTTTGTCGGCGGATTCTCCACAGAACAGACAATGGAGTTTAAAATTGAAAGCATCTTGATCAGAGCGCAATTTTTTTGTCATAGATGGACCAGCTTCGTCAGATTCAGCTGCATCTAGAAACATTCTCTTACTTTTTCTTACAGAACTTTCCCGTGTATAATTCTTGTAGCAGAATTTCTCACCAACTGTGGGTTTCTTCGAACCGGCAAAAAGATTATCGCCAAGCTCGACGCTTACAGCAACCAACTTTTCTATACCCCGCTCACCAAGTGTAGTTATTCCGGACGAGCCGGTCAACTCATCATTACATTTGATACATTTATCCATTGCCAAAGTCACAACAGAAAACAGATGATAGACACAATAAACTCAAGTACAATACCACAGAACAAATATCAATGTGCGGACCTGCTTCGTTGTCACCGTAAGGTATCAACAGGTAACGCTAAGTGATATGCCAACAACATAACTGATCAGTTCTACAAATAACACAAGACTCTAATAATCAACAACAGGCAAAATTACATATATATCTATCAAGGGATCATTGGTTTCAATATCTAGGCATCAAATGCGGAGTGTCCAAATCTGAACAGAGCAAATTGTGCAATGGGCGTTGTCTGTACAATACAAATTTGTTTATGAGTACACATCAAGGGCGTGCACACATTACATGCCAATGCATCTTGAGTGTAGGCGAACACCACATTATGTGATTTAATCGAACATGGAAATTGAAACAATGATGCTATAATACGGTATTTGAATGAGAAAAGTCGATGCCGTTTGAATTTGAGTTTAGGGGGTATGGTTAATATTTCACACGTTTCACCAGTTCATTATGGAATAAATGACTATTGTTATATATCATTATAAAGCCACTGCTTTTCTGCAATTTTTGATATATAATTTAACTCCCAAAGTAGTCGTAGATTTGATTTACTGGACGTTGTGTACCGTTGTGTGTATGAAAACAATAAATTTTGTTTCGTAATTTTGTACATTTTCGTGAATATTTCACCATTGAGTGTGAGGATTGGTACAAAGTTGGCATTTTCTGTTGGGGATATGTATTCTCAATATAATTCAGCACGATATTTATGATTCTCACCCTACTAAGGCGAATAAGAATGAGAAATATGGAGCTGGGTCGAATTTTTTTAAAAAAAATTTTTTTCATCAAAAAAACGCTATAACTAAAAAAGCTCAACTCGGATTCGCGGGGACTTTTCACACTTTATCCGCAATGTGTGTCCCGGAAACATATAAAAAAATCAGCTTTCTCCGATTTTTTTCCTTACTTTCTCATTTTTATGTGTAATGTGCCTGGACTACTGTATATATCATAAATTTCCCAAAAGTCTGGAGTTGTTTTTACTATTTCGACGAAGCCTTTCTTGATGGTGTAGTTCGATATTTGTCAGTCTGGACAAATCTGCCCTCTCCCCAAATCCGTCATTTTAGTGACGCCCCTGCTGTAATTACAAAGATAAACAGAGAATTTCTACCGGATCAAGACTGACACGCAATGTGGTCAAAACACGAAAACCCTCCAATCTCATGTATCATTTTCATATTTATTTTTCGTGATGTTCAGGCTTGAAGTTTGTTATATTTTTGTAAAATCTCTACCCGACCATACAAATGTTACGTGGCCGGATCACTATCGTATCTCGAGCCTATTTGGAGAGACAACGCTTTTGAGATCACAAAACTCTTTCTACCCCAAGTTCTAACTCAACTCACAGTTCTAACGTTATAAGTTATTGTGATGAATTGACGGTAAAATGGTCTGAGTTTTGCGTGTCGAAGCTTTTGTTCAACCGAGACGCGAAGCATCGAGGTTGAACATACGCCCCGAGCCGCAAACATCAGACCACGTTACCGTCAATTCATCACAATAACACATATGTTCCAAAAAGACCCTACCCAAAGTTCACATCGTGAAATGAACAAGGCAACTTCAGTGAACAAGGCAACTTTAACGATAGCAAATTTAGTAAATAAACCTCTCCTGTACCCCACGACGTCACTGGGCAACAACAAATAAAGATCGAGATCACTCCATCTAGCTTTTGTATAAGTGGGTTGTGAGTATACATTCATAGAATGATGACTGGCCTCGGAAAATATGATTTTATGGGCAGTATGCACTTAGAATCTCCTCACATTGTTATCATCTTTTCAAATATTTCACTTGGTGACGTTGAACGGTATGCCACTGGAGCCACAAACATAGGAAAAAGTTAAGTGAGTTCTCGTCCAATCAGTGGACAAGGATTTTAGTCTTATTGGAACATATAAAAATATTGTGTGGATTCCAACAACAAATGCCAACAAATGACAAATGACACTCCCGTTACCATTATTATCAACATGTCGTCTCCTCTGCAAAAGTCTTGATCTTTGTCTGAATGAAAGGAAATTGTCAAATTAGGCAAATGTACATAGTGCATGTAAAGACAAACGTAAGAATGTTTTTCCAGCGAGCCCATTCAAAATGTTGTGGGCTCTATCCAAACTCTCGTTTTGCAACTGAGGGACCAGCATTGCAGCGAGGATGTTGTCGAGCCAGAACTAATTTGTGTCTGTTCTATATCGGTAATTTTCTCGAACGCTGACGTCATAGAAACGTTTTTTGCTTCATTACCACACTCATATCATGGACGTCGCGTCAAAGTTTCGTCTCATCTGAAACATTTGTCCAGAAAATGTTGTCTCAGTGCCGATGTTAACATTAACTACTGGTGTATTGCAGCAAGCTGCCAAGATGTTAAACATACGATTTGTACGAAGGCAGTGAGCGCCGACGTGCGGTCAAAATTAATTGATACGAATGAGCTATTCTCGTCCAGAACACCACTTAATGTTTTGTTTATTAACATAAACCGAGGTTGATTAAAGTAAATCTGCTTTTTTTTTAACTTTTGGTTGTGCTTAAACATCCCCTCCCCGCCTTTCTCAAGGGGAGCTTGTATAATGTATCAAATACGTAAGACAGTCACAAGATAGAGCGTAATGGATGCTTGAAGGAAAGGTATCAGACCGGATAACGCTCTGTCTAATTTTGTTCTTCCTTCACCTAAAATGACTCAACATATTACCGTCTTCAAATTCTGAGAATTCCTTTGGATTAAGACGTCACTTGCAAGCTGTATATATTGCACTCACTGTCTGTTGAGCTATACATGATTAACAAAGTGACCTCCTCTTTATTTATTCATCTGTCAGCATGGAGTCAAACGGCAGCCTCATAATGTTCAACAAGCAAGAATTCTATCATGCTTTAATCATTTAATTGCTAATTTAGTATATTGAAAAAATAATCACCACATAGTTTGTTAATGATCTCATATGGAATATACGATGTCAGGTTTTTCCATATCCCGCAAAAGATGATCCCATATATACCATATTGGGTCACTAACTTTCTGTGTAACCAATAGCATTTCACAATTAATAGCCACGTAACATTTAATGTTAGGATTGCGGAGTGGGTGAATATATTACTCGGATAAGGGAAAGACCCGTGACACAAATAACACTGAATATATATTCAGAAGAATTGACAGTTCAGTTCAGTTCCACAGATCCAGGGTTACAGAATTTCTTCGTTAATCTTCCTTCATATCCTTTTTAAATGCATATTTATGTCATAATACTCTTCATACATTTTTTAGCAAGGGGACAGCAATCCCACAACACGTCACTTTGCGCCATCAGCACGGTAGAACCTCTGCTTCTAATGCCACAGATTTTGGTCGTGTAGTTCCAAACTGATAGTTGATATCATTTATCGCTCGAACTGACTAACACCGTGAGTGCGGTGGCTCAATAGTTAGAGCATTGCACTTCAATGCGGTTCGATACTGATCAGCGTTGTGTGCTTGTACAAGACGCTTAATCCCGATTGCACACGTGGTCGCACTGTGTACTAAGGCGTACTGCACGTCGATGATGCACTTACCTTCAACTACTGGTACCCCTGCCTGTGCGGAGTTGGTGTGTTTTGTGGGTCTGATAGTTACTCGTCTCTGCTCCGTGGTTCTCTCTGGCGTACTAAAACTACGACATAATGTCGTCGGCTGAGTGCTAGAATGTTCTATGTCCCATAGGGGACATAGAACATTCTAGCACTCAGGCGACGGTGTGACTCTGACTGCTGAAAATATTGAACCTCAATAAACAAACAAACTGAATGACAAAGACAGCTTGTAGAAAATAGCTGGACACATATGATTTAAGTACAATTTGAACATTCAATTTTAACTCTTTCCTAAAAAATTACATTTACAAATAAACATTGTTGTTAGGGTGACACGTGTTTCCGTCATCCATTTTGTATACTGAAAGTCGGCATCTTGGTTTTTCTGGGAGCACATGGATACTGGCAACTTGGAATACCAGGAATAGGATATTGGGTGTACCCTGATAGTATGTTCGATTTTTTGGAGTATTTCTAATTACCAAAAATCAACCCGACAACCATTTATCTAGTTTCGATCCTTTAAGATTCATTCTTACCTTGATAGCACGTAGTGGGGTAGAATCAAGAGGCTCTTAAAAGTCTGGTCTATTAAACCAGGGGATATTTAATTACAGGGCATGACTCCGCAACTACCTAAACATAATATGAATTAGGTGAGACCTAGAAGAGAACGCAGTCGCAAAGCACTCTATTGTATCGTAAAATTGAAAGAAAATGATTCATGCTGCCGCCGGTAGTTTTGTCAACTTTTGATACGGGTAATGGAAGTAAACCTAAAGAGAAAAGATTCGTGCTCAAAAGCAGGATTTCAAAAAGTTCAACTAACAAAATCAATTCAATACTCATATTGTTAGATGAAATAGTAACGACATTTATTCAGAAAGACTGACGCGGCCAACACGCGGTGCAATCTCTTGTGTTTGTTGCTATTTTAATTTTCAACTATCCCAGAATTCAATATCGAACGAAATAATGGCCGCCCCCGATGGGCAAACCGAAAGACACAATTTTCAGTTTGTTAGAAAAAACTGTTTCATTGGAAATTGCGTGTTTCTCTACATACGCATGTGTGTTACCAATAGAGCTCACTTCGCTCTGACTGTGTTCTCTGTTATTTGGCTTGGATTCACCCAGAATCCACGTTTTTCTGCCTTTGCCGGACCCTATTCTGATTACTCTCACCCTGGCATTTGATCTGCTCCCAACCTCTGTCCTCGACCAGGTCTTAGCATCTTAGCAGATCCAGTTGCTCCATTCATCTGAATCCAGCCCACTGTAACACTATTGTTTGAGAGCCTGTAGTTCAGTTTAAACATATTTTATTTGTCACAATTAACAAAAGATATTGAACAGCAAGTGTCGAACACTTAAGACACGTCCTCTCCTTTGTATACGATTTACAAGTAAATGCAGAATTTGTTCAATATACACACATCAAAATAAACAATTACGTTATTTACTATTCGAGATTGCAACGGTGTTATGACTGTAGATATTCAGAGAAAGAGAAAACATGAAAGCAAAAAAGAGGAGATGAATTGATACCATGTACCCATGAAAAACTTAAGACTGTTTCTAGCCAGTTCACCAAGCCGTACCGTTCCAGGAGAGACCCTTCACTATAAAGTTCATTCAACTTTTTGTCATTATATATAAAGGGGGTGAGAAGTGCCTACCTACATGCCTTATGGAATCATAGTCGCAAGTGATCTTTAACCGTAACTCTTCCTTGTCTGTCATGCTTGTAATGAAGTGAAAAGTGTGGACGGTTTAGATAATAGACAAGAGCCTGTATGCTTCCTACGAATAAGTCCAACAGTCAGTCGGACAGTGACTGGAATAGGTATCGCTAGCATGACTGGAATTCTGATGACCAAATGAGCGATCGAGTAACTGCAATAAAGAGTGACTCCTCATGCGACCCATGTCCTCTTCCCTAAAAAAGAGAGTCCCGATGTCCTGTTATTTGAATTATAAAGGGCTAAAAATGGGGTGCCACGGAACGTGGGACTGGTGTTTGACGGAACGCGCTCGAACCTTCCACCATTACTACCAAATTGTAGTTTAGCTGGAACTCTCTGCCCTATCGCAAGCTTCCACTGTGCCTTTGTTTGCCCAGTACTTCAGTTTTTTGCCACTATTCTTAGCTCCTACCAATACTATCCCCCAGTCGTATCACTGGCTTCTAGTACTCCATTTTAGTTGTTGCTACTACCAGATATCACATCCCTGGTTTACAAGTGTACTAACTACATCAGATGTTTGGTTGGTACTAATACTACAGTTGAGCAATAGGAAGAACCAAATAGCAACGAGAGCACCAACTGGAGCAGGCATTGCGCGGACGACTCGAATTCCATCGAGCTAATAAGCAATGACTCGGGTAGAGCAATTATTCGAAAGAGTGACTCCACGTTGTATTCATCTGGGTATTTGGTCAGTGGTGGTTTGGAGACTCTTTGAGGCTAATGGGGGCAGGTGTTTTATGGCACGTGTCTGTGTGTTGGTACAATTTGTAATGGTGTGGACAAATAGCAGCGGATGGGCATACACTGGATGTGTCGAAATGTGCTTGCGTACGATGAAAAGGGATTCCAAAGGATAGCCATCTGTTAATTAGGGTTGCTGAAAGTTGGGTGCCACGGAACGTGGGACTGGTAACTGATGGATTACATGTGCGTGATAGTACGCAGTGTGTAACAATGTGTACATATCGCCCACAACACATGAGCATACGTCGGATGTGCCTGTATGCTAGAGCACACGTCCATCTCTGCACATCCACCAAAGCCTGCCACCACAACTCACGGAAGAATAATCTGTATGATAGACAGAGAAAGATAGTGCTGTGTTTATGAAGATCGACACTTCTGTCTGATGCTGACAAACATCTAGTCCAGGGTGAATGCGACTTTTGGATCAGTGTCCCAAAGCTTTAATCCTTTACCCAACAAATCGGCCGCATCCGCCCGAGTAATATGCAAATTCAGTAGTTGAAAAAATATTATTTTTCAAAACAATTCAACAAAACCATATCATGTGACCCCTCGTCGGAACGAGCTCATCGAGCTCGTTCCAACGAGGGGTCACATGATATGGTTTTGTTGAAATTTTTTGAAAAATATGAAAAAATGATATTTCAAAATATAAATGTTGATATCGTCTGCGTTGGGTAAAGGGATAAGTTAGAAATACAATTCGGATCGCATCTTAGAAGACGACAGAAAAAGATTCATGATCAGACGTAATTCGATAGGACATTCAAACTGAAGACTTATTTATTCCACCGCACGTCGGTGCAATTTGAGAATACCTCTAATCAATAAATCACAAAAAGTAAAAAAAAAGTGCTATCATTTATTAATCATTGCAATTTCTAAGTCAGCACATATAGGAAAATTAGCCCGCCCACTATGGAATTTACCATATCTACCAATGGCTGATACAGAGGGGTCAGGAGGCGATTACCTCGTTTGGATCTATGAAAATAAAGACTGTATTTGTTTTACACAATTCATTTCACATAATAACCTACGTTATGTTATACTGGTTGTTCAGATAATGTCGCGGCGTGGCATGAACATCTGGGCCATCATGAAAGCAGGCAAAACTCTCCATCTTCTTCAAAACGGCCGCATGAGTTACAAAAAACTTCTTCATCTTCCTCTTCTTCGCAATGAATACAACTCTCACACAGCGTCAGATGTGTAACAGTCATTAATCCTGTACCCAACGAACACGATATCATCATTTATTATTTTAATTATTTGCTTTCAAATTTTTCAAAACAAGCTTGGGGCGATAATGTTGCACAAAAAAACTGGTGTCTCCACGAAAACATTGTCAATAAGTGGAAAAATCCATTCTCAACCTTAAAATCTTTGATGTGAATTCATTTTTCGTTTGTTTTAGTTTTATAGATAACTCATATAAGCATTTAATTTGCCTTTTAAGGATCACTTTAAAAAAAAAAAAAAAAAAAACCCAACTGTCACTCGAATGCCTGCATGTATATTAATCCGGATGTGCATCAGAATTTTCCCCTTCAATTTTCCCCAAAAGCCAAATATGCGAGAGGCGTAGTGGAAGGGCAGCAACTCCAGAATTTTTGGTTCTCTCTTGAGTTGCCTCCCATGCATCGTAAGATTTCAAACGAGCATCCTTTGCATCTCAGCTGCCGTTTTGTGCTCTAAAAATTGGTTAGTTCTCATTCATGAAACAAGACTGATGGAGGGCATGTCCTCCTGGAAACCTTTTTCTGACACATCAAATGAAGCTCTCTCGCAGCTTTTTGAAATTCATCCACCTGTGTAATGTAGTTCGATAAAAAATATTGGAGTCGATATTTTTGTTGGAAATTCCAACTCTTAATAAATAACTGACATATTTGATCACATGTCGCACCTCCAATAATAAGAATCAACACAGAAAAAAAATTAACGATATTCAGGCATGAATATGGAAAGCGCGCCATAAGCCTTCAGATTCTCCTTCGTATCTTTAACTCTTCAAAACGACGTTGACTACAAAAAGAGCATATGTTTACACATGTCAAAGATATAATCAACCCAAACTGCCATGGCAAATCGCGCAGCCTCCCTAAAGTTACGATCATTACCGCATCGTCATCATATAATCTCCCAAAAAAGAAAGTGTGCATGCTAAAAAATAACACTAAAAAAAGATATATATCATTTTCATTTTGGGAAATTTTATTCAATCACAGATGAATCAATTTGTGATCAACACGAGAAATTTCATTACGCTACGACGAATACTCTTGGTGCCATGTAGAGTCAAAGACATTAAGGGTCAAACACAAAAGTCACACACTCAATATCTGGTATGACCTCCGTCTGCATCGACTACTGCTGTGCATCTACGCCTCATGGAAGCGAACAAGTGTTGTGGGATGTTGTTCCATATTCTGATAAGCTGTCTTTGGAGTTCCACAAGCGTTGACGGTGCATTCGGAAGCCGGCGTAGCTGACGTTGCATTTCGTCCCATACGTGCTCAGTGGGTGAGATATCGGGCGAATTTGCGGGACAGGGAAGAACATCCACTTGTTGGTGCTGCAGATACTGTTGAACAACACGAGCTGCGTGGGGTCGGGCGTTGTCCTGCTGTAGAATGACGCCGGGGCCGTGACGTTGCAGAAATGGGACAACAACAGGTGTAAGCACTTCATCACGATATCTGGCTGCATTGTGATTGCCATCAATAATGACCAGCTCAATTCTGTTACGGCAGTGATGCCATCCCACACCATGAGAGACCCCCCCCCTCCCCCATAACGGTTTCGCTCCACGACACATGGATCTGCGTAGCGTTCGTTTCGACGTCTGTACACTATCTGGCGGCCATCTGATGATGAAAGATGGAAACGACATTCATCTGTGAATAAAACACGTCGCCACCAGTGTAAGGGATGCCTGAGATGTTGTCTACACCACTGCAGTCGAGCACGACGATGACGTAACGTCAAAATCGAACGAATTGCAGGTCTTCGAGGACGTAAGCCGTATTCTCTCAGCCGGTTGATTACTGTTTGAGGATGTATCCGTCTCAGGTTAGGGATGTTCCTGGCTGTCGTCGTTGCCGTTTGTTGCCGGTTCCGGAGATGGACGACACGGATATACCGATCTTGTGCAGGGGTGGTAACTCGGGGTCTCCCGGAGCGGGGTCGGTCTCGAACGTCATCATGTTGTGCATGTCGATGGACTAGCATGTCTACAGTGTTACGGTGGCAGTTCAAATGCTGGGCAACCTCTGTGTGTGTTCTGCCAGCTCTAATCATACCAGGGCAAGGAGACGTTGATTCATTGTCAATCTTGGCATGCTAATGTGGAGTCGTTTTAACAGCAGTGCAAGTTTGAATGTGAACGATAGGAAGGCCTTGCTTTAGTGTTTAAATACCCAAGGATTCACACTGCTGCATGAATTTTCAGACCCTCCACGTGCAAAACATGCCTTTTCACAAACGTGCAGCACGTCATTTAACGTTAATGCAATTTTAACGGGGAAAGCTGTTTTTGTGTTCAATATAACTTATTCATGAACAGGTTAACACTCTTTACACCTTCGAATTTTTTGGAGTTTGATCAATTTCTGCAATGCACACTTTCTTTTTTGGGCGAGTATAGAAATGGAAGGAGGGACCCACCGCCCAAGAACAGGGGAACGGGGGTGGCGGTGCTCAGACCTGGGAGAAAAGGCAGACGGTCGTGTTCTTCCAGACTATTGGGCCCGAAAGTCGCCCACGTCGGGCGTCGGGATGTGATCGAGAAGGGAGATCTTGTGTTAAAAATGGGAATGTTCCCCTATAAACAGTGGAATGTGCGAGGAACCTGCATCTTTTGCCTTTGTAGCCAAGTTTTCCTCCTGCGATGGTGATGGTGAATACGCCTTTTCTATAGTGGTCAGGTCGTGGCAATGTGCAGAGATAGACCCATGTATAACTTAGTCACAAGCAACATATCAGCGGTGAGGGCAGACCCGATAGGCCGTGGTTAAAAAATATCCAACCAATGAAAAAGCAGTAGAAGCAACCGACATTCAGGTTGCAGGTAACCAAAGTGTAAAGCAGGGTGCACCCAAAGTAATAGCAGCTGTTGAGACACAGACAATAAACACAGGCTGACAAGGCGAGGCGCTCAACGTACCAGTGGCGTCGGTTGAGGTGGTTCGCGTTGAGAAATTGAAGATGGCTCAAGAGGGTGATGTTTCGTTGAAGAAATATTGGAAATTGATTGACACGGCCAATAAGGTGGAATGTCGGGGGGGGGGGGGGGGGTAAGGATCGGTACAAGCTGAAAGTAGAGAAGGGGTGCTCTGTCAATGGTGTAAGCAGCGACGAGGAAAGTTGCGAGTAGACGTTAAGCAAATAGTGGTCCCGGAGAAGTTTCGGAAGCAGGTTATGACGATGGACTATGAATCTTTGGTTGGGGTCATTTAGGGTCGAGGAAGACTCTCGACAGGATTACAGCCTATTTCCACTGGCCCGGCATCGGTGGTGATGCATGATTTTATTCAGATCGGACTCACAAGTAATTAATTGTTCAGTAAATGTCCAGGTTTTGTGGCGTTTGTCAAAAGACAGAGTCAAAGGGTAATATCGTGAAAGGACCTTTAAGAGAGAGCCCACTAACGAGTGAGCCATTCGAGGAAGTACAGGTGAATCTCATCGGACCAATTAAACCCGTGTTTGATAAGGGGAGTGCGTATATCGTTACTGTGGTGAACTATGCCACTTGGTATCCGGAGGCGGTGGACGAGGCCGTGCTTGAGGTGTTCTCCGGGAGGGGGATCTCAGTTCACTCTGGTGCTGTTGGTAGAAGTGTGCCGGCTAGTGGCTATGAAACAGCTGTTAACTGCTCCGTATAATCCGAAATGCAACGATCTATGCGAACGGGTAAACGGTGTTCTAAAGGGAAGGCTGAGGAAAATGCGATAGGAAGGGCATAAGGATTGAGATCGCTATTTTCACTGCGGTGTTGTTCGCCTACCGGGAAGTGTCCCCGGGGGGGGGGGGGGGAGCACTGATTTTTCCTTTTTGAGTTGGTGAGTTCGGGGCCCATGGAGGTGTTACATGATCTCTGGACGAGAGTAGAGATCACCGAGGTCCTGACCACATACCAGTGTTTCTTTGACTTAAGGAATAGTTTGGAGGAGACCTGCCAGCTGGCCAGTTTGCTTAAAGCGAAAGGTCGGTATAATCACCACTACGGGCGTGGTGCCAAAGAGAGAAGGTTTCTGGTCGGGCAAAAAGTGACGGTCGCCAGGCTAACGGACCATAACAAGTGGCTGTTGCTATGGAAGCGGCCGAAGTTGTCGGTAAAATGGAATATCAGGTAGATGCTGATGGTAAACTCAAGATTTACCAGGCTTATCTGCTCAGACGACACCAAACGACATGGTGGCAGATTAGACTACGCGAGCAGCTAGCTTTCGTGATCCTGACCCTCAAGAAATGGAGAAGGCAGTCGGATTAATGATAACAGAGCCGTAACCGATATGGATGTCGTAGGCTCGGACAGTCTGTAAAACACTGGGTGAGCTTATCGGCGTAGAGGCACACAGAGACGTCAATATCTGTGACAAGGGAGTGCGGTGGCTCACTGGTTATGGAATTGGACTTCAAACCGAAAGGTTCACGGTTTGATCTCTGCCAGGGATAACTGCGTTGTGTCCTTGTGCAAGGCACTGTATCCCGATGGCCTACGTGGGGGCACGGTGGCACTGTGTACTGTAGCGTACTGCACATCGATGGTGCACTTGTCTTCAACCAATACTAACTCGGCTTGTGTGGAGTTAGTACGTTGGGGAGTCTGACGGTTGCTCAGTGTTGTTCTGTGTTCTCTCCGGCTTCCTCCACCCGTAAAACTGCCCGACACGAGGTGACCCTGGCTGTCGAAAGTGTCGTTAAATCCAAATAAATTTATTTATTTATTTATTTATTTATTTATTTATTTATTTATTTATTTATTTATGGAAGACATAATGACATATTTTCAGGGTGCTGAATTTTTCAGCAAATTTGATTTGAGAAAGGGCTAATGGCAAATTTCTGTCAGAAAGGCGGATAGGCATATGACCGCTTTCACGGTCATCGAATGGTGTTTTCAGTTTCAAAAAACACCCTCCTGGGCTGATCAATGCTGGCTCCGCCTTCAAGAGGATGATGCGCAAATTGCTGTTAGATACACATGATATAGTCCATTGTGTGGACGATATCATATGCAAAAACAAGTCCGTGGCAGGAATACCTTGGAGTGCTCAGAGGATTGCTCCTGAGACTTTAGAGAGTGGGGCGGACAGTGAAACAATCTAAGTGTGAAGTAGGGTTCCGGACATTGAGTTTATCGGTCACAAGGTTGGGGAAGGAAAGGTGACTATACATGGCGAGAAGCTCGAGTAGATCCGCAATGCAAGTCACCCGCTGGGGAAACAGAAGTGATATCGTTCTTAGGGTTAGCTGAGAACTACTGGAAGCACCCTTGACCACAGAAGGGTAAACCAAACAAGGTCAGTTGAGAACCTTCCCAAGACAGGGCATTTAGAGTTAGAGTCCTCGGGGATGTGCTCTGTAGGGCACCAATTCTACATCCGTCCGACTTTCCGAGGCCTTTTCTCATACAGGCTGACGCATCGGACCCAGAGGTAGGCGCAGTTTAGCTCCAAGAATATGAGGATGGGCGGTTCCCAGTGGCATACACCAGCAAACATCTGCTTCCAGTGGAACACAAAAACTACTTTTGTCGTCAAGTCTTTCTTATACGGGATGGAGTTTGTGCTCCACATGGGTCATATGACACTGGCCTACACCCAGAGGAGTAGCAGGATCTCGCGGTGGTCCCTCCTGTTTCAGAATTACCACTTTAGAACAGTAGCAATTAAGGGTTCCCAACATATTGCAGCTGAATACCTCGGCCGCCAGATATACATCTGTTTGCATGCGTCGCGACGGCTAATCTGTGAAAAGTATTTATTTATTTATTTATTTATTTATTTATTTATTTATTTATTGGTCTTTAAGGTCACATATTTCAGCACAATGGCTAACCATGACCGTGACAGATTTACGGGTGGAGGAAGCCGGAGTACCCGGAGAGAACCACCGAGCAACGGCGAGCAACTGTCAGCTCCCCAACATACCAACTCCACACAAGCCGGGTTAGCATTGGTTGAAGACAGGTGCACCATCGACGTGCAGTACGCCTAAGTACACAACGTCACCGTGCCCCCACGTGGGCAATGGGGGTGAAGTGTCTTGCCCAAGGACACAACGCGGTTGCCGCAGGTGGGATTCGAACCGAAGACCTCTCGGCTTGCAGCGTGCAAGGCTACCAACTGAGCCACCGCGCCCCTATCTGTGAAAAGAAAGATTAGAAAGTGGAGCGGTTTTGTGTACTTAATTGACGGATGACTGTAAAAAAAACTGCGTGTGAATGTGGAATAGTGAGTTGAGAGATAGTTTGGTAAATCTCATGACACTCTTAATTCCGTTTTTCTTTGGGGGTTGTCATGAGTTAAGAGATGTCAAGTCAGAATATCTATGTTTGTGTAAATATCTTAGGATACATTTATACATTCTCATGTATTGAACGAAAAATGGTACAAAGTAGCCAATTTTGTGAAGTTCATAAATGACAAGAAACGTGAAGGCATAATCGGTTTATGTCAATTTGTCTCAGAGAAGTGTGCCGATAATTAGCAGTCCCAAAATAATGTAAATGAGCGTTCAACGCCAATTGGAGACATTAGACCAGATAAGGTTGGGAATGTTGCGCTGTTATTGAAAATTCTAAAAACTATATATACTATTCAAAAAAGTAGGGGATATTTGATAAAAGTGCGATATATCAAGGAAAATGAATGATTTCAGCGATAGTTGGGTGTCCGACAAGCACACATTCCACGCACTGTGCTGTAGAAGACATGAACGGTCAGTCAGAGAATTTACTACATTCAGTCTAAGACCTCAATACCTTGTAAATTCTCCTCGGTTCGCGAGACAAGCGCGGATCCGACGCTGCATACTCCTCACCAAACGTCCAATCTCAGCTCCACTGATGTTAGTCCATTCTTCCTGCATTCCAGCGGCGAGTTCCTGGACATTGGAAGGAGCTGTTGGCGTTGTCGTAAGCGCCTGCCAAGCATATCCCAGACGTGCTCGATTGGACCTTAGTGCTGGCCAAGGCAGTATAGTGATGTTCTGCTCCTGGAGGAACTCTGTAGCGACACGGGCCCTGTGTGCTTTTGCATTGCGTTCTTGGGAAATGAATCGACGGCCGTGACGTCGCGCAAATGACACCACATGAGCTGCTGACATGTTTTCATGGTAGTACTTTCCTGTGACACGCCCTTGGATGATATGTAATGCTGTTCTGTTTGTCATGGTTATGCCTCCCCACACCATAACCGATCCAACACCAAGACGATCGTGCTGCCTAACAGTTACGTCATGGTATCGTTCGTTCCGCCGCCGCCACACTCTGTTTCTCCTGTCGTGGAAGTCGAGAGTGAACCTCGATTCATCGGAAAACATGACGTTGCTCCAGTGACGAATGTCCCAGCGCTGTCGTGATCCACACCAATTACGCCTTGCTGCGATGTGACGTTCAGTCAAACGTGGAATTATTCGAGGTCGTCGAGCGTACAAATTCCAGCTGTGTAGGCGATTTCGGGTAGTCTGACTACTGACTCGCACATCTGTCGCTCGGTACAGCTGCTGTACAATTTCTGAGGCATTTTGATGGCGGTTACGTAATTCTGTGGTTCGGATGAAACGATCCTGGTTAGCAGTTGTCGCCCTGGACGACGTGACCGACGTCTGTTATCAACATTGCTTGTCTGACGGTAGCATGACCACAACCTGCTAATCACCGATGGAATAACGTTGATAATTTGAGCCACTGTAGTCTGTCTGTTGCTAGATTCCAACATGCCAATGGCACGTAAACGTTCGTCACGTGTCAGTCTTCGCATACCTCAAAAGTTACGTTTCGACCAGAAACTATTGATGAACGAGTTTATACCAAGAAAAGCACGATGAGACCTCCGAAAAAGCCCTCCAGTACAAATGAAAATTTCAAAACGTACCCCACAGATATTAACGCGGCGCTCGTGCGAAAAACCTACACGAAATTTTCGTGGGCCGGTGACATTCATGATCCACACTAAACTTGGTAACGTATTGATGTTTCCAATCACGCGTATCCAATACCATTTTCCGAAAATATCAACATCAGTTTGGATATCCTCTACTTTTTTTTTAATAGTATTTCAACAGTGTTTTCATTCGCTATGTTTTTTATTACACACCTGTTCTATGAAATCCCCATCTACAGAAACACTGAACCATGCGGAAAATGAAAATCCGTTCCGTACATATGGGTGGAACGGAAATCTTTGACGAACAATTTTAAATAGAAGCGAAATTTCACTTGAATTTTCTACAAATCGTGCACCGCAATTACAATTTGAATCGCTAGCGACAGCTAAAAGTCGTCCCCTGGGTTCCAGTGTGTTCTATGTGCCAATAGGCACATAGAACACACTGGAACTCAAGGGACGAAATAGTAACACGTGTTCCCCTCGCAAATTTGGTTACCATAAAATGTGTTCTTTTGTTGATAGTTGTCAAATGAATTGCTGAGTGTCCCTCTAATAATAGTACATAACCGTATGTTTGGCGTTGCGTGGATCAAATCAAAGGGCAGTTCAGTTATTTTTTGTAAATACTAAAACTCCAGTACGTCCAGAAGTTTCGAATATCATATCAATCACCCAATGCAAGCCTAATACCAGAAAACGAACTTTTATCGCCAGGCACCCATAAATGCCGTCCGTTATGGTCAGGACATGTTTGAGACTCATAACTTTAAACGAAGTCAAATTTAAGGTGCATTACTCTAGCTGGGTATCTCTGATTTAAAATGGGACAATTCTGGCTAAAATTGATTGCTTCCAAACTGCTTCCAAAATGTATGTATTTGTGGGATAGACCCAGGGTAGGTCGTCTCTCATACTCCAAGGGGACCCGTTGTGGAGGTCTACGACGTCGCGTCTGTGGGTATCCATGAACCACGGAGGGTTCATGAGCGCTAGCCGCAAGTACCGTAAATACCCTAGAGCGATGAAGAGCTGTTTGAGCGCGTGAGATAGAGTTTTTGTGTCAGAACCGTTTTGATGGAGAGACCTTTTGATAATACTTGTGAGAACTTCATATGTGAATTCTGATATAGTTGTTGCTTGGTAGGAGGAGGCCAAGTTAACCCTGCGAGGGAAAGACCAATGAATTTATAACTAAACTGTAGCAGTGAGAGCAGCAAGTGTTTGAAGATGCCGTCGATGGCGTACCATAAACATAACTTTAACCCTTTGAACCCTAGCGGCCACTTTACCGGCCAGGAACAAAATACGTCATAACGTCATTATATAGGATGGCTGTTCAATAAATGTGTGGGGTAGCCCCGAGGCTGCACGTTGAAAATATTGATTGGTCTACCATAAAATAATGAATATGGACTCTTCTAATTGCTCCCATTGAACTGGCGTGGAAGATACCACCAGAGTTCAAAGGGTTAAGAAAAGTGAGTCCAGGTGACTCTGTGTTTAACCCTGTGGAAATAGTATCGGCGTAAACGTGCTTAAACGCTATCGTAATTACTAAGACCAAAACCGGGGAGCGTGGTGGCTCAGTGGTTACGGCGTTGGACTTCAAACCGAAAGGTCCACGGTTCGATCCCTCCCAGGGGTGACTGCGTTGTGCCCATGGGCAAGGCACTTAATCCCGGTTGCCCACGTGGGGGCATGTTGGCGCTGTGTACTAAGGCACAATACACGTCAATGATGCGCTTGACTTCAACCAATGCTAACTCTGCTTGTGCGGAGTTAGTACGTTGGCATTCTGACAGTTTTTTGCCGCTGCTCAGTGGTTTTCTCCAGGTCGGCTTTCCTCCACTCGTTAATCTGTCACGAGATGACCCTGGCTCTCAAAAATGTCGTTTAACCCCAATAATAAAGAGGACCAAAAAAATCATGAGGAGACGGAGAAAGAAGCCAGAGATGTACGCCTGACCCGGAGAACACCGCTAGCTTTGGAGGGCGACGTGTGCCCTTATAGTGCGAACTGTAATGGTGTGCAAACTATATATATACCTGGAACTTAATTAAGCAACCCCTGAAATGTTTCATGACCGTGAGGTTGCTGTTACTGATTATTATGTTCTAATGATTGCTCTGTCTTGCAGTACATTTCATCTCGTGAAACATGATGTTTCTGGTTGATAGCTTACCCCAAACACATCCCCTCGTCCACGCGAAGCATGCTTCCCACGGATTTCACAAGAAATACTATCATCCAAATGCAATATCTGAGTATAAAACAAGAACAACTGTCACTTCTTTTATCAGTAAATGTTGATCTGGCAAGGCGGAGACTGACAGAGGCACTAAGATGGCAAATCGTTGGCATGCAAGCAACAGGCATGTCATTCAAAGCTACTGGAAGGCAACTTGGTTATAGTCCTTCTGTCATCAGCAGACTTGTCCGAAATATCAGCAAACCAACGATGTTGACGACCAACCAAGGCCTGGACAACCCCGAAAGACCTTTCCAGGAAGATCGGAGTTTGACACGCCTCGTTAGGCGTGAACCCATTGCTTCAAGTAGGGTTTTGAAAAGTCTTTGGCTCCCCAACAGGGGTTTGTGCAACGGAACTGTCCGAAACCGTCTCAAAACACGGGGGATGAGGTTCAGAAAGGTCATCAAACGTCCAGCTCTGTCCGATCAGCATCGAAGACGACATTTGGTGTGGTGTATAGCACGACAACATTGGAATCTCAGGACATGGGGGAGAGTCCATTGGCCAGAAGAGAGGAGGTCCCTGCTTCCCGTCACAGATAGTCTCATGAGAGTGTGGAGGGATAGAGATACTGCTTACGTGCCCAGGCACATCACTCCTGTTCCTTATGGTGGAGGATCAGTAATGATCTGGGGATGCCTCTCTTATGATTGTAAACTTGATATGGTGACTGTACGTGGGAATCCCAGTGATCATCAGTACATCCGGGACATTCTCAATCCGTTTGTCGAGCCTCTTTTTTACAACCACCTGTTGGCTACTCGCCCTGTATTCATGGACGACAACGCAAGGCCACATCGTTCCCATCGTCCCCATGATGTGAGAGCATTCCTTCAGAACAACGCTATTACAACACTACCTTGGCCTCAATGAGCTCCGATCTGAATCCCTTAGAACACATCTGCGACTTTCTTGGACGTCGTGTGCAAGCAAGGGATCTGCCTGTACAGCATTTGGCAGATTTGGAAGCTGCTTTGCATGAGGAGTGGCAGCAGTTGCCTCTAGGCCGTATCAGAAGGCTCACTGGTAGTATTAAGAGGAGGGTTCAGGCTGCCATCCGGGCACGTGGTGGATACTCTCGCTACTGACGTCAGACACCGCTATTGTGTTCAGGAGATCACAAGTTACATTTTTTGTCAGTAATTACCGGCATTGTTTCATCATGGACCGTTCCAGCACCATACTTGTTGAAAGAACATTTTTCCATCAAAAACATTTGTGACAAATATGTGTAATTACCGCCATTAAAATACTATATATTTTCATCATTGTGTTGTCTTTCATTTGACAATAGACCATTCTTTCCGCAAACAATAACTTTTGGCCATCGGAGATATAGCATGAAAGTAATCTATTACCACATGCGAAAGAAAATAGGGGCTGCTTAATTAAGTCCAGGTGTATATATTCGCGAATTTGTGAATTTGTAAGTAAAATGTACCATATATTCCTCTAGCCATGTAAATAAATTATCTTTTCGGTGCTTTTTTATCGATCATCTTTAGATATTTAAACTCAATGACAGCTTCAGGAGCGCGAATAGTTCCATACAGATAGGGTTTCGATAAAGAGGCAAGACATACGTTCGACAGACAACAGCCTCTTGGTGTCAACAATTTCGCCAGCGAAAACGTAGATGTTCTACCTTCCAAAAGTTTTATTAACCACCCTTATACTGCAACAACGTCATCCAAACTCATGTTATCGTTATATTAATAAATTGGAAGTGCAGGTTTTCAGGAATGAAGTTAGAGTGAAGTCAACATTAGAGGATGTAGATTGTTCAAACGGATGACACCAAGACAAGAGATCTTAACAGAAACCTGCCACAGAAGAGACGAATAACGAAACGTGATGAACAGCCTTGTTTTAGAAAGACTGAACGTCGGTGGATGAAAAAAGTGATGGATTGGAAAAGGCATATTATGAACAGCAGACATTTTATCTCGGGTTGTAGAAATGCCATCTTTTATGAACAAAATGCTAAACATTTCAACAATTTCAACTTGATTTATTGAACTCACTTTATTTATTAACCTTTCATCTAATTTGACGGAACAATGGTTTTGCGCTATTCACAAAAAAAAATCCAGTCAAATTTAGTTATTTAGACCCAAAATCATAGTTTATGGTCCCTCATTGGAACGAGATCATCCAGCTCGTTCCAATGATATTCATAAGCTATGTTGTAAGGAAAAAATAAAAATATTTATTATTGAACAATTTTTTTTACAAATGTCGTCTGCTATTCGTTTTGGTAAAAGGTTAATTAAAATTCAGTAGAAGTCACAAATGTCACGACATATCGTGATTAAAGCTTTGAACCCTAGAGACCGTTTTTCCGGCCAGCCACATGATACGTCAGAACGTCATTAAATAGGATGGCTGTTCGGTAAATGTGTGGGGTAGACCAATCAATATTTTCAACGTGCTGCCCCGAGGCAGCACGTTGAAAATATTGCTTGGTCTACCCCAATTAATGAATATGGACTCTTTTAATTACTGCCATTGAACTGGCATGGAAGATACCACTAGAGTTCAAAGGGTTATGGTATGATATCACACTGACGAAATCCCCAAAGAAGATCAAGTTTCTCAATAAGTTTCAGCAAGTTTATTTGTTTGTCTGTTTGTTAAGTTTGGGTTGAACTTTCAACAGCCAGTTTCACATTGTATCGGACAGTCTTACGAATGGAGGAGGCTGGAGTACACGAAGAGGACCACCGAGCAGTGGTGAATTATTGTCAGTATCTGTGGTGAATTATTGTCAGTCTCTCCAGTGAGCAAAGTTAACAGCGGTTGAAGGCAAGTGCACCATCGAGAGTACAGTACACATGCGTACACAGCATCACCGTGCCCTCACGTGAGCAATCGGGATTAAAAGTCTTGCCTAAGGACACAACGCAGTTACCGCTGGTCAGGACTGAACCTTTGGCCTTTCACTTCGACGTCCAATGCTATAACCACTGAGCCACAGCAGCACTCCCGGTGTTATTCAGTTTGGGCGATAAATGACACCGACTATCAATTATAAACGACGTGCAGTACACTGCGTACACAGCTTTGAGTCAGTCACGTTATAGATTTTTTAATATGCAGTTGAATAAACACATCGTTCGTGATGTATAGCCTTGTTTACTTACCCAGAGCCAACACAAAGACGGATTACACGAGGAACATTTTGAAGAGATTCAGTTGTTTGCACAATGATCCACCCTTCCTGTTACATTATATTTCACGACTTGTTCCATTTTAAATTCTTGTGTGAAACAGTATTCGCCTAAAAGATTGTGCAGCTGACTGACAGGGGCGTGGCTAGAGATTTCCGATTGGGGGTGTAGGGTAGAGAATTTCCAACTAGGAGAAGGGACCGGGAGTGGGGAAGCCAGGATTGGGGGTGACACCCTCCCCCACACCCCTCTGTCGCCACGTCCCTGCTGACTGAACTGATTTGTTAAGGGGAAACCACCTCCCGGTCCCTCTACCTAGATGGAAATTCACTACCGAGAATAATTTTGATAATGAAGCCATGAAAGGGGGCATAAAATTGATTCTAATAACTGAAATATCAACACATTTATGATAGAATTATCAGGTTGTTATTATTATTTGGTGTTATTCTGGGAATTGAATATGTGCAAAACAAATGCTCAAGCTGAGAACTTTGTGCAATTCACACTCTCCTAACATTAAATCAGATCTTATGCAGGAATGATCAGTTTTCGATGTTTTATCATTTTGTAACTGTGAATTATGATTTATTTATTTATTTATTGGTGTTTAAGGTCACATACTTATGCAGAATGGCTAATCGGGACCGTGACAGTTTTATGGGTGGAGGAAGCCGGAGTACCCGGAAAGAACCACTGAGCATCGTCGAGCAACTGCCAGCTCCTCAACATTCTAACTCTGTTCAAGCCCCGCTCAGGCAGGGTTACAGCGATTGAAGACATGTGCACCATCGACGTGCAGTACGCCTTAGTACACGGCGTCACCGTGCCCCCATGTAGACAGTCGGGATAAAGTGCCTTGCCCAAGGATACAACGTGGATCGTCACGGACGGGGCTAGAAGTCGGGATCTCTAGCATAGATGTCTAACAGTCTACCACTGAGACACCGCGCCCCCGTAACTGTGAAGGGAGGCAGTAACTCAGGATAACGATTTCACATGATGCGATTTTCTTGACGTGGATTTCGAGAATTTTTTTATTACGATAAGTAAACATACTATAGAAGTTGTAAATAGTAACAGTTATCATTTTTGCCGACTTGAAACCAGGTTGGAATTTTGGGAAATAAAGAAGACATCAGCATCACCAAAGAAGCTCTAAAATCCAGATAGATGGAATTTCCAACTGCTCATGACTTGCTCTCCGAACTTCCAACTATAGAAAATTTTGGCCAGGACGGGGGGGGGGGGGGGTGTGACCCCCCCACACCCCTCTGTCGCCACGTCCCTGCTGACTGAACTGATTTATTAAGGGGCATTTAAACAGAAACAATATGGAGAAAATCCCCATAGCACACTGGCAAAAAGGGTTATTAATTCCAGTTTGTGATGTTGTTTAGGTTCTTTTGCATTCTATACAATAAATAATATATCACGAGAGCAACAGGTTTGTTTTTAACAATTTAAATATTAAATAAATTCACATTAAAACAATATTTTTTTTTTTTGGGGGGGGGGGGGGGCACTTATTCTCATCGTTGAAAGATCCAACATCGACAAACCCAACATCAACGGTTCCATCATATTGTGGTATATACGAAACATGGCCCGAAAATTCGGTATATTGTGTCACAAAGAAATTAAGTTTGAAAGTTTCGAAAATATGTTAACCCTTTACCCAACGCAGATGATATCAAAATTTATTATTTTAAATATCATTTTTTCAAATTTTTCAAAAAATTTCAACAAAACCTTATCATGTGACCCCTCGTTGGAACGAGCTCGTTCCAACAAGGAGTCATGTGATATGGTTTTGTTGAAATTTCTTTTGAAAAATAATATTTTTTCAACTGCTGAATTTGCATATTACGCGGGCGGATGCGGCCGATTCGTTGGGTAAAGGGTTAATGAAGCTAATGTAAACAAAATCTTCCATGCTTGTGAAGCAAACAGTTTTTGTCTAGAATGTATGGTGGGTCATTTCAGTCAATGTTTCTTATGACAGTGTTTATCTCAGTACAGGTTCCAAAAACGACTCAATCGAACACTCTAAAATCGGTTGGGTTAAAAATCAACCCAAATCGACTGGGTTGAGTGAATATGAACCCAAATTGGGTTCATATTCACTCAACCCAGTCGATTTGGGTTGATTTTTAACCCAACCGATTTAGAGTGAAGGAACAGTCGGGTTAGACCCAGTAATGTGATCTAAATAAACTTTACTTTGCGAGCAGCATGGTTTTAGTGCACACATAAATACAATTTAAATACACCAGTCGTATTGAACGATAAATGTTACCCAATATTTTTATATTTCTAGCTCATCATGAGTTGCTTCATACCCACATAAGACGAGTGTTGTCTGAAAAAAATCACTAAGATATCGCTAAAAATAGAGACCCGGCCACCCATGAAATTGTCGTGTTTCATATATAATATATTATATATTTTATATTGCTAAAAAAATATGTAGATCGCCTTATTCAAGCAGGAGTTCCTTAAAGTGCTGGGTCCGAGCCACTGAACTTGAAACTGTGATTTTTTTTTCGGAAGTTGGCCCTGACGAGAGTCGACCACAGGTTTTCTGGCACCCAATTGTCTAGCCATAAATAATCTGTCACTATACCAACTAAGCTGACGGCAACCCCATAAAGGTTGTAAGTACCGAAACACAAAAATCATCAATTGCTGAATATATATATATCACAACGAATGACATACCATGCCACGGAGGTATTGAATGGGATGGATACATTGGGTGAACATGAAACTATGTGTCCATATTCCCTTTCCAAAAGGGCATGTACGCTCCGACGACTGTTCTTACCAGTGTCATGCAGTGAATAACGTCCAAGGCTTGCCATTTGATGATAGTGATATATTCATTTGATGACGTAGTGTGTAACGGACAGTGATTACAGTTAAGTCCGTTACAGATCAGATATGTTGAAACTGCCAATAGATGTGTCGTGAAACAGATTCTTCTCCATATAAATGAGCAGCACAATTCAGCATTAGCCAGGTTTACAGCTGCGGCTCCTTTGACCCCACTGTTTGAAAATGTTGAGTGGCAGCTCGCAGGTGGGAAAAGCATCGATTTGTTAAGGTGACGTTGCAACGAATCTATCACCAAATTCAAGATACAATTTATAACTGATTGTGGATGTTAAGAGCAAATTGATAACGTTAACCCTTTACCTAACATAAAAACAGACGACACTTGCAAACAAAAATCTTCAATAACTAATTTTTTCATTTTTTGTTTCAAAAACATAGGTTAAGGCCCCTTGTTGGAACGAGCTCGACGAGCTCGTTCCAATGAGGGGGTCATAACCTATGTTTTTGAGACAAAAAAATGAAAAAAATAATTAAAATTAATTGGCGATTTTTGTAAATAGCGCTGGCCGGTTTTGGCCGTTACGGTGGGTAAAGGGCTAACTGATGTAGTTCTGGAAGCTCATATTTGGGCTTTATTCTGAAGTGAAGATACCACAATAACAAGCTTCATATTCAGTTCTTCATATATTATCTTTGAAGAGATATCATTTTGTTTGTAAGGACTTGCCAAAAGCCCCCCCCCCCCCCTCCCCCCCCCATTGCCCATGTGGGAGCACGGTGACGTCGTGGACTTAGGCGTACTGCACGTCGATAGTGCACTTGTCTTCAACCAATGCTAACCCTGCTGGTGTGGAGTTAGTATGTTGGGGAGCTGACAGTTGCTCGCCATTGCTAAGTGGTTCTCTCCGGGTACACCGGCTTCCTCCACCCGTAAAACTATCATGGTCATGATTAGCCACAGTGGAGAAATATATGACCTTAAACCCCAATAAATAAATACTTGCCAAAAGGCGCTCTCCCATAATAGTCCAGGCACATTAGACATAAAAATGAGAAAGTAAGGAAAAAAATCGGAGAAAGCTGATTTTTTTATATGTTTCCGGGACACACATTGCGGATAAAGTGTGAAAAGTCCCCGCAAATCCGAGTTGAGCTTTTTTAGTTATAGCGTTTTTTTGATGAAAAAAAATTTTTTTAAAAAAATTCGACCCAGCTCCATATTTCTCATTCTTATTCGCCTTAGTAGGGTGAGAATCATAAATATCGTGCTGAATTATATTGAGAATACATATCCCCAACAGAAAATGCCAACTTTGTACCAATCCTCACACTCAATGGTGAAATATTCACGAAAATGTACAAAATTACGAAAAAAAATTTATTGTTTTCATACACACAACGGTACACAACGTCCATTAAATCAAATCTACGACTACTTTGGGAGTTAAATTATATATCAAAAATTGCAGAAAAGCAGTGGCTTTATAATGATATATAACAATAGTCATTTATTCCATAATGAACTGGTGAAACGTGTGAAATATTAACCATACCCCCTAAACTCAAATTTAAACGGCATCGACTTTTCTCATTCAAATACCGTATTATAGCATCATTGTTTCAATTTCCATGTTCGATTAAATCACATAATGTGGTGTTCGCCTACACTCAAGATGCATTGGACGCACAGGAAAGCTTTGGGTACAATACTACGAGCAAATAGGTCTTCTCCAGTTGTTCTTGAGAGCAGAGCGCACAGGCGACTGGGAACTCCACACATATTGTGTTCGCAATATGATTCCAGTATTTCACGCAGGTGGTCATTTTGCATACGCAAAAAGTTCTCATCTCTATTTGCAGCAGATGAATGAGCTAACAGAAATAATGCAACAGGATGATTTGAAGTTGTTCACTGAGAAAGGTTACTTTACCATAAGGCGCTCAGATAAATTCTGGGACGGGATATATTCTGATCAGACCATAGAGCAGTGTTTAATGAGAATGTTCAAGCTCCCTGGTGGTCTCACACATGGCAGGGGAATAACCGATAGCACTGTTGCGAAATGGGTACATGGACTACCTCTTTGCCTTCCGATATGTAATGCTCTCGAAAATTTTGTTCATGTTCACACTGGTCATGGCGAACAACATCGGGATCTCCGTCAAAGTTCACAATTGACTGATGCCAATGATATCACCAAATTATTGAACTGGCTCAGAGTGCATTCCCCCTTTCAGAATAGAGATCCACTACAATTAGTCTCTATAGCGACCGGGCTTGTGGCCGACGAAGCTGTGAACTGTGACCAAGTTCGCAAAATTGGTGAATGTTGCGTATCGAATGTTGTAAGCAAAACGTTCAACAGCATCAAACTACGACGTGTTGACACTGTGAAGTCTTTCGCATCGATGGCAAATAGCATCAAAGTCCGTGGAAGTAAGGTAGTGATTGACCCCACAATTCTGTTCAACCGCATCACATGTGTTATTCAGTCACAAGCAGAGATGGAAGAGTATCTCAAATATGAACTCGCCCCGAAACCACCAGCATTGTTTGATTCTGCTGGAATGAGGAAGACACAGAAAAGCACGCTCGGTAAGATCCTCAAAACATACGGTTCCGAGCAAACTAAAATCCCAGAACATTCTCTGTTTGTTGTAGATGGTGGATTTTTATTGAGGGCAGTTGTATGGCCTAAACAGTCGTCATATAAGGACATATGTACATCATATTCCAATTATCTAGTGAGACATTTTGGGGCGAACGTCATGGTTGTTTTTGATGGTTATGCTTGTACAATGTCGACAAAGGGCATGGAACAAGCCCGTAGATCTAAAGACAGGTATTCCATTGATATCAATATCTCACCCGAGTTACCAGCCACCACACCCCAATCCGATTTCCTTGCAAATGCCAAGAACAAAACCCAACTGATCGATCTTCTAATGCAGGAGCTATCTGCTATCAATATTCAGTCCAAGCAGGCCGAGGCTGATGCTGATGTACTGATAGCCGAAACTGCACTTGACATCGCTCAAGATGACAACAATGTTGTCGTTGTGGGAACAGACACAGACTTGTTAGTCATTCTTACCTCTCGAGTTCAACCGGGATGTAATATTCATATGATGTATTCCATTACCCCAAACTTACTAGTTTCAGTTAGTGAAATAGCAACCAAAATGGGTGACCATAGAAGCAACCTCCTCGTAGCACATTCTATAAGTGGTTGTGACACTACTTCTGCACTCTTTCGAGTTGGTAAGAAGAAAGTATTCAGTACAATTGTCTCCGATGTTACTAGCGACTCACAACAGTATGTCAACACAATTTTGGCGGATGACAGTACACCAAGTGCAGTAGCCGCTGCCGGGGAACAACTTCTCCTGATCTTATACGGGAGTAAAACTGTTTCCTCTCTCGACCAATATAGATATGTCACTTACAAGCGTTATGTAGCAAAATCTAAACTGAATAAACCCATCGACCTAGCCTCACTCCCACCAAGCAGCGATGCTGTACAACAACATGTCTACAGATGTTATCTCCAGGTCCAACAATGGCTGGGCACTTCGCTTCCTCCGACGGATTGGGGGTGGTCGCTAGACAATGGACTTCTTGTACCGACTGCAGCCACAAAGCCATGTGCCCCCGATAACCTACTGAATCTGATCAGTTGTGGTTGCAAGAGTGCTTGTACAAAAAGGTGTGGGTGTAAGAAGGCAGGACTCTCTTGCTCAGGTTTGTGTAATTGCAGTTCGGATTCTTGTAACAACCACAGAAACACTGTCCTGTCGGAAATTTCTGAGTTCGATGAATAATATGTATATAGGTCATGTCATTTCTGTATATAGCGTTGATAATAGTCAATGTAACTTAATCCATGTTGATTGATTTGTACATTCTGTAAATATTATTTATTGATTTTTGTACATTCTGTAAATATTATTTATTGATCTAATGCTGCCAGACACAGACGTGTCTGTTCGGTCCCAAGCCCGAAAATAGTTGAGTTCTCATGCTGACGAATTTTATGCCAAAAGGGGAACTCGGCCAGAAGCAGAGGGGGTCTTCTTCCATAATGTCTATCTTGTAAGCAATGATAAAAGTCTTCAAATGGTGGTGGATTTTTTATCGTCTGTCCAACTAACATCCCGTTCTGTACTACGACCCTTTGGGCAAATCCGTTAGGAAAATCGTCATTTTTTGCGTAAATCCGATACTTTTTTGTGAATTTTCAATAATTTTTCGCAGAAATTGTCACAGAATGCACATTTTCCTCTAGGTAAATGTATATTAGACATTATGTAGCTCGAAATACGCGTAAACAAAAAATACAGTTGGATCAATTCGAGGTTACAAAGTTCGTGCGATTTTTTTTTGATTTTTTTCAAACGCGTTTTCGAAAAAAGGCTGTAGAAAAAAAGCTCAACTGGGATTTTAGGGGACTTTTGTCTAATCGTTCAGTGACATGTACTCGACATTCCCTGAAAAAATCAGCTTTCTCCGATTTTTTTCCCTGGTGAAACCTAATGTTCTTGGGCTATAAATTATATCAATGCAATGATATGTGAATAAGTTTGGCGACCAAAAAATAAGTTAGCAATCTACCGGCGAAAAGAAACGCAGTACATGTTGTAATCCGTCGCGTTGGAAGGGGCAGAGGGAGCTGCACTGAGGGACGAGGACAATGGGCAGGACGTGCCCCTTCTCATCAGAAGTAATGTAGTGGAAAAGACTTTCCTTTTCCGAGAACCGTAACTGAGAAGCTTTCGAGTATTCGTTTCTAACGTATCTAACGCTTGCCGATGCCATGGGAGGAGAGTGATCAGTTGTAATGACGAAGGCTGGGTGGATATGACGCGAAAAGGCAAGGCGACACAAGGGATTGGATTAATACATTTGCCGGCAATTTAACTCATACCCGGGTGAGCTTTTTTGATACGCTTACCCTCGGCTGCTTCCGGCTCCCTTACTCCTTCGATTGTGATATGTCGTATTGCACCCACAGTTGTACGAAGGTCAGAATCGATCCAGAATTGTTTTCCCCGAGCAGAAAGTAAATCTAGATATAAAATTGGGTATGCTGATAACAATTCGAGTTTCGCTTCATTATGGTTGTGAACGGTGTTGATGAACAGCTGTCTGGCACCATGTGGCGGTTGACAGACGTAATAACTGTTTTAGCCAAGAAGTTGCATTTCTGTGCGAAGCCTGACCTCTTGTCGTCTGTTTTAAACATTTCTAGTGACGTCATCCAATGACTTTTGTACCGTTGTTTCACTTCTATTAGCGGATGCTTCAAAATACCTACATTACAAGGGGCTACATCAAATGCGACGCTAAGTGATGGGTGGGGTATAGCCCCCCCCCCCCCCGACCCGCAAAAATGATTACTTCTCACAGAAATACCCGAATGAAGAAGTCCAACACGTGTGCTCAAAAGGTATCCTCCAATACTCCAATAGTACATCACCATGCTATAATTTCCTCAAATACCCGCATGTGCCTATATGCGGCATGTGATGTGCGCACATAGTACATAGGCACACAAGCACATATCGGCACGTATCGGCACGTATCTGCACATCCAGCATGTGCCACTGTGCTATACGCGATGTGTACACATTGTAACAAATTGTGTACTAGCAGACAAGCACATTCCAACAAACATCAGTACCACGCTCTGTGGAATCCCATTCCGAGTATACTTCTAGAATCCCCTTTTCATCGTATGTGCCCATGTGCAGCATGGGTTGTGCACACATTGTGCACTGGGACATAGGCACATTTCAGTACATTCAGCATGCACCTATGTGTTGCATGTACTGTGTACACCATCTCGTTATAGTTCAATAGAGGATTTCTTATAGGTAAGGTACCCTAGCATGCACTATATATGTCAAGCAACTATATTGGCTGAGGCAGTTTTTGATGAAGGAGCGATCTGAATGAACTTATTAAAGACTTGGCCTGGGCCAGAGATTAGGACAGGGTCAGACATAGCTAGCATGCCTTTAGAAGTACCACAGGTCAGCAGTAATGGTTCAAGGCTGAGAGGGTGGTAGAAGACTTCAGTAATGGAGATTATAATTGAGGCTTATCATAGAATAGACAGCTTAAGTCATGGTGGAGGGCAATGACATGACTATTAGGGGTTACATCGGAGCTATATAGGAGCTAGTAACTGTATATGAACAAGAAGCCATAGGTGCTGTATAGGGGCCATGTCTCAGGTATCCTCAAATACCGAGATGAGTCGGAGAACATTGTGTTGAACGCATATTGTGCACTAGTCACAAGCACATATCGATATATTCTATTTGGGCCTGTGTGCTACTTGTGATGTATACACATTGTGCACTAGCTCACAAACACATCTAGGGAAGTAAGACTACTTAATAGGAGGCCGGGGAAGTCATAACATAGACAGTACAGGCCAATGAATAGCGAGAATAAGCTATGGAATAGACCACGATAGACAGAGCAGAGGATTCTGAAGGCATCCGAACTAGTAAAACTTGTCGGGTCTATTTGGATTGTTCTACGAAGTAAATAAGGATTCTGGGTAATTATACTTACCCGTATACAAAGGAACGCACCTCTTATTGGAAAAAGAAAGATTCTGGGGGAGTCCGTACCAAATAAAGTGATTTGGCGTTGTTTTGGTGATTTGTGGTGAATGTCGGGCCTATTCGGGTTATTAGATACACTCTCATTGAATCGAGCACACCCCCAGAACACATCCTCGTTCTATTAGAGGGTTTTGTGTACAAACACCACGTATCACTATCGTTATGACAAAGTTTATTATGTCATTATTTTAGAGATTGCACTTCCAAGCCAGAAAATAAGCAGACTGTCATCTGCAAAATGAGGTCCCCAGAGGGTGAATTTAGCAGGGTAGCATCACTAAATTTACCCTCTGTGAACCTCAATCTGAATCAGGTTCTCAAAACTAAACAGAAAGAGGTGCCCAGAGGATAAATTGACTTACTGTATGGGATAGCATCATCAAATTCAACCTCTGGGGACCTCATTTTACAAATGTCAGACTGCTTATTTTCAGGCTTGTGCACTTCCAATTTTGATTATGATTACAGTTACTCCAGTTTTAAAACGTAATGTTTACTATTACAATTATTTTAGAAATGTAATGATTACTGATTATATTTCAACTTTATATTGCCCTCCTGTTTTAACCCTTTTCCCAACTCGATTCATTAAGAAAAAGGGTTAATGTGTCTACTTTATTTCTACTTCAGTTAATGTCTGGCCAGGATTATTTTAATGTAGATCCCCTGTGGGAGCACTGGGAAGTGTATCAGTGCTTGTCTACTAGATCTAGTAAACAAGTCGTGTTTCACTGGTAAATTAGAAGCCGGTAGCCAACGTCTCGGGTGACATTTCTCCTCTCAAGTAGGTCACATGGGAGATAAAGGATTGGCTTGACCTGACATTATTCTTCCATTGCGGTCATGACACGGGCAATGATCCTGAAAGTTACCTTCAACAACAATAAACAAAAAAAAATAAAAATTTCAATGTTATTAAAAAATATTTTTAATAAATTTAGCTTTATTGTTCAACAACAGTGTACAATGAAATGTGGATTGGTAACGATGCTATTGCACGGGATCATTAGCAATGTGTGGCATGTGTGACATCACAGCAGCACAGTAAGGCACAGCGAAGCTTCGGAGTTCGATTCAATTCGATTAGAAATTGCACTGATGATTCGATTCAATTTCAGTCGAGATGTTCACAAACTTGTACAAAGTGTCTCCTTTAACCCTTTACCTAACATGAAAAGCAGACGACACCTGCAAAAAAATTCTGGAATAACTAATTTTTTTCATTTTTTTGTCTCAAAAACATAGGTTATGAACCCTCATTGGAACGAGCTCGACGACCTCGTTCCAATGAGGGGTTATAACCTATGTTTTTGAGACAAAAAATGAAAAAAATAATGAAAATTAATTGTCGATTTTTGAGAATATCGCGATTTTTGAGAATATTGACATGGTGGTAGAAGAAAGGTTCAAGGAGTTTCCGCTTTCGAGCCTACCTTGTCTTCGTTCTGGTATATTCCGCTTTTTTATTGATTTGCCCAAACGAACGAGTTACATACAATACTCACTGAGCGGACACTGATAACGGGGCTTGTATTTCAACGAGAATCCGAGAATCCATTCACGCAAAGATTCGCGCAACAAAGCCAGCGAGAATCCATGTAGATTTCACTGCACTTTTGCTAGAATTGGCGTGAAAAGAATTGAGTCAATTTAACCCTTTACCTAATATAGCAGCAGCAAATTAACCAATATAAGACTAATATGACCTGAAATATACTGATGCTTTATCGATACAATTGTCACCTAATTAATTAATTTTATTGATAAATGTCGTTTATTGTTTTTTAAAATATCAATTTCAGTTTATATTTTAAAAATTAAAAAGCTGCGTTGAGTAAAGGGCTAACATGTGTTATCAGTATACAACAGGGGTTTGACCATGATGGATCCTGGGACACTCATAGCAGGTACGGATTCTCGCAACCATTTTCGCGAGAATCCAAATGGATTCTCCAAAATTTAGATGAAATATAGGGGGCGCGGTGGTGTTGCGGTAACCGGTTCTCGTCAGATCACCGAAGTTAAGCAACGTCGAGCCCGGTTAGTCCTTGGACGGGGGACTGTCTGAGCGATCGATTCTGACTCCCGCGTTGTGTCCTTGGGCAAGGCACTTAGCCCCGATTTTCCACATGGGGGAACGATGACGCTGTGTACTAAGGCGTACTGCACATCGATGGTTCGCATGTCTTCAACCAATCTAACCCTGCCTGTGCTGCAGTGCGGAGTTACGATGTTGGGGAGCTGGCAGCTGCCCGTCGGTACTCGGTGGTTCCCTCCGGGTACTTCGGCTTACTCCACCCGTAAAACAAAACTGTCACCGACACGATATGACCTTGGATGTTAGTGTGTCGTTAAACCTTAATAAAACGAATAAAATAAATAACATAGATGAAATATAAGCCCTGGATAATATCAACGATTGTAAGAAGGTGCAATATGAACAACACGAAATATTCTTCTTGATGAGGATTTGTTCTGACCCGAAATTTCAGATTCGCAAGGATCAATAGCACTGAAGCACAGTCTACTGCATATGTAAAGTACTATAGTGGTCATAATCAAACATCAATAAATAAATAAACAAGAACATATCTCTCGTATTTGTCCTTCACGAATGCTACCAGTCTCTGACCTTTATTCACGTGAAGCTCTGTCTATCGAATCCCGGTCTTTCCAAAAAATATTGTTTTAGTTGGGTTTATCGACACTTTTGACAGCCATGATCACCTCGTGTCGGACAGATTTAGGAGTGGAGAAAGTCGGAGTTACCCGGAGAGAACCAACGAGCATCGATGAGCAGCTGTCAGATTCCCCAACGTACTAACTCCACACATGCAAGGTTAGTACTGGCTGAAGACAGGTGCACCATCGACGTGATGTACGCCTTGGTACACGACGCTACAGGGCCCCAGCGAGGGCAATCGGGATTAAGTGCCTTGCCCAAGGACACGATGCAGTTACCCCAAGTCAGGATCGAACCGTGGACATCTCTGCATTTTTCAGAAGAATCCTCTTGGTTAATTAGGTGACACATTAATTCCTAAACACTGTCTGTCATATAAAGAAGTAATAATACTGTTAACGAGATGAAATACCTTGTACGGATTAATACATGGTTGTGGATGTCAAAATTATTCTCACTTCACTTTGGTGCAACAAGGCGCCATCTACAATGCTAAAGCATTGTAGATGGCGTCTTGTTGCGCCCGAGGGACGATATATAGAAATGAAAATTAGTCATAGTCAAACACTATCAAAAAATAGTAGTAATCTCCTGACATGGACCACACAAACGATTGATTTCCTTTGTCAGAACATTTTCTAACTGATGATATAATGATAAATTAATGAAATTGTTTTTATATAGTTAGTAGAGAGATAATTACCTCTGAAATGTTCATAAAGCGGAGAGTCAGCTTACTTATTGATCCGGGAATCTCCAAACAAAAACATAAGATTCGTAGGAAAAGTTCCAGTCAATTCAACCCGAAGGTCAGTTGGGTGAAACCTAGTTTCTTAGTCTTTTTCTCTGAATACAGGCGTTTGCTTGAGCGAACAATTGTTCTCACAAATCATACCAAAAACCTCGATACAAAATTAAAATGTACAATCATGTATGCTTTACCTTTCTCGGAATGCAGTTTGTCTTTGCTTCATACTTAAAACCAAAAAAACCCATCAAATAATAAATAAATTTAATTCTTCCTACGAAAGTTATACCATTCCACATCAGTGGGCAATAATTAAAAGAGAAAATATGATAACAGTCTATTTATAAAAAGTAATTGATTACATCTGATTAGTTGTAATCATAAAATATCATGATACAGATTACACATGCGCTTACACATGATAACAGATGATTACGACCACTGATTAATATTAACCCATGCAACACTGGCTACATCGGGTTATTTATTACATATTCATTAAACTTTAAACCCTTGAATTTAACGGACTCTCCGCTATGATATAAATGTTTCTGTACTCAACTGGTGATATACAAGCCGGATCATTTTTCCCAGCACCGTTTATACTAGTTCTTTTCCTATCGAGTCATTAATTACGCTTCGAAAAGTTTACAAATTTCGTTATACATTATCGATCGTCTGTCGCGTAGTGTGAAAATGAAATCGTACAAAGCAAAATAAAGTCAGTTCACAAAAACATTAGTTAACTAAAAATGAGATAATGTTAAACAAAACCAATAATTTCCAACCACAACATTAACCCAGTCCCGTAGCCGTCTCCTCTGCGGATATGGTTATATCTAAATTGATCAACTTTATTTCGGTAAATCTTCGGACATCTGGACATGCTTCGAAATTCTTTTAAAAAAGTTTCTCCCAGCTGTTTTGCAAATCTACCCAAATTTGTACTTAGATTTTTACTAACAGAAATAGCCACAAAATGGTTAGACGTGAATGGACACCAGCCGAAGAGAAACAGCGATATGAATTTCAACAAACACGCCCAATAGAAAAGATAACGAATGCAATTTAGACTGGTTCCCAAAAGGTTGTTTTGATTTTTTATCGATCCACTTGATCAATACAGCTTCAAACAAAACAAACGAACTCTTCACCTTTGGGTTTAAACATCGGAATTAAAATTTGTTTATTTAAATGAATTTTAATGCATTGGATGTGTAATAAACACAGAACGCGATGTGTGTTTGAATCGGTGGGTGTTTTACATAACTCGTTGGAAAAAACACCCACCGATTCAAACACACATCGCGTTCTATCTATTTATAAAATATTCAACGTAACGTTGCACAGGATTGGTGTAGAGATCATACCTCGCAGATAGAGTCAGTGGAAGCCGAGGGAAAATAGTGTTGAGAGGAGGTGGGCGTAGGGGGTTCACATATATTTAAAACGTACTCGACCTACTGTTGTTTCGGTCGGAGGGTAAGAGATTGAAATATAGGTTCACAAAAATACCATTTTCTTGGTTTTAGGTCTTGGTGAGGGCGAGTTAAGGTGTTAAAATGTGTGTTAGTGTGTGTGTGTGTGAGTCGAAGAACACAATCATGTTTTAGAGGAATTTCGAATGTTGATTTCCGATCCTATGTCGGGAGCCGAACCCTCGGCAAGCCAGCCTGGCAATCAGGATTCCAACACCTAAACCAATAGACCATTGCACACGTCCAAAGTGATGGCTGGAATCTGGCTTTCTAGTTGAACTTGTGATAACTTGGTTCACCTTCCCTTCGACAGCAGCATGAAAGTGTGGAACGCGCTGGTACAGCACGACGAAAGTACGGTGTTTGGCCTCAGACGAAGACTGGCACGGGAATGTGTGTGGTGTCTTTTCGAAGGTCGCAGGCATGTTTTAGAAGAATTTAGAATGTTGGTTTCTGGTCCCCTGCTGTGAGTCGAACCCTCGTCAACCCCTCCTGGCAATCAGGTGTTCAACACCTAAACCACTAAACCATTGCACACCGCCAAAAACGATGACTGGAATCTAGCTCTCTAGATGAACTTCTCATGATAACTTGGTTCACATTCCTTTCGACAGCAGCATGAAAGTGTGGAACGCACTGGCTACAATACGACGAACGTGCTAACGTTGACATCAGACGAAGACTGGCACGGGCATGTGTGTTTTTTTGCGAAGGACGCAAAAAATCATGTTTTAGAGGAATTTAGAATGTTCGTTTCTGATCCCCTGCCGGGAGTCGAACACTCAGCAACTCCGCCTGGCAATGCACTCCCTCCACCAACCCTCCAGGGTGTTTTTCCCAAGGACACAATGACAATCAACATCGGCTTGTACATTGCGCACATTGACAATTTTGCCGGTGTAATCAAGTTACTGCACCCAGTCACGTAGAAGTATGGCTTTTCCATTAGTATGATAGCTGTTTTGACAACACGATTCAAAGCATGGCAACGTAAACCGGCGCATGACATGAAACAAAGAATTCTGCATACCAACCGGAAGTAATTTATATCAGGTTCCACAGCTCAGAAGAGTTTCAGGAATCAGGCGGAGAAAGCCTATTTACCAATAGAGTTTATACCTTGGAAGCGGCAGATACTGTCTCGTCGTGTCATGCCAAACATTTTAATTGTATATCATGAAATTTGCAAATATCCGAAGACCGCTCTAGTTTGGTGTGTATGTGAAGGTGGGTTCTGATCATGATTTTGTCTCTTTCTTCCACCTCAACCATATCTCAACCAGAAGGCTACATTCTGGAGCATGTATGAGAAATAGGCCTGACCGCGGAGGATGGAATTCATTGGCCAAATGCAACCAAACTTATTTATTTATTTATTTATTTATTTATTTATTTATTTATTTATTTATTTATTTACTGGCATTTAACCCTTTACCCAACGTAACGGTCAAAACCGGCCAGCGCTATTCTCAAAAATCTCCATTTATATTTTCATTATTTTTTCATTTTTTATCTCAAAAACAAAGGTTATGACCCCTCGTTGGAACGAGCTCGCCGAGCTCGTTCCAACGATGGGTCATAACCTATGTTTTTGAGACAAAAAATGAAAAAAATTAGTTATGCAAGGATTTTTTTGCAAGTGTCGTCTGCTTTTCATGTTAGGTAAAGGGTTAAGGTCACTTTCAGCATCTTCAGCTATCTTATGACGGCAACATGGGAATAAAACCGAGTCTAGCCAAACGTTTATACCTATGATGCACACTTCAAAGGACTTCCACCACAGACGTTGGTTCCAGTCCTATTTTTCCAGTAAAGCAGAACTTATTTACTTCAGTAAACAAGCATTATCTCACTGACTGGGGTTGCCACCGGGGAAACTAAATTTGTTAACATTTGTAGATAATATTTTACCCGAATGCATGTGTAGTGACACTTCAAACTCTTATTTTGTAACTCATCGTGCAGCACATCTGCGAAAAAAGTTAGGGACGGGTGTCCTTGTATCCTTTACGCCTACCATCACCATACCCTACCTATCCATGTTTCACCGCCTCATCACAGGTGAATATGTATTGATCGATCCTGTTGATTATATTTTCCGCCGTGGGAACCCTGCGAAGTGAAACAGTGTTTTTTCACTGTGGTGAACAAGCTCGGTTTACTGGTAAAATAGGACCCAGTCACCAATGGGTAGCATGGATATAAACGATTAACTGTACTGACTTTAGCACCATGTTGTGGCCATTGTGCAGAAGTATGTGACCGTGAACACCAATAAATAAATAAATAAATAAATAATTATATTTTTATTCCCTAGATCCTCTGTGAAAGTAAATAAATATATAGAGAATAGTTCAAGGCTCAGACTCGAGAACGATTTTAATCCTCGCGTGGGGGCGCGCAGAGGATTATTTCATGAGGCGTTAGCTGAGTGAAATAATCCGCGCGGCCCACGAGAGGATAAAATCGTACTCGAATCTGAGCAGTGGACTGTTGTATTTGTTTTACTTTCTCCTTATTTGTTTTCCCAATGCAACCCATTTTAATTGATTCAACTCAACCGATTTGTAAACAATAAAAAAAAAAAAAAATCCGTCATCGCTGAAAGTGGAATACGATGCTGAGAATGGAATACCATTTTCGGCAAGTGGTAGTGGGAATACAATTTGTTTTGGGGGAAGAAAAACGAATGAAAGTAAGATAAAAAGCGATTCAGCGGAAATTTGTGCTATTAACTTTATATGCATACATTTGCATGAAGAAACATTTGGCAGTGGGTGAGCAGACGACACAATCAACAATAAATCGGTAGTAAGCATCAGTAATAATTTAATCCTACAGATCTGTAGATTTATTACTGAACCTCTGTTCTAAATTCAGAATGGATTCGAGAGCACTTCTTTTAACAAACGTTCCACTTCTTACTCAGAGCTCAACAAAAATTAACCCTTCCTTCTGAATTATACAGTTCTGCATCTTTGTATGGTGTGGTTTGGGATTTGCTTTCATTTATTAAACAAGGGATACTTATTTTATGTTATTTTATTAAAGTTTAACGACATTTTAAAAGCCAAGGTCGGTAACAGTTTTACGGGTGGAGGAAGCCGGAGTACCCGGAGAGAACCACCGAGAGCACCGACGAGCAGCTGCCAGCTCCCCAACATCGTAACTCCACACAGCAGCACAGGCAGGGTTAAATTGGTTGAAGACATGCGCACCATCGACGTGCAGTACGCCTTAGTACACAGTGTCATCGTGCCTCCATGTGGACAATGGGGTTAAGTGCCTTGCCCAAGGACACAACGCGGCAGTCCGAATCCAAGGACTAACCGGGCTCGACGTTGCTTAACTTCGGTGATCTGATGAGAACCGGTTACCGCAACGACACCGCGCCCCATAACAAGGGATACAACCATGGACGTCGTAGTAATGATCGATTTGGGAGGGGTGTAAACCTGATTTGTCCCGACTGTGGTGGCTCTAATATCGCCTGATAAAATACTCCAACTACATCATCAAGGCATGCCTTCGTCGAAGGCATACATACATGTACCTTGATGGTGTAGTTAGAGTATTACTCTGTCGCAATTATAGTTGAAAAAACTCATGAGATCTTTCTTTGAAGATTTATTTCTGGATAAATGTATGTAGTGGTTTTGACGCAGAGCCTTCCCATTTTCTTATTTACCTATCACGTACCGTAATCTAACTAATCATACTGCACCCCCCCCCCCCCAACAGCCCTGTTCAGGAACTAAAAACCTCTATTTGTATGACCGACTCTCTGTGTGACATATAAGTCCAAATCCAGTCTCGAGAGAATATCCATGATTGGTGGCAAAAAAGAAATGGTATTTAAGACTCCAGATCCAGATGAAAATGTTCCGACCGGGCAAATTACAGAGTGTGGCACATCTCCACACCCCTCACCTTTGTTTACGTCCCTGAGTACAACCTACCTCTGATCACCACGTTTGGGCTTAGGACTACCTATCAAAGAACGGTAAATATACAAAAGACAGCACACCTGTTCTGTTCACCGCGATTTTGATTCTGTGTGACCAATGATTATATTTCTTATTGCCACCCATTGCTTTTGCGACTTATCCACTTCAATGTATATACAACTCAGATTATTTGGTAGGGAAATTTTCTGACTCCTCGTGTCAAATACTCCCTCAAAGAAACCGCCAATAGCAACCAATTTATCACAGCCTGTGCCTTCTGTCCCTGAAGATATTTTTATTGTTCCATCTTGAAGTCTGTCGTCTTTAGATCCCTCTTTTTTGCCGGTCACAATGTGTAGGTAAGAGGCATTGAATGGTTGTTTGAGTTTTATTTCTATGAACTGTCCTGCCTTTACTGCTTCTGCCCAGAACATTGTGGTGGGATTCAAATCTTCATAGGCATTGGATATTGGGTGGCGATTTACAACTGTCATGTTGGTCGTATATACAGCCGATGGATTATTTGAGCGTCCTCTGTGAAGTTTCAGCGGCCCGGCTTTATCTTTAAATGATTTATCAATCATTTTTCTGCGTTGTCCTTTTAAAGAAGATACAAACCCTCTATGCTGAAACAAAGTAGGTTTGCAAACAATATCTTTTGACTGGCCTTTAATATTTTGCCACTTGACTATCAGCCAATCACAGGGCATTTCGGTATATAAAAGAAGCAGAAAATTGCCTAAACTTTCTAGGTCAGACGTACGTAAAAAAATTCCAATGAAACCCAGAGTCGAGAATCGTAAATATACCCACATCTTCTTAGCGTTAAGAGACAAATGACGTCTTATGTCTACCATATAGTTTTTAGCCGTTGCCACATCATCTTCTATTTGCATGTAATACTGAGATAAATCTTTACAATATAACATCAAAAATGCATAATCTACATTTTGTTTTGACCTCCAGAATATCCTATCGGTCGCATCATTGTACTTTTTGGGTAAGTTTGTGAGAGGTGGATAAGCATCAGTGGGTGCTTCTATAACTTGTATGAGCCCGTTGTCCAGTTCGGACGGAAAAGCAGCGGTTATCTGTGCAAGAATTTCTGTTCTAAATGTTTTGTCGAAATCTGCAAGAAACACAACGAACACTACATTCTTCTTTTCTGCGTCGGGCGTGTGGTTGATTAGTGATGTAAGAGTGTCTTTTACGTAGACTATACCTCCATCCCTCTTCACCGTCGGAATACCGAAGGCCAAGAACACTGGAATTAAAAGAAAACAGTGATATGCTTTTGTAAAAGCCTCCATTTTGCACAAGATCACTACAGTAGAAAGTGAATTAACCCCGTTAACATTGGTGGTATCTTCCATGTCCGTTAAATAGCAGCAATGGAAGAGTCCATATTCATTAATTTGGAGTAGACCAATTCATATTTTCATATTTATGTTGGAAATATTAATTGGATTACTTCACACACTCACGTAGCAGCCATCCTGCTTAACACTTTACCCAACGAATCGCCCGCATCCACCCGCGTAATATGCAAATTCTGCAGCTGAAAATATATTAATTTTCGAAAAATTTCAACAAGACCATATCATGTGACCCTTCTTTGGAACGAGCTCGTTCCAAAGAGGGGTCACATGATATGGTTTTGTTGAATTTTTTCGAAAAAATTTAAAAAATGATAATTAAAATAATAAATTTTGAAATCGTCTGCGTTGGGTAAAGGATTAATGGAATTATGAGATATTATTTTCCTGAATCGGAATAGCGATCTCTCGAATTCAAAATGTCAATAAAAGCAGGAAGATGCGTGGGAGAACAGTTTGTCGAGTTTCTTATTATTATTATTATTTTTTAATTCTATGTTAGTTGTTTACTTATGACTGGTCGAGATAAGTTTTTCATGACATGGTGGATAATTTTTCACTACCGTTTCAATGTTTTTCCTTTCGCCTTATCCATTTGTCAAAAACAAAAATTGAGCGTATGCACCGGGGCAGTTAAACTGTAATTGCTGCGGATGGGCTGTCGGTAAGTATCCACGTACTTTTTCCTCTTGAGTACTCGGGACATCATACACAAACATATGGTAAACTGCCGTCTGCACAAAAGTTGACACGACTGCAAAGATATAAATGGCGCAGACTTCGGACACCTGAAGGTACACTATAATACAAGCAACCACTCTAACTCAATTTATAAGTATTAAAATGAATTATGCTTCGGTTTATCGGAGCTTGAATGTGGGATGTGCGTGTTAAGTAGCAGGCATGCACCTTAACACGCCCATCCCACATTAATATTCCGATAAGGAAACAGATATTTCATTTTAATTCTTGTATGAACTGGATAAATCATTAATGTCGGACAATAGAGTTTTTCGCATGTTGCATTTCAGCAATATACGTCAGCTGAAAATGTTAAAATTCGAGACATGTCTCTTGAAAATCAGAAGTAACGATATATACTTCGAAACAGGAGCAAGTATTTCGAGAAAAAAAAATGACTTAAGTTGAATTCTGGACTCAACTGCGACTTTGACCTTCAATCGATATTCTGAAAAAAATAACGTTAAAAATTAACCGAGTTCAAAGTTTCCATCACTGTTCATAATTGTTTCGGTAAAAGTCAAACCTTCCTTATTTTAATCGGACTTGAGCCCTCTCAGCCCTTCAGAAAATTCATCGGTCCATTAACGAACAGCACAATAAACAGCAAATAACTCTTAAAATTAATCGTATAGCCCTTAAAACTAATATTGAGTTCGATGACCCGAGATCTTCGGTAAAGAATTGACTTCAAGTTCGATTTTGAACTCAAGTTTTTATTAAATATCCCATTTGAGTAAAGCTCAGACTTGAGTCCACTTCAGGACGAGTCAGCTTTAAGAATTTGTATTCAAAATATTTGGCTATGGACTCAAAAACGTGGAGTGAATAGCGAGTTCAAGTGAAAGTCGGACCGACAAAATCTTCAACAAAAATAATGATGTTCAGCGCTGGTAATTTCTGTCCAACATTTTATGATATTCACCCTCCCTTCATATTAAGAGATGTTTCCTTCTTTAGCATGTATTTTAGTGGCTGACAGAGGTACTCTCCTTGACGCTTATTAACCCTTTACCTGACCTGAAAAGCAGACGACACTTGCAAAAATAATACTTGAATAACTAATTTTTTTCATTTTATGTCTCAAAAACATAGGTTATGACCCCTCGTTGAAAATTGATTGGCGATTTTTGAGAATAGCGCTGGCTGGTTTTGGCCGTTACGTTGGGTAAAGGGTTAACGAATGACAATCAATTTAGCGTAAACGGCATTACTTTGAGAAAACCCAACAGAACTCTAAATTTCCGATAAACCCGTTCACGTAACTAGACGCCATCACCTCTCTCATCTACGAGACTGACTCGACCTGAGTATCGTTTGCGACGTTGGCTGTATCGCAGCAGGAGTTTGTTATATCACGACGATAGGTCAGCAATAGTGTCGAGCATAAACGTAATTTGACAAGCCTTCTTCGTTTTTAACCTTTTGAGAGAGGCCGCATTTCCGGTTCAGGGATATGATGCGTCATACATTCATTAAATGGGAAGGCTGCTAAGTTAAATTGTGGGTAAGGCCAAACAACATTTTCAACGTACAGCCCTAAGGCTGCACGTTGAAAATGTTAATTGGTCTACACCGAAATAATAAATATGGACCCTTCCAATTGCTTCCATTGAACTGACATGGAAGATACCACTACACGCTAAAAACTAAACTACACTTGAAGAGCTGTATTTATCACTTACTAAGTGCTGAACTAGCACTTTGTTCAAGTGTAGATATCCCAGAACTTGACATGTGTTACAATAATACCACTTGACAAGTGTAATGTCGCGACACTTAAAAGGAAACAACGCAGATGACGCGGATCAGACTCGAACTCTCGAGCCTGATCCGCGTCATCTGCGTTGTGTCCTTTTAATTATGTACCCACCAGGCGCAAATCAAATTATGGACGATTCTGGAAGAACCACCAATGCTAGACACATGGGAAGTGCCATCCACTCAAGTTTCGGATGTCTGACGATTGTAATGTCTAAGGGCTTAAAGCATTGCACTTTGAGTGTTAAAATCAACCACTAAGAGTTAGAATGGGTTTAACACCTTGAAAGTGTCAGTTTTAACACTTTAGTTTTTAGTGTGTAGGATTCAAAGGGTTTAGGGTTGGTGTTATAGTGCCATATAAAACAAAACAAGTGGAACACCGGTAGAAAAAGCATACACTAAATATCTCACGAAATTTGAGCAAAAACATAACATCCATCTCAAGCATATGATACGCAACACATCGCTATAACTAAATTGGCTCGAAAGGATGTTGATGAAAAACAATTATTTAATCGATGGACGAGTGGCGTTAGAACAGACGGATGGTTGGACCGACACCGCTAATATATAAAACAGACCGTATACAAGACGTGAGGTTTTATCGCTCTGAAAATCATTCCCAAACACTTAGCTGAAGTATATCAGGAACTGGTGGGCGTGAAAGCTGAGGATGATATATTTTAAGTTCAAATGACTTTCGAAAAAGTTAGTTCGACTTGTCCTCACCAGGTAAAGAGTGTGAATTGGCAATGTGGCATTTAAAATAAACATATCCTTTTGTCAGTCTTAACTGAGTGAGAACAATACAAGGCTTCCAGATTTATAACAAGCTAATTGAAAGTACTTTAATATGCCAGATAATCTTTTAATATTTCATCAAGCAATGATGATACAGAAAACACTAGACGATCGAAATTGGATGCGGTCCATGGATGTTGGTTTGCAACAATTAGACTATTTTCAGCTTAGAAAGGGAAACTATGTAATCATGGGGTGCATACCCTGTTGAGAAAGTTAAGAGAAGAAAACATAAAGGCCGCCGAAGAAGTTAGAGAACGTTTCTTTCATCTTTAATATGGGTTTGTACAGACGAGAGCAGTCATATTTTATAATTTCGAGGGCAACAAATGAGTGAATACTCAATGTAATTCGATATCACCCGAGGTGAGTTGTTTCTGAAAAAAGGCACACACAGCTGATTTCATTTTTGTAACATTCCAAAAGTTTAGCATCTATTGTTGTCAATGGTTTGGGGAATATACGTTCCAGCCTTTATTACACGCCTGTTCTATGAAATCCTCATCTACAGTAACACTAAACCATGCGGAAAATGAAAACCTCTTCCACACATATGTGCGGAACGGAAATCGTTGACGGACTATTTTTAAATAGAAGCGAAATTTCACTGGAATTTTCTGCAAATCATGCAACGCAATTATAATTTGAGTCTCCAGCGATAGCTGAACATCGTCTCGTGAGTTCCAATGTGTTCTATGTGCCAGTAGGCCCTCAATTTTCTGAAGTTGTCAGTAAATTTAACACTGAGGATAAGTTTCAGCACAAATTTCAGAAGAAGTAAAAGTAAAATATTAAATTCGTACATATAATTTAATGTATATTTATACAAAGAACTAAATAAGTACTGCGAAAGAATAGTTTTCACAACGTCGCGACATATTCACAACGGTGCATCGCGATATATTCACAATGGTGGGTCGCGATTTCAGAAGAAAAAATATTGCAAAATTAAGAGAAAAACAAAAGAAAATAGTTTGTAACCTCATATGAAAATTTTCAGTTTCACGAATCACATAGTGGTCTGTGAGCAACAGGTTTTCTTGTTGAGTGTTCAAGTTTCCACAGGAAGATCCCCGCCGAGGCCGACTTCAGAAAATATTAGGGGTTTCAGTTTAGTCTCGGGCATAGCACGATGCCAACATGGTGGAATACCTGTTTGACACACTTGACGCGTTGCCTGTGACCAAAGACCAATATGGAATATACATGTATATATATATTGACGACGTCCGTACATGTATTTGATGGCGTTTAGTGAATATCATACATGCTCCACTGATAAAAAACCAACAAAATGAAAAATTTTCTAAGGCATTATGGCTTTGTAACAAACGAGTTTAATATCTTCTCGTACAGACATTGAGTGCAACAAGGCGTTATCTGCAATGCCTTAGCATTGCAGTTGATGCCCTGTTGCACTCAAATGACGTTATGTTGTATCACTTACGCGCCTTCATTCGTGACGTCTCCTATCTGGGCCGACTTGGTACTAGACTGGGGGAGCGGGGCGTATTTCCAGACTAATCTAATTATTTATTATGTTGCAAGGTAAAGTCAAAGATGAGCGTTGTGTCTCCAACCAGCAAAATTTGACATATTACAGTGACCCTCTGGATCGTCTTGGACCTCCCCGGACCGATCCAGCCCGCTTGTTTACCGGTGCTCAGGGCCGGCATTTTGTGGTCCTATCTGAAACACTAAGACACTGCAAAAATTTTATATAAAAAAACACCAAAAATGAAAGTGAAGGCGAAACAAGTTTGAACGACACCTCAAGTGTTTAACCCTTTACCTAACATGAAAAGCAGACGACACTTGCAAAAAAAATTCTTGAATAACTAAATTTTTTCATTTTTTGTCTCAAAAACATAGGTTATGACCCCTCGTTGGAACGAGCTCGACGAGCTCGTTCCAACGAGGGGTCATAACCTATGTTTTTGAGACAAAAAATGAAAATATTTTGAAAATTAATTGGCGATTTTTGAGAATAGCGCTGGCCGGTTTTGGCCGTTACGTTGGGTAAAGGGTTAAAACAAACCTAACACTCCGAATCATTCAGATTTTATATTTAAAAAATTGATTTAAACCGGGGTTGTTTCTTTCCTTTATTGGTAATGCCAGCAATGATTCTGGGAAAAGTTCTCTTTCAAAGGTTTCCAAGAGTTAATGTCAGACTGGTGTTATTAGCGAAATAAAAATAAGTGGGAAACTTTCAATCTTACAGCCAACACCTCTGGTATTTTTCTCCCTGCCCCCCCCCCCCCCCCCAACTTCCAATGCAAGATATGCGTGTCCCATGTGAGAAGGCCTCGTGAGTTAGATATCTGTCTCACATGACCCAATTGACCGGTTAATTAACATATTTAATGAGCACAGGACTATTCAATCATCGCACTTTCTTTTGTAGACAAACAACATGGTGTCACGTTTCTGAAATATTAGCAGACGAACGTTTGTCGAAGAAAAAAGAGATAAAAACACAGACCGCAAAACCAAAGGACACTTGACTCTTTTATATTAATTTTTGTGAGAACGCCATTATGAGTGCAGAGAGTTGCGCGAAATTCCCGTCGAAAAGTTATGCGTGTACATCGCAGAATTCATAATATGCCGTCATCGGAATGTGTCAATGTTCACTTTGCTACAAATATTTAACCCCTGAATTGCCGGCGTTGGTATTTAATTTCGTGGTATATACCCGTGGAACATACAGAACTTTTGTGCGCTCTTTCCGATAAGCAAATTATTTTTTTTTTCATAAATGGAAAACAATATTTTTCGATGTGCCAATGATTACTTTCGATGACGTCAGAGTGTTTTGTGGATGAGAAAATTATCCCTGACGGGGTGGGTGTGAGATGGGGAAATCTCACCCTCGGGACAAGATATTTGGTCCAGAACCTCAGCAAGCCTCGTGTCTGGCCCAAATATCTTGCCCTCGGGTGAGATTTCCCCATCTCACAACCTCACCCACCAGGGATAATAATAATCTCGCATGTGCATCATTGTTGGTCCTGTGCTCTTATTAACTCTTTACCTAACCTGAAAAGCAGACGACACTTGCAAAAATAATTCTTGAATAACTAATTTTTTTCATTTTTTGTCTCAAATACATAGGTTATGACCCCTCGTTGGAACGAGCTCGACGAGCTCGTTCCAACGAGGGGTCATAACCTATGTTTTTGAGACAAAAAATGGAAAAAATAATGAACATTAATTGGCGATTTTTGAGAATAGCGCTGGTCGGTTTTTGACGTTACGTTAGGGAAAGGGTTAATAGATTGCCGTTATTCCGATATTGTTGTCATTCTTTAACAAATTCTAAAAAAGCAATAAACTTATCCGGTGGAAATATGTTTTGTGTTTCATACTTCTATCGATTTGTCACACGTTGTTCAGTAGGTTTAGATGCTGTAGTCCCGTAATGTCATGAAGTCACGAACTCGCGGCGCCCACGTGTCGTAGGTCATGATGCTGCGTGTCTATAATACTTCGTTCATATTCAACCGGTTTTCCGCTAACGGTAATGAGGTGATGACAATACGGCAATGAAACAAAAGACCATTGATATGAATTTAAGTGGCGTGCACCCAAACCCACGGCAGCAGCTAGTGCACACAGAAACGGCACAGTCAGATTTTTTTCGAATCGGACTCGGAGTGATTTTTTTTGTCAGTTGCAGGACATGTATGGTACTGCGAAACTCGCTGTAAAGCCGAATGGATGTGTTCTAAGAAAAATAAATGTGTACAAAGAATGTGCACACACACTAAAACTAAAGTGTTAAAACTGACACTTTCAAGATGTTAAACCCATTCTAACTCTTAGGGTTTGATTTTAACACTCAAAGTGCTATGTTTTAAGCACTTAGACATTACAATCGTCAGACATCTGAAACTTGAATGGATGGCACTTCCCACGTGTCTAGCATTGGTGGTTCTTCCATAATCGTCCATAATTTGATTTGCGCTTGTTGGGTACATAATTAAAAGGACACAACGCAGATGACGCGGATCAGGCTCGAGAGTTCGAGCCTGATCCACGTCATCTGCGTTGTTTCCTTTTAAGTGTCGCGACATTACACTTGTCAAGTGGTATTATTGTCAACACCTGTCAAGTTCTGTGATATCTACACTTGAACAAAGTGCTAGTTCAGCACTTAGTAAATGTTAAATACAGCACTTCAAGTGTTGTTTTTAACACTTTAGTTTTTAGCGTGCAGCTGACCGTTTGTTAGTGCCATACGAATCTTCAGTTTCGGGTGCAATCAAAACTCGAAACGTGTCTCGAAACGAATCTCGAATCGCATCTTGAATCGAATCGCGAATCGATCCCTGAAAAGAATCTCGAAACGAATCTCACCGTTCCACGCGTTTTAGATCTTGCAATTACAAACGTAAGTTATAAATATTGTCAGTGTCCGCTCATGTATTGTATTCAATTGTGACTCGTCTGTTTGGGCAAGTCAGTCAAGAATGAGAATATCCCAGAACGAAATCAAAGCAGTTTCGGATACAACCCCTCCTGAGCACTTGTTCTATCATCAGGTCCCTTTTAAAGGAGACCTGATAATAGATGCAGTGTTCAAGAGGAAACACATTGTAGAGTTTTGAGAAGATCTCGACGATTCGATCATTTCCAAATAAGCGCGACTTGAATCGAATCGAAGCGGATCAACAGGACGGCAACATGTCACTGCTCCAAATAGCATGTCTTTTAAATTTTATTATGTTATTAAGTTCATTTCCGAAGTTAAGCCTTGTTACCATCTTCGGAGCGAGGTCGTCGAGATCGTTCCGATTAAGGTCGCGGGCTGTTTCTGAAAAATCCGGTGGTTAATGCGAATTCTTTCTCTACACCCGTTGACTTCTATTTGCGTTGGATGAAGGGTTAATCCGGTGTACGAAGATAGGGAGATCACGTGTTACGATATGTGAGATGATCTATTTACTTACTTATATATACCACCTGCTTGGGTAACTGATAAACTAGCAAGGGAGACGACTCACATAAGCTTTCCGCTTTCTGTCGAATCCCTGCTTTACATGGCTCTTCGTATATCTATGTTATTTTGTGTACTATTGTATTCCGTATTATGCTTTTTTTACCATCCACTGTGTAATGTATACAGATAACAAATTCAAATAAATATTGTTTAAACTAACAGGACGATTTCGAATCGAATTGAATTTTGAATCTTCACATGGCCTTAGCGTTTCGTACCATAAAACTGTCCACACACTTTCGCACGTACCTTTCTTTTCCAAAAGTTTCCCTGCCAGGAGCGCTTGACTGTGATTCACATGAAAATTACTTCCAAACTGCAGCTTCGGACCTGTGTGGTGTTTCTCGATAAAACTGTTCAGTGGATCTGAGAGATCAACCATATTTTTGGAGGATACATTCATATTTTGTGCTTTGCTGACCTGAACACTATCATCGGCCCTCTCGTCATCATTTTTATTTTTAACCTGTTGACAAAAAAAGACTGTTTTACACAAAAAACGAGAATTTTTTTAAAAACAATAATAGGATTGGTTGTTGAAAAATTTCATTGTTTTGAGTTATACAGTACTGTACCACAAAAGCGCCCTCTATCTCGGTCAATTTACGATCTGATCGCAACACAATTACACAAGTTGGTCAAGATTTTACGAAGTGAATACTGCGAAATTTCCTGTCCGCTTATACGGTGGAGCCCACTTAATTGTATATCTTTTAACTGAATAACCAAGTGAATGGAATATAATTTCCCAACACAAAACCATTTACCTTACCTCCAGTACAAATTTGACCTGTTAATTGAATATAGGTTATAGAGTAAACTCATGTTAATTGAATAAAAAATCTTGTAACCTGAAGAGAAATTACCCTAACTCTCCCCAGTTTTTCTTTGTTTATAGACCTATTTGGCCTTAGTACATTCAATACAGGCATTTAATCTATTATATCTTGCTTGACAGAGCTCATGGAGCTCTGTCAGACAAGATATAATAGAATAAATGTTAAGTTTATCTCTGGAATACAGGAAACTGACCCACTTCCTGTTAATTGAATATTCCTGTTAACTGAATAATTTTTACTGGCTAAGTGTTTATTCAATTAACAGTGTTCCCTTGTATAATCATCGTATGTTGCGCCCACTTTTGTAATAATGTGATCTTTTGTAAGAGGTCCCCACTTTTGTAGTAGGTTTTTTTAGCCCTTTTGTAATAATACCTTCTTCTGACTGAAACATGATTTTAATGAGTTTCGAAGTGTTTTTCATAACATTTGTTATCTGCCCAGCCCAGAGGTTCCGAGTTGGACATAGAGAATTTTGATCAGAAAATCGAACTTGGCCAAAACTGGCGAAAAATTTCGATGTCTAATTTTCTGCGTCATTGCTCCCCATTAGGAATTAAAAACGGACATCGCCCGTTTTTTTTTCGATTTTTCAGCTATGTAAAATGTCCCACTTTTGTTAGATTTTTTTTGCCCTTTTGTAATAGTTTTGTAAATTGTAGGTCTTTTGTAAGAGGTCACTACTTTTGTAAGAATAATTTTTTAGCCCTTTTGTAAGAGTTCCCCACTTTTGTAATAGTTTTTAGCCCTTTTGTAATAATTTCTTCTTCTGACGGGAAACATGATTTTAATGAGTTTCGAAGTGTTTTTCATAACATTTGATACCTGCCCATGGGGTTTCGAGTTGGACATAGAGAATTTTGATAAGAAAATCGAACTTGGCCAAAACTGGCTAAAAATTTCGATGTCTGTTTTTCCGCGTCATTGGCTTTTTAACCCGATTCGCGATCCCCATTAGGAATAGAACGGAAATCGCACGTTTTCTTGATTTTTCATCACTGTAAAATGTCCCATTTTTGTAACATTTTTTAGGCCTTTTGTAAGAAGTCTCCACTTTTCTATGAATTTTTTAGCCCTTTTGTTAGAGGTCCCCACTTTTGTAATGATTTCGCCTTCTGACCGAGAAACATAATTTTAATGAGTTTCGGAGTTTTTTTTTAATAAGATTTGATACCTGCCAAGATGGTCCGAATTGGTCATAGAGAATTTTAATCAGAAAATCGAACGTGGCCAAAAGTGGCGGAAAATTTCGATATATCTTTTTTCTATTTTGACCCGATTCGCGCTCGCCATTACGAATTGGAATAGAAATCGCCCGTTTTCGCGATTTTTCCTCAATGCAAAATGTCCCACTTTTGTAACAAATTTTTTAGCCCTTTTGTAAGAAGTCCCCACTTTTGTAAGAATTTGTTAGCCCTTTTGTAAGAGGTCCCCACTTTTGTAATAGTAGTTTTTTTTAACCCTTTTGTAATAATTTCTTCTGACCGGGAAACATGATTTTATCGAGTTTCGAAGAGTTTTTCATAACATTTGATACCTGCCCAGAGGGTTCGTTTTGGACACAGAGAATTTTAACCAGAAAATCGAATTTGTCCAAAATTGGCAGAAAATTTTGATATCTGAATGGTCGCATCAATGGCTTGTTTTGGCTCGATTTGCACATTCCATTAGTATTTAGAACGAAAATCCTGCGTTGTCACGATTTGTCATCTGTATAAAATGTCCCACTTTTGTTATAGTTTTTTGGCACTTTTGTATGAGGTCCCCACTTTTGTAACGGTGTTTTGGTCTTTCAATACTTTCAATAATAGTTTCTTCTTCTGACCGGGAAATTTGATTTCGATTACTTTCGAAGTTGTTTTCATCCCCCTCCCCTCCACACCCCGGTGAACCGTTAAGAAGTTAAGAAAAGTATCAGACTCCAGTGAGAACAAGTTCAGTGTCACGAGATTCGCAAAGTTATTCCCGGCTCTCGTGGATAGCGCCGGGTGTTTTGGAGCTGTGGAAGGCGGGCGATCTGATCAGCAAGAAAGTCAAAGATGAAGTTCAAGAGTTGCTCGTTCTGAGACACCAAAAACATTTCTCAATCGTTCCCGTTCCGCTCCTATACCATCGCCAAGACAGTCGCCAACAAAACCTTTTGGTCACTATTCCTGGGCCCCTGATCAACGAACGGTGATACAATGAAGTCATCGTCTCCAAACATATCGTTGATGTGACCCATCATACCATCGACGCGGTTGGGCAAAATATATATGGCGTATGCCGGGGCCTAAGTTAAGCTCCCACTGCCCGCACCAGACAGTAAAAGCTCCACAGTGGGTTTGTATCATCGATGGATTTATCCACTTGTCTAACCTGGCATACCTGGCTATCAGTAGGGTGGATTTCCTGTGTTATATTTCGTTCCTTGTGAGCAAGAGAGAATTACACGGCAAATTCCGGAAGATCGCCCACAAAAAGCTTGCGTTTTACAAGCGCAATAGCTATAAGAGAGGTCGAAAGTTCAATCTCAGTGTGCACTACATGATGTGCAACGTGTAACATCGAGATATTCTAGTCCTTCGATTCTAAGGATGTAGAGCAGTCTAGCGTAGACAGGATAGACAATAGTCCGGGACACTGCGAGAGAAACACGTTACTCTCACACCTCCAGCTCAAATGGCTGATAGAGGTACCACATGTACGCATTAATAGGGATCTTTCTTTTCCTTCAAGCCAACAGGCCTACTGAAACGAGAGGGATTTTGCGCAAATACCTCAGTCTTCATGGCGTCCATTGACTTTCTTGGTGAACCTCATTTGGCACAGAGACGGGATGTGTCGTGGTGCCGGCATGGATATCTGTCAAATAGCTTGCCTTTTTACCCCTTCCCCCACGGCCTATGTATAGTGATATTCTGGGACCTTGGTGGCTTAAGCAAGTTGGGCTTGGATAGCTTAGGGACCTTCTATAGGCTTATCATGCCTCTTATGCTCGGCGTCGAGCCATTAGCTTCGTACGTCGAGAAGAGGTAGTTTGATTCACCGAAGATATAGGTTTCACTAGGGCGCCCAGATCAGCATCACAAGAGCAGCAACTGTTACTGTAACAATATAGATTGTAACAGATTACTTCAATATATCGGGTGATATAACACTCCCATCGCGCATAGACCATGGCCAAGCCAGATACCACAAGCGAGTGGTAGGCCATATTCGCTAGCATATTTTCGCCTGCGCTGGGGAAAAACATTGTTATTACCATTACTGCATATAGAACAGGTCAGCTTTACCCTTTAAATTAACATCAGACCATTGGTGTTTAGCAACACGTTGTGCATATGTGTTAGACTGGGGGACTGGCGCCACTGCTGATGTTCTACGAGGTGGCGTTCGTTGGATCAGCGGCCAGATGCCTCCTATAACTACCAGACCGCAAACGTGTGTCCAGGCTTGATTGGTTTATGCCACCGTTCTTGACTCCTCACACACTCATGTTATTCAGATAAGTCAATATCAGCCTCCTTGCTGCTCCCGTGTATTACTGACTTAGCCTCACGTAACCATTTTCCGCCCAGCACCCACCTTCTCGGAGTCTTTCATCCGCTTCTGCATCACCTCTGGCCAGTAGGTTCCTTTTTTAAGTTTGAGATTTTCAGGCAAGGCTGTCAACCTCAGCGTCTCCGGTGCGGATGTTCCCATCTCGACTTATTGTCTGACATTTTCTGGTATAGTCACGGAACAAACAGGTCTAAATTGGCAATGTTTGACTATTGTCAGGGCTGCAGTTAGCGGAGTTCGATGTATGCCATGATTGTGTGACAGATCAACGTCGCCGTTCTTAGCACATGCTAAACAAATTGGCAAACACCTACGGCACCACCCACCCTTCCCTTGAAGCCAGCACGGTGACCCATTCTTGTTTTTGTTGTAGTTCTGTAGACTCTTTTGTGAGTCTCCATTCGTTGACGCTCTTTTTGGTCATGTCAAAAGTCCTTCTGTGGTTGAACTCCAACGGCACCGTCACCCTCCAGAAGACGGGCTAGAAGTTCCTTGGTGTTATATTGCAGTTGTTGAGTTCCTCCAAACGGAACAGTTACACTAACTTTTTTACTTTGTGAAACGCCATGGTCACCCGCCTCCTAAGTCTCAAATATTCGTAAAATCCGTACCACAATATAGTAGCCTGGCATGATGAGACAGCAAGTGTTGAAATAGCAACTACGAATCAAGCACCTCATAAGCAGCTGGCTGATAAGTTTGTACCTGGAGTTTAGCGTGCTCTGTTTCAGACAGTGGCTGGGGCTCTGCCGCTCGTTCTTCAAGTGAAGAAAGAAATTACATCGTTATCCCGAAGACATTTGCCGAAACTGTCAGGTCTTAGCAGTGAAATAAAGCACCATATCGGATCTGTTCTCTTAGGTCTCTCGTGCTGAGTTTATGTTTGGGTCAACACCCACACACTTTGTTCTGCAGCCACTGAAAGCCAGCTCTGACATGTTCTGTTTCTTGATAAAACTGTTGAGGCGGACGGGGCAGACACGGTGTACAGGGTTGGTTCTCTTGAACTGGTTGCAGAATTCCCACAAAAAGTCGCAGAGGCGAACTCTGAAATACACGATATAGGTTTCGCTGTACGACCAGTTCCATTAGCGGGCCCATTACGTTTTGTTCTATCTGATTATTGGGTAGAGGATCACTGTCTGCCCGAAAGTGCCCCGGACATGCTCACATACAAACCTTTCTCCTCGCCTGCTCTCTCGCCGTAGATGTTTGCTGATTGGGATTCTGCAATGGCGAAACTTGATAGAGTCGATAAAGCGAGGTATAGCGGCCTCCGTCGATGTTGAGTTGGGTGTCAATGATCACATGTATGTAGGTGTTTAATGCTCCATTTTTTAAGAGACCATGGTGATCTAAACTGTGCCGCTCTCGCTCGTATTTTCAATCCTTCAACCTCTGGCTTGAAACAAGTCGTCATATCTCGCCCACATGTGAAGCCACATACCGAATTTAGTGGTCAATAACTCACACAGGGAGACAGCTGCTAGCGCCAAGTCTTTTGCCATTATCGCTACCCCGGTGTGTCGCTCGCTGACTGGTGAGTCGGCAAACTATTTTTAGCTTCTTCCTCCCAATACTGGAAGGTATCCTCTGACCGTAGGGTGGATTGGGTACCCCCCCCCCCTCCCCAATCACGTCCCCGACCTTTGCGATCTTAAAGCTGTAGAAAGACGCAGTATCTCGAGCGTTAGCAGCACCCGTGTCAGCCGGTGGATCCTCGAAAAGAATCAGAATGGCCTTCATGCTTCTCTCTAAAATTCGTGTTGCTCTTATCCTTGGAGATTTTGCGACGTTGTAGGTTTCGGTCGAAGAGGTTGGTAAAGCGTCCTGCGTACTTGCTATGAATCAGTCTAGACAGGCCTGGGAAGGTAACATGTCATAGTCAGCCTGGTATTATCGATCCTGTACTTGGCAACAGTATTGCCTGTGGTCGATTGTCGTCACTGAAAGTCACTTCATATTCTAACTTTCTCCCGAGGGCACTCTGCTAGAAGAGCATGGGGGTACCCATAAGTTCGAAATCCGGGATACAAAGAACCTGTTGCAGTATGCGTCGACGTACAAGGCATCGATTCCTTGGTACTGCCCATTTTAGCGCTACAGGCGACCTCCCAGAAGTTGCCGTTGCAATTTACAATTTCGCTGATTTACGTTCTAATTTCTAATGAGGAGAGCGAATAGGGTAAAAAAAACAACTCATTCTCATCGGGACGGGGCAAGACGCAACCGTCGAAAGTAATTCAAATCACGTTTTCCTGAGAAGCTATTACAGAAGGACCAAAAAACTATTATAAAAGTGTATCGGGTCAAAAACAAGCAATTGGTGCAAAGAAACAGACATAGAAATTTCTATTTTTCCGGGTGAGACTCTATGTGTCCTACTCGAACGCTCTGGGCAGGAATCAAATGTTATGAAAAACACTTCGAAACTCACTAAACTCATGTTTCCTGGTCAGAAGAAGAAGTTATTACAAAAGAGCTAAAAGCTATTATAAAAGTGGAGACCTCTTACAAACGGACTAAAACATTCTTACAAAGGTGGTGACCTCTTACAAAAGGGCTAACAAATTCTTACAGAAGTTGGGACCTCTTACAAAAGCACTAAAAAATTCTTACAAAAGTGGGACATTTTACATAGCCGAAAAATCGAGAAAACGGGCGATTTCCGTTCTAATTCCTAATGGGGGCCGTGAATCGGGTTAATAAAAAGCCATTGACGCGGAAAAACAGACATCGAAATTTTCCGCCAGTTTTGGCCAATTTCGATTTTCTAAAATTCTATATGTCCAACTCGAACCCACTTGGCAGGTATCAAATGTTATGAAAAAAAAACTTCGAAACTCATTGAAATCATGTTTCCCGGTCAGAAGAAGAAATTATTACAAAACGTTTAAAAAACTATTACAAAAGTGGGGAGCTCTCACAAACGTGCTAAAAAGTTCCTACTAAAATGGTGACCTCTTACAAAAAGGCTAAAAATTCTTACAAAAGCGGGACATTCTACACAGATGAAAAATCGAGAAAACGCGCGATTTCCGTTCCAATTCCTAACGGGGAGCGCGAATCGGTCCCAAAACATGCCATTGACCCCGACATCAAAATTTTCCACCAGTTTTAGCCAAGCTCGATTTTCTGATCGAAATTCTCTGTGTCCAACTCGAACCCTCTTGGCAGGTATCAAGTGTTATGAAAAAAAAACTTCGAAACTCGTTAAAATCATGTTTCTGGGTTAGAAGAAAAAATTATAACAAAAGGGCTGGAAAACTATTTCAAAAGTGGGGACTTCTTACAAAAGGGCTAAAAAAATTCTTACAAAAATGGTGACCTCTTACAAAAGGGCTAAAAAATTCTCACAAAAGTGGGACATTTCACATAGCTGAAAAATCGAGAAAACGGACGATCTTACAAAAGTGGTGACCTCTTACAAAAGGGCTAAAAAATTCTTACAAAAGTGGGGACCTCTTTCAAAAGAGCAAATATTACAAAAGTGGGCTCAACAATTGTACTGTAGATCTTTCTAAAAAAAATGTGAGTAATTACTCACCCTCGCCTTATTCTCGTCCACGATAGAAATATGACTCACAGACAACTGGAGAAAAATACATTGGAGCAAGATTGATTATATATCCACCTCATATATTGGGTTATCTGTAACCACAAACGAAGCTGGAAATTACTCTATTATTTCAATTTTCCACAGGAATTAAAACAGAGTCGCAGCTGTCGGGTCTTCAATGGGTGTGTGTGGTAAGTTTATTTTCTAACTGGGTGTTGCGGCTGAAACACATGTTGTAGGCATGCATGGGGGGGGGGGGGGGGGGGGGGCGCAGGCCCGATTTTGGGGAGAGGCCGAAAGGGGTTATGCCTCTCTCGATTGAGAGGGGAGGGGTGCTCCCCGGGAAAATTTTTTAATTTTGGAATCGCTGAGATTGATTCTGAGGTCTCCCTCTGTAACTCCTTGTGCCCTGCTAGCGGATATTCCTCCTCATGACAGGATTTCTCTTCTAACTGAAATATGTATAATTTGGACATTTAGCCCAAATTTCTCCCCTGTGAATTGAATGGATTTTTTCACCAATGATTTCTTGAGTTAAATTTAGATGAATTTTTCATCAAATCTAGTCATGGCTGCTTCACTGCAGCCATGACTTGATTTGATGAAAAATATCTTGAAAATACTCAGCGTATCAAGAGTACAGGAAGACGACTCACAAAAGCTCCATGCTGGCTGTCGAATCCATTACATACAAGATGTTCTCTTTGTTATTTCATGTACGATTATCTTAGATTTCGCTTTGTTTCAACTTTCTTTTCGAACACATGTGTACGTATAACATGATCCTTTTTTTCTTTGAAATAAAAATACTGTTTAACTGGTTGAGTGCTGGAAGCCACTATCATGGCTCTACTGAAAAGTGCTGAAAGCCACTTTAGTGGCTTTACTCTGTTATACACTAGTTTCATTGTTGGCTCAGGAGTAGGAAAAACTCTTAATATAAATTAGTTTTGTTACAGTTCATTGGAGAGTGCCAACTGGCACTCTCCAATGAATTGTAACAAAACAATTATTTTTGAACGGTATATTGCTAAACTGAGTCTTCTCCTGCTGGTAGCGTAGTGTCTTTGAAAAAAATACTCGCGTTACAAATGACCACAGAAAAATAATTTAGCACTCTGCCAGTTAAACTAAGAGTTAAATCTCGTCATTTTATCCTCAAGAAAATGCATATCCCCAGGTAGGTTCATGTGTTTTCCCTTATACTGGCCAGTCTACACAAGGATTGTAGACTGACTACTATGCAGCCATCTCCTACGGCAGCCGGTTTGAAGGAGTAGGTATTGGTTGAATAACTGCCAGTCTTTAGTCCTTGCGAAACCTGATCACTGTTAGGGAAACAGAATGACGAATTCGAAAAACTGGACCGGTCACAGATGCGAGTCAGAAATTCGAACAATTTCTTTCAAAATTGGAGAATCACTTTGGTTGTGACCGAAAAACATATGACAAGAGCAACTTAAATTGATAATATTGAATTTTCAACTTTTGGAATTTACATCGCCGAATTTCCAAATTTTAAAATTTTAGGCGATAATTGAGGTGAGGGGTGGGCGGTGGGGAGGGTCCCTGAATAGAAAGTCAGTTGAACAAACTCCAAGAGTTTGTTCCGCTGACCCCCATACTGTCATGGGTTAATTTTATGTGGGTGTGTAATAATTTAAAGAACTCTAATCTCGAAGAACCAACACCATTATTGTGTTGGTATTAACACTCACGCTGCTGAAAGCGACTATTGTCACCTATTTTATGACGATTATCTGTACGTTCTGGTATGCGCGGACCAAACCGAGCATCTGATCAATTGTTGAAAAGGGCTGAGAGAGCCCTTTCCAACAATTGATCAGAGGATAGAGTTTCAAGTATGCCATAAAATGTATTGAACTTCCTCGCATACATGCGCACATAGGCATCCTCCATATGTGCATAAAGTGGGCGTGGCAGTAAAAGGTTTAAAGATAACTATTATATGTCGTCAATCTTGTTTATTTTCTTGCGGATGGTGGATTTCTGATTTTTTACTTACTGAGAGATGATGCCTGCATCAATAAATCTGACAACGCCACATCGCTCACGTTATTAATGTGTCACATGAACACCCTTGTTACTCGAAGAAATAGCTTACACCCAGTTCAGACGGTACATATTTTGGACGAATCTAATATAATATTAGGTTCTATTTGAATTATATGCGACGAGTATCCGTCTGTGTGAATCAATTAAGTCTTTTAGTCGCCTTTCAGACGAATCTTCATCTGGGAGAGACGCATGTAATTCGCAACGCATTTAATGCAAAAACAGTACGTGGAGAGTGGATTGTAACTAAATCACCCACAGAATGGAGTTATCAACCAAACTATAACTTTCAAATTTTATACATATGGACAAAAAAACACAAGCAATGTTTCAGCCAATGGACCTCCGGGGATAACCCGGAGGTCCATTGGTTGAAACTTTGCCTGTGCTTGTTATGCTTTGCGACAAATTTGCAATTGTTGCTTGGGTGCAATCTCCACTCTGTGGGTGATTTAGTGATAATACACTCTCCACGTACTGTATTACATTCGGTGCATCGTTTGATTCAGACACTCGAACTGGCGACGAATTCAATATAATGTTCCGCAAATGTTCGACAGTGCTCGGACATTATCTTTCGTATAACGTTTCAAGCAAAATCTGAATGCCTGTTGCCAGGAGAGGGAACCAAATTTACAATGGATTCAAATCGGTTACATTAGAAATGTCCAAAACGGGCCCGGCAGGCAAAGAGCTTCTAAGACACGTTGATTATATTGAAGAATGAAACATAGCGTAACTATGTCATCGTGAATTTCACATGCGTTTGCATCTGAGTCAGCCCCAGGACTCAATCGCAGTGGTAATTACGCCACACTTCAATGTGACATATCTTGGTAATGTTATATAATACGCCATTGATTGTATGGTACACGTGGCTCACGTCAACCGCCGACCATGTTTAGAAGCTTTCCCTTACAGGCATAAAGAGAGAGTTTCATTTTTGAGGTACCCATAACTAATGACTCCATTTTGTGTCATGCATTTTCATCTGCCGAATTAATTTAGAGTTACAGAACCTTCGCAGAGGTTTCAAGTGAAGGCTTGGCTGCCTGTATAGTGTATAAGCAGCCAAGACTTCACTAGATACCACTGTAAGTTATACCTTATTATGAGCGAGTTAACCGTCTCCCTTTGATCTTCACACTTTGAATAAGAGAACACTTTTCAGAACACCAAAACAAATGCATGCAATGTCCTCACATTCTATGCGAGGAAGAGTTGGGTGAGACTAAATTGCTTCCCTCAGACAGAGAGATGCAATGTTCTCACATTCTGTTAAGAGGTGGGGGTGCTCGGTGGGGGGGGGGGGGGTCGCTTTCCTCACTCTGAGAGATGCTATGTTTACAAAAGGCGAGAATAAATTGCTCATCTTTGTATCTGAACCACGGATCGGATAGAATTCGAGAAACTAAAAGTTACCCCAGATGTGACGACTGCATCACCCTTCTAACCCCCCCCCCCCCCCCCCCCAGAAAATTAATGTTATAAAAAAGAGAATGCCTTCAACAGTCTTTCCTCTTGGAGACTTCCTGATATCTCTCTTACCATATGTTTCACACATTAGCCATGTATTGATATTGTGACCTCATCAAATCATGCCCAAGATATACTTAGTTCCGTTCCGTTGTTATTGAATCATACCATAAAACATTTCCTTTATTGCGAATTGGTGCACTATCGGACAAACTGTGAAAGCATTGGTATCAGTGACATATCCATTGAATACATGTGACATCTTGACTGTCGGGTACCCGCTGTCGGGTACCCGTGCAGAAACGGACAATCAATCCAAAATGATGGCGCACAGTAAACAGAATGAGTGGTAGTTTTATATATTGTGTGCAAACGTGTCTCAGAGGCAGAGGTGGACGGGCCGTATGGTCCACCAGAAAAAAATACGGTAGCCCCACCCCCCCCCCCCACCCATTGGCCATTGGGTGTCCTTGCCGTCGATACTGATGTGGCGTTAAGCGCCAATAAATAAATATCAACAGTCTAGTCTGCCACTGATCGTCCAGGTGCAAGAAAACGGCGCTCCTTTAGATTGTAAAATCAAAATTTTCTCCCATTAGACCGAAGTATGATACTACCGATGGGTCCTCCTCTAGTACAACCAGTTTTGCCGAATGAGCGACTAAAATTGCCACTGAAATGCCCTTTATGCGAACTTCCATTGATCGCTGAGACGCAAGGAAGCTGCTTTCGTTGAGTTCGAAAAATCGCAATTTTCTCGGGATCCGGGGCCCCCTTGATGCATTTCCCGGTAAATTTTCTTGGCCAAGTCTGCCCCTGCTCAGAGGTATGATGTTTCAGAGACAAAAGGATGGACACTTAATCTTGTAACAAATATTTTCATCGCAGCCCCCCCCCCCCCCCCCTTTCGGCTGGAGTCCGGTACCACAGTCCTCAATGTGTATGACCGACTATGTGTATAACATAATGCTAGTAGACAAGAAAAAAGAGGTTTGGTTCACGGTTAATCCCCCACGGAAACTGAAACCTCGTAGAATGTTTTTTTGGCCTGCATTGTCATCTAAAATTACGTTGAAGTCGTGAGTTTTTAACGTTTACCTTTCTTGGTTGATATATATTTTTTATCATATGACTCGTCCGTTTTGTTCACTTTAAAACATTTGATATTTTGTTTTCATATTAATCAGTGATAATATCATTGGTCAGTTTCAAAACTAGACAATTTGATTGGCCGGACAAAATACAACTAGGCCACATTTTCATAATTTGCATAATTAGAGTTGGGGGCTTTCATTGGTCAATTTCAAAACTGGACAATTTGATTGGCTAAACAAAATACAACTGGGTCACATTTGCATAATTTCAGTAGATAGAATTTACGTTATCTGTCCTATTTAGGGTGGGTTATATTGTATTAATCTTTTACCTACAAGAAACACGCCATTCATTTTTTTTTATATTTTCACTTTTTGCTTCCAAAACATAGGTTATGACCCCTCATTGGAACGAGCTCGACGAGCTCGTTACAATGAGGAGTCATAACCTATGTTTTAAAAGCAAAAATGAAAATTTTTAGTTATACGAGGATGTTTTTTCCAAGTGCCGTCTGCAATTCAAGTTAGAAGATGGGTTAAAAAGTCATACTAAGTGGCTAATTTGTGCGTGTGTGTGTCATATGATAAATAGAATATGAAATGAGTGTTTTTCTCATATAATATTTATGAAACTCGTCCAAATTTTCCGTTGGGGATCGCCAGAGGCTTGCCAAAACGGAAAATTCTTAGACTCGTTTCATAAATATTATATGAGAAAAACACTCATTCCACATCCTCTATTTATTACGTGTTTTTGCTGCAAAGCATGATTAACTGGTAGAGTGCTGGAAGCCCATATTTGGGCTTTATTCTGAAGTGCAGGTACCACAACTTGAAGACTCATATTCAGTGGATGTGCTTTGTATTATCTTTGAAGTGATATCAATTAGTTTGGACGCAAGAGTTTGCCTTGTTACAATTTGTGAGAGAATGCCTAGAGGCACAATTGTAACAAGGCAAAGACATGTGTTTAAGATCTGATTGCCGGAAATAATTGTTTTGAAAATTCTATTACCTATGAATCAAGTGTGTGTGTGTTTTTTTCGGTTTGGCCTCAGCTTCTTCTTTGGTATGGCCATAACTTCACTAAATATACAGCGGGTCTTTAATGAGTACTGACTCAATATATGAAATTTGTGAACCGAGTTCAACTAAATTTAAATCGATCTGAGCCGAGGTTTACAGAAGCTCGGGTCGATTTCACTGAACGAGATTCAGAGATATTCTATCAGGTCATAGTCCGCCAACCAAACCCACTTTTCTTTACTCGTGCGTGTTTTTGGCGTCTAAAGCTTTTGGTCGATGGTTTCCGTAGTTTCGACATCCCACATCAATTTCCGTCAGCTGGCTTCCTGTCAGTCTTGAGAAGAATGTTAACTATTAGGACCGAATAACATGGTCGCACATATGACCGAAAAAATCGCGTTTCAAACATTTGAAAGATTTAGCGCGAATTTCATGACCCAAACTGGCGTGGAACCCACTCGTATCATTTCCTGATCGACACAATATTGCGTAAACGCGGAAATCGTTACATAAAGAGCGTTAACTATGCTAGATATGGCCTTTAATATTTACGAGAGATGCAAGCTTTGCCCCAAGTCATTCTCAAACATTTCATGAAAAGGAATCATGTGAACTGAGACATATAGATGGAATTTGGAACAGAACTTGGAGCGACATGTGCATCGAAACCACATTCATGCGTTGTGGACATGGTAAATCTGGAATAATGGGAATCACTTTGAAACCACAAAGTCTGGGCTCTCAGTCTTTATAGGTGCGGCCGTTCAGTGAGTGACGTTTACCGATTGAGGGATTCCGGCGTGGATTCGAGTTTAAATCAGTTTCACAAAGAAGAAGCCAAGAGTAGAATCGCCGCTGATAAACTTGATAGCGATGGCCTCAGGAGCAAACTGGGGGTAGTTATCAACCGTTCGAATCCGAAGCAACACCCGAGCGAAGCCGTGAATATCACCACTGGTAGGACTGGGCCGGCGTCCGTACATGTTTACAACGCCATAGCTCTGGGTCAAGAGGAGATGGTTGAGTTCAAGCGGTGGGTTTTATGGCACAATGTCCGAACCAGTGGTGACAAAGGCCGTAATGAAGAAGGTTATAAAAGTAGGTGACTCACGTTTATGATTGCAACTTGATTTATTCAAGGGTAATTGGTCTCCAATCATGTATGAGATATATTGACATCAAGGAAGTGGTCCCTTATGAGCTGGCGACAGTTCCAACTGCACTGTTCAATGAAGCTGGTGATTTGCATATACCAAAATCGACATCAGACCTTAAAACAAGAAGTGCGTGTACAAAATCAGGAAGGGAATCCACACCGACAGGTGCAGATGTTTGCACTGTAACTGATCTATGTGCCCTACTCTAAATTTCTCACTGACCGGCACCGAATAAACTTCGCAGACCTATTGTGCTGGATTTCGTTGAAAACTTTCAAGAATCTGTGCAACAGAAGTTGTTTATATTACTTTCGACAGGTACAACGTGTTCAGCACGAAAAGTTGTATAAGGACTCGTAGGAGTACTGAAAGCTGTTGCTGAGAATTCAGGTTGAGCGCAACATCAGTATTGAAATCTCAGAAATTTATGCTGACCATCACTGAGAATAAAATTCAACTAATCAGTATAATTTGTCAGTACATGTATTTCAAGTCACATAAGAGTTTTATTGGTGAAAGTACTAAGGGGCACAAACTTGTCATTACTATCCAAGACAACGTTTTGACTGAAATTAACAAAGGTGTCCCCATAAAAAGGCGTTACATGAAAACCAGTAACAAAAAGAAGTTGATAATATTATAGTTCAACATGCAGCGAAACTTGCTATGGATGACTAAAAGCAGGTTGTCGTCCTTGCAGACGAAACAGATGTGTATACCCTACTCCTGCACCACTATATGGAACAGAATATAACATCTCCCGTGTTTATGGAGTCATCCATTGATTGTGTTAGAAATTAGCGCCATTGTTGAGAAGCATCGTGACATTATCCCAAGTATCCTTGTCGCGAATGTGATGTCTGGGTGTGATACCGTCGACTGGTGCTTTGAAATAGGTAAAGGTCGGGTCCTTAAAGTTATTGTATACCGCTAGGGTCAGTTGTAAAAATAGATGCTCCTTGTGAGGTCTTGCGTGATGCTACACAGTTCATGTCTGCCTGTTATGGGTGTCCTACATCCAAATCAATGTCTGATGCAAGCGTGAGTGGTTGTACATCCAAAGTAGGGCGACCAGGAGCAAGTACTGAATCGTTTGCGCCACATGCAAGCGTGCATTTGGAAACATGCACTGCATTCGTACGCACCCAAAATCAAACCTACAAATTATTGTTTTTTAGAGACGAGAAGGCGAAGTCATTTCTCCCATTGACTCTGCCTCACAATGTATCGCTAGCATCTGACAATATCTTAAAACTGATTCGATGCTCGTGTTCCAGCAAAACCCCGTGCAAGACATCAAGGTACATCTGTGTTGCCTCATGATTAGCAAGCGCTGTTTTCTGAAGTTTCCAAACAACAAATGAGTGCTGTAACGAACCGACGATCGGGGCTACCGGCGAGTCTGCAGAAAATAAAGACTAGTCATTGCCTACATTTTATAAAATACCATATATGACATTACATTTGGCTGCCTTTTAGTTATATTTTTGGATGCTTACCACTTTTTGAAGCTACCTGGTGGTCTACATAATCGTTCTTGTCATACCATATACCAGGTCTCTCTGTTTCTAATAGTTTTAATGCCAATGCTATCATTGATAAGTTACGGGAGATATATTAGAATCAATTTCGAACTTCATTCCTGAACCGATAGAGCTTGTACAATTGTATGGAAATGCCTAAACATTACCGGCATGTGATTGTCCATCACAAACACTGGCCGCTACGACTACCATTGCACTAGTAATCTGAAACAAATTGGTGAAATTTGTAAAAATAAATCGATTTTTCTTCTGATTTTTGTCGCCATTTGTCAGCCATGATGGATTTAGGCAGTCTGATTTTTGCACAAAATTAAAGAGGTGTACCTGTTGGATAAGAAAGATGCTGGTTTGTTTCAATCAGCACTCCTCGTTGGTTGAAATCCTCCTGTTTGTAAAAATGGCCGCCATTTTGACCGCCATTTATAAAAACCGAAATATCACAAAATTCTCCAAAGCTGACAAAAGGCCAGCCGATCGATTTTTCAAATGGGTGCTGTGGACAACCATAATTCGCTGAGAAAAAACATTTAGACGCTAAAACACGCAACGGTGCATTGGCTGCCGGACTATCATGACGATTTCGAAATTCTCTTAATCACATAATGTTACTCAATCAATCGCCATGTAGGAAGAGTTTTGGATAGCTTGTCTCGGTATAATAAAATATCTTGTCGTCAAATATGCATGACGAACAACACAGGCCTTCTTACATGTCCTATTTGAGAAATTGGTGGAATAGTTTTAACCCGTAGGACAATGGTTATGCAACAGAATTTTCTCTAATCACAATGTTTTTCTCTTCTTTAACCCTTTACCTAACCTAAAAAGCAGACGACACTTGCAAACATAATTCTTGAATGACTAATTTATTTCATTTTTTTTTTGTCTCAAAAACATAGGTTATGACCCCTCTTTGGAACGAGCTCGACGAGCTCGTTCCAACGAGGGGGCATAACCTATGTTTTTGAGACAAAAAATGAAAAAAATAATGAAAATTAATTGGCGATTTTTGAGAATAGCGCTGGCCGGTTTTGGCAGTTACGTTAGGAAAAGGGTTAACTATGAATTTAACCAGTCATATAGTGTTTGACAGAGCTCGGTGAGCTCTTCAAACAAAGTATATTTGTTTAAATATCGAACGGCATCATGGGAAATAGTTGCTGCTGAAAAACTTTGCCATTTAGACATCAGAGTGCAGAGGGGTAAGAGACAAATCTCCATTCTTATTACCTGCTGTTCTTTTTTATCCGTTTGGATTTTTGTCACATTTTTCCATGAGTGCTTGAAAATACTGTTAGATGTTCCACTTCTTGAAGCAGCTATCTCATTGTTGAGTAATCCTATGCCTCTGTTTACATCTGTAAGCAAAGCAGCAAATTATATCGAAATGTGATATTCTCAACCCTTTGAACCGCTTTTCCGACCCAGGAACATGATACGTCATAACTTCATTAAGTAGGATGGGATGACTGCTAAGTGAATGTGTGGGGTGGACCAATCAATATTTATGGCAATCGGGATTAAATGCTTTGCCCAAAGACACAAGGCAGGCACCCCTGGTGGGATAGAATCGTGAAATTTTCGGTTTGAAGTCCAATGCGGTAACCACTGATCCAGCGAGCACCCAAATCACGATGTAATGAACCCATAGTTGCAGATCGAAGTTAAGTGATGCGTCTAAGCTTTTCTACGATGGATTCGAGGGAAAGTGGAAATCTTGTCACTTTCGGCGTGTGTGGCGTGGTTGGAAGAATGTTTATTGACGTTGAGTATAATTTTACAAAATTTGAGACGCATAGCCTCTGCGGAGAGTCTATCCCATTTTGTAAAGTTGTATTCCATGTCTCATAGTTCACTTCTATATAAAATATGAGTTAATTAATCGATCTACAATTTAGACAATACTGCAGTGGGTAAGAAGTATTTACTCCGTAACCCGTTGAACACCCGGTGGTACATTCCATGCCAGTTCAGTTCAGATCACTCAACTGGTAGAGTCTATATTCGTTACTTGGGGGAAGATCAATCAATATTTTCAACGTACAGCCTTAGGAGTGCACTTGGAAAAGCTTTATTGATGTAGAACACAAATTCACCGAGCAACTATCTTTTGATCGAATTCAAGTTGTATCACGTTCCGGACCGACAAAGCAGCTTTTCGTGTTCAAAGGGTTAAAGAGTTAAAAAAAAGGCTTTAACTCTTGACCCAACGTAACGGTCAATACCGGCCAACGCTATTCTCAAAACCCACCTATAAATTTTCATTATATTTTCATTTTTTTTTTTGTCTCAAAAAGATAGGTTATGACCCCCTTTGGAACGAGCTCGTCGAGCCCGCTCCAATGAGGGGTCCTAACCTATCTTTTGAGACAAAAAATGAAAAAAATAGTCATTCAAGAATTTTGTTTGCAAGTGTCGTCTGCTTTTCATGTTAGGTAAAGGGTTAAAGTGTTTTAATACCTTAAATTTTTAACACACGTCGTTCCTCATCAAATTTCCTGTCAGTCGAAAGCGTTATGCCCAGATAAGAATGGCGTGATACAATATCGTCAGCTAAAGTATATAACAGGGGTCCTTTAACTTTTATGGGGGAAACACTAAAATTGTAGTTTTCCCGTGTTAACCCTTACTGGGTTATTCGAAGGACGTCCCACACACCTGCCCCATTGCGCCAAGGAGAGACGTTAATATAAGTTGCATAAATTGATTCTTGTGAAACAAATAAGTTTAAATAAAATCGGTTATATTTGTGTGTACATGATAGGTTTTCCAAACATGTTTGTCGTCCGGTAGGCCTGGTCGAAAAGTTAATAATGTCGTCTGCAAATAGATGACTTATGCACGGTTTGTTCACAACTATGGAATAAAATTTTAATTAAAATATTATTTATGTTGTGAATAAATATTTTAAAGAGGGTGGGGGAGATCACACAGCCTTGCCTAACTCCAACTGTGGATATGAGAGGAGGTCAAAATTATTTATTGTTTTAGTTAGATAATAACTTGAGGCGTAAAGAGACTGGAGAATTCCAAATATTCCACCAGTTATGCCCATTCATAACTGAATTTCAAATACTGGGCTAGAGAATTTCAAATATTCAGCCAGTTATGCCACATACTCAGCGACAACGACAAATACCATCAGCTTGTCCGACTAAAGTTGTCGCTTTTGGCCGATAAACACTCGATATGGAATCTGTTACAACCGCTTCACAGAAAAATCACGGAAAGGACGGAGAAGGGGCAAATATGTTACAAAATCACTTAGATCCCAATGTGGGATGATACGAACTGCGGCTCTCTCGTGTTTTCATTCATATTTTATTTGCATATCAAGAACAGCAAAATTACGTGAATGCACACAATTGTGACAAGATGTCGAAATATTAGAAATGAACCCTATTACATACAGTATAAAAATATAGAATAAAATTAACTGCAATAGAGATAAAGAGAACTAGAAATAATGAAAAAGAGAAGTTTGTGTTGGCTGCAAAATAATATCAACTATCAGGTTTTGCTTGTATGTTAAGGCGCATATCAAATAAAAACATTGTATGCAAAGCGTAAGACATCAACGCAAAATTACTTGAATTTGTAATTAAAACTGGAGATGGACAATATACCGAAAAACCGCACTCATACCGATATCATGCGGATACAAAAACACTGAACCGAATCAGTCGTTGAATACCGAAACCGTCTGAATTTTTAAATTTCCCTACATTCGCTATTTATATGTCCCTGTTGAGACTTGATAACAGTTGAAAGATTCATTTTCATGAAAGAAGTTACTTTTTTCCTCAATGGACTGGGCAACTCGACCCTGAGTACCAATGTGTTCCATGTGTCTGGGGATGAACTGTCCTGAATTCCCGCTAGATTTCTTGTCAAGTCTTGTTAAAGTAGCCCCGACCTGACTAGAAATCTCTGCCCAGGTGTTTTGTCTATTGTCAGCAGGACCTCATAAAGATGGCATGGTCATGGCACATGCCCTGAGATCACAAACGCCTGAAATAGGTCTTTAAGCATTAAGGCGCGTTTCGAACAAGTCACAAAATTACTGTAGATATGATTTGTTGTCGTAAACGAATGCCACTGTTGACCTCACTGTCATTTATAGCGTTGTGGTAAAATGATACTACAATAATTTATTTTGTTTCGCCTAGTGTGAATTCCTCTTTGGTACTATCAGAAAATCTCAGTCCAAGTCAAATCACGAATACCGAACCGATACCGAGGCATACTCCGCCCCCTCCCCTCCCCACTACAATTGCCGAAACTGATATCGAACTCAAAATTCCAAAACCGCCCATCTCTTATTAAGACCTTTGAGGGAGACGAATTTTCAGAAGATACAACATTGCAAAGGGATAAATGAATTTTACAAAAATGATCGGAGGAAGTCTCAACAAGTAGTCGCAACAGCGTGACATAATTTCTGAATACAGGCGGAAATAATTTCACCTTCGCTGCTGTCCAAATGAATGACCGCCACAAACAACAATTGTGCCTTATTTTAGCGATAATTGTGCATTATTTGATCAACGACTTTGTTTTATTTTAAGGACTTTGATTGCCCAATTTTTCAGGAATTTCACAGATTCCACTATCAGCACACAAATGCAAACAGAAGGTCCGGAATTGAACCCCACGTGGTTTATATATTTTTAATACGACATTGATAGCTAATAGTTCACCCGAAATTCCGAATCTGAATTTCATTTTTTTTAACTTTTTTTCTTTTGAACCCCAAATCAAAAAAGTTATGTGTTGAATAAAAATTTGAAAGCAAGATTTGCCTCCTTGGATGATTCACGATTGATGTACAAGAGAGAAATTTACACCGCTGAGTATATATTTTAAAATGTTTGGTGTAAAATTGAAATTTCAAGATTTTGAAAATTTCAAATATTAAGTTTTGATAGATGTTTAATTATAGACTGTTCAACTCTCTTGTTTGTCAATCTGCATCATCAATAGAGCTGAAACGGTTAAAGGGTTTTCTTGATCGATTAATCACATGAATTAACCTTGGTTAACCGATTAATCACTTGCTTTTATGGACAGCTGAATAATTGTCGTACCGCTGATGATTTATAGCATTAACCCTTCACCCAACGTAAAGGACAAAACCGACCAGCTCTATATACAAAAATCTCCATTCAAATTTTACTATGTTTTCAATTTTTGTCTCAAAAACATAGCTTATTGCCCCTCAGTGGAAGAGCTCGTTGAGCTCGTTCCAATGAGGGATCATAAGCTATGGGTAAAGGATAAAGAGTGACTAGTTCCAGCCACTGAAACAGTACAATGATCATTCAAGTGAACAAGTATGACAACACATGACCTGCATGTTTTTCTCTGTCTCATACAATTGATGTGAGCCAGTGTGACAATGTTTGCCTGCTTTGGAGCAAGTTTGTTTCTTAATTAGCACAGACAATATAGCAGTTCAAAAGTAACCGTTAATCGATCAATTACTTTTTTGACCGATCAAGACGTTGATCATTGCTTAATCGATTAATTGGTTAACCGTTTCAGCTCTGATGATCAAACGCAGATCACCTCGGTTTTCATTTTTGAATTCAGATCGTCATTTTGTTAATTTTGGGTTCAAAATAAAAATCTTTAAAAACTGAAATTAAAATTTGGAATTCCGGGTGAAATACTGCTATAAATGTCAGAGTGACAATCTGTGGACCATGTGGGATTTGATTTTGGACTTTCTCTTCGCTCTTTGCTGTTTTTAAACTAAAATTCCTGTAAAAATGGGTTACCAAAGTCCTTTAAAAAACCACAGTTATGTTTCCAATAAAATCCACACCATTTCAGCGACTGATCCGCGCTCCGGCGTTGTGTCTTTGGGAAAGGCACTTAACCCCGATAGCCTACATGGGGGCACGAAAACATAAATTATGTTTTGCAGACATATATTAAAGACATAAAATAGAGAATGGATACAACAATATATTATGAATGGTGACTTTTATCAATATTGCTGACAGATTTAATGTTTTGCTTATGACTTGTTGAATATCCGATCTTCGAACGGAATGTTTACACGGTTTAACTGTAAAAGGGTACAGACACAATTACCAGGCTAAAGTAGTGTTAGATATCCGACACTTACCCCTTTAAGTCCACGAGACCCCCTTTCAGACCCCTTTCAGACCCAGATCAGGAAAGGGATCCAATTTATAAAAAAAATGAATGGCAACGCAGTGAATCTGTGGAAAATTCAATCAATATTTTCAACATTCTGCCCAAGATAGCACGCTGGAAATATCAGGTGACCCACCCTAATTCAAAACATGGATTCTTTGAATTATCGGTAAAGTATAGACATGGAATATGCCATAATGGTTGAAAGGGTATAAGGGAGTGCTATTTACTGGAGCTGCACACGTCATACTTTTAAACTGCTAATTGTTTTCTGTTTTCCCCGATTTCGATCAGTTTTGTGGCACCATTGTTCCAGAGAAATCATTTCCGAGAGCTAAAAAGGTTCTTCATGACTATTGAGGTTACAAGAAAATATCTCCCACCACGTTGCATTAAAAGTACATGAATGATCGATATTGTTCTTATTGTTAATAAATAAGATGAGTGTTTCAGAAATCAGGTACCAATCTGTCCCCTTTAACCCTTTACCCAACGTAACGACCAAAACCGACCAGCACAATTCTAAAAAATCGCCCATTAATTTTCAATATATTTCAAAAACATAGGTCGAGCTCGTTCCAATGAGGGTCATAACCTATGTTTTTGAGACAAAAAATTAGTTATTCAAGAATGTTTTGGGCAAGTGTCGTCTGCTTTTCATGTTAGGTAAAGGATTAAGTGAAAAATGAGTTCAACGCAAATCAGAAAAGGCAAGTAAAAACACATTCTACCTTCTTTAAAGATTGCCAAAAGCAGTTTCTACAATTGTTATCGTACTCAAAATCTTAATGTTTCTGGGTTAATGACTGTGCTGAAATTAGTGTATGTATTTATGTATTCAATACCACCTGTTTTCTCATGCCATTCGCCAATATTAAAAACACATTTTTGTTTGTAATAAGAAATATAACCAAATATAGTTCTTTGACTGACTTAACTCATTGGGCTCTGTTGAACAGAACATAAATCATGGAATGACAGAGGCTGGGAACCGAGGGCGAAATGACGGAAAGGTCGCCTTTCCCCACGACTATTTTTACAGACAAGCTACTCATCGAGATAAATGAAAGTTGAGAGTACACAACTGAATCAATAAGTTACGGGACGTTTCGTAGGCGGATACGGTGTAACATGAGGTGAAGTGAGAAAAATATTAGGCGAGGCTAAAGACTCGCCTAATATTACCCTCGCTGAGCCTCAAGTGCGGCCACGTTCACTATCTAAGCGTCCTGTAACGTATTTATTATGCCAGCTTTTTTCATCATCAGTTGAGATTGCAAACCGTGTCGTGTTTTCGTTAAATATTCATATCGCATTCATTTGTTTACAAATGCAGACAAACGGTGATGCAACACAAGTGGAGTAATCCAACATTCGATTGACAGCCAAGCAAATTATTGATTCATAACCTCCGACATTTTTGGCCTCATTTACAATTATGTCTGCTTTCCGACGTTTGGAACTGAAAACTTTCTAATGTGCCATTTAGCCGAATTCCGACTGCGGTGATAGCGAGCAGTGACAATTAATATAGCACCAGTGACGGTATATTGGATTAATACGGGGGTCACTGTTGGACATTATTGTCGGTGTAGTCCTCAGTCTTCTGTCACTGGTTATGACTGTTCTTTGGTTATTCCATTGGTCTGACGTAATAATATTAGTTATACAGAATATATTATATGCGGTGAGGGCTGCACGATATTCAAAACTGAATACCGATATCGGTATTCATAAAAATATCGCGGTATACCGGTATATCGAAAACTGTTCAGAAAAATGAACATAAGAACCACAACCGAGGCTTGAGGCATCACAGTCGGAACGAATTAGCATGTCTTGATGATGCGGTTCGAAAAACCTTTACCCAAGGCAGACGATATCAAAATATTTTTAAAAAAAGTTTATCAGATGTTCCAAAAAAAATCTACAAAAACAATATCATGTGACCCCTCATTGGAACGAACTCGTCCCAATGAGGGGTCTCATGATATAGTTTTGTTGAAATTTTTGAAAATTCATTTTTCAAGTGCTGAAATTGTATATTACGTGAGCACATGCAGACGATTCCTTTGGTAAAGGGATATTATTATTCATTCGGGGCTACAGTTAAAAATCTCAAGACATCTTGAAAATTAAATTGTGAGGAAATAAATAATGACGATAAACCGATATTTTTGTAATTGCACCGGTTTTCAATCGATATTGGTTTGAATACCGGTATATATCGGTTTATCGATATACCGTGCAGCCCTATATGCGGTGTCAGTTAATCCCATACCGTGTGAGAGCAAAGATCTTCCAAACTGCGTATCGAATATATCTCACTGGCTACCTTTTCTGTTCTGTCGTGTAAAGGATTCGCTTTGCAACCATGGGATTCGCTGTTAATAATACGAGATTCTCTGTGAGAATCTTACGTGTTTTGAGCAATGCAAACGCATGATTATTTATTTATTATGGTTTAACGACACATTAACAGCCAAGGTCATACCGTGTCGGTGACAGTTTTACGGGTGGAGGAAGCCGGAGTATCCGCAGAGAACCACCGAGCAACAACGAGCAGCTACCAGTTCCCCAACATCGTAAGTCCGCACTGCAGCACAGGCAGAGCTAGCCTGGTTGAAAACATGCGCACCATCGACGTGCAGTACGTCTTAGTATACGGCGTCATCGTGCTCCCATGTGGACAATCGAGGTGAAGTGCCTTGCCCAAGGACACAACGTGGGAGTCCGAATCGATCGCTCAGACAGTCACCCATCCAAGGACTAACCGGGCTCGATGTTGCTTAACTTCGGTGATCTGACGAGAACCGGTAACCGCAACGCCACCGCGCCCCCGCAAACGCATGATGAGGCATTCTTAGAGTAACAACACACACTTGGAAAGGTGGGTACCAATAAGTTTACCTTTATCCAGTAGTGTGACACTCCCCCGAAGACCTGTTCGCAAACAGTATCTGTTACTTTCCAATAAATGAACAGACAGGCTGCATAAGATGTTAGGATCCGCTGAATTTTCGGTTTTGCTCAAGTATGAGAAGCTTTTTATCAAAAGTTCGTTTTTTTCAAATCGACTTTTATGCTTATAAACATGAGGGAAACAAATTCCCAATGCAGATGGTCAGGTTACATGCTTTTCACTGCTCCATAATATCTATGTCCTGGGGTGGTGTAAAATAAAAATAACAACGGAGCATTGCTGTGAGTGACAACGAGGTTTTGGAGCGACATTGGAATTATCACGTCAGCAGCAACCCCTCTGGTGAGGAAGAATTCATGACTTATCGTGTTTCATTGTGGGTTCTGTTGTTGCACTGGTCGGTCAGAAGCGGCCAACTCGATTGGCTTTTTCCACCCTTGGCATCCAAGGCATATTTTGACAACTGTGGAATATTATTTCTCAGATCCGATTACGGCTTTATGCAACTTTTAGAGTGAGTATTACTAAGTATTGCTAAAAATACGGAGTATTTATCACGGGATGTGGATGGGGGAGGGGGGGGGGGGGTGTCTTATAATGGCTGAGTTGATCTTTATTTACCATGCTGCTATAGTGGTAGTTGGGGATCCAGGCTCAATTCTACTTTATTTCAGACTTGTCGTCCCACTGAGCGGGAGGAACCACGCTTCGTATTACCCAAAACTAGTAAAACTACCATAGTAAGCCCATACACGACTAAAACAGAGATATTAGTCTAGAATGGGGGATACTATTTTGTAGGGCTGTATGAACGAGTAGGTGGCGCGCATTAAGAGTATATATATATGCACTCGATAACAAGGCATACACTTGGATTTGTCATTGGAATGAGCTCGGCGAGCTCGTTCCAACGAGGGGTCATAACCTATGTTTTTGAGACAAAAAATTAAAAAATAATGAAAATTAATTGAAGATTTTTTAGAACAGGGCTGGCTGGTTTTGGCCGTTACGTTGGATAAAGGGTTAAATCATTTTTTTTTTCTCAAGGCGACTCAGTTCCGGAGACTGCATCATTTCCGAGTGCAACTTTTCAAGGCAGGTCAATCCAATTCAGATATTTAGCACTATCATACCTAAATTTAGTGATTATCATCTGACGACATTTTGAAAGAGCAAATGAACATTGGGGGGGGGGGGGGGGTCACTCTTCATTGTAGGCCCAATATTGACAAAACGCCTGTAGTTTATCACTCTCTCCGGTTACCAATCTAATTCTGTAAAGAATTCAACTCACAGAAACATACAGATATTCTTTACTGCTTACGTTATGGACATTCCAACGAATAAGTATTTAATTCACCCTGAAACCATCAAGACATTTACATAATTAGTGGAAGTACGCGATGTAACCATGAAACTACGGCTGTGGTGAGTCTTTAATCTTATTGGAAGTGTCGTAAACAATTCGGTCAAATAACGTCAAAATTGGGGAACATTTCTGTTTCTGTGGCGTCTGTATTCAGGCAGACGGCACTTGACTAGAAACAGCTGCTAGGTCTTTAACCCTTTGAACCTTGGTGGTATTTTCTATGTCAGTTTATTTATTGGTGTTTTAAGGTCACATATATCTGCACAATGGCTAATCATGGCCACCGCAATTTTTAGGAATGGAGGAAGCCAGAGTACCCGGAGAGAACCACACAGCAGCGGCGAACAACCATCAACTCCCCAACACACTAACTCCACACAAACATGGTTAGCGTTGGTTGAAGACAGGTGAACCATCGACGTGCAGTACGCACAGCGTCACTGTGTCCACACGTGGGCAATGGGGTGAAGTGTCTTGCCCAAGGACACCGCGATTGCCGCAGGTGGGATTCGAACCGATGACCTATAGGCTTGCAGCTTGCACCTCTCCCTGCTGCTGACCGTGTCATTTGCGAGAGTATCCTTGGGTAAGACACCTAATGCAGATTGACCATGTGAGGACACCGTGGCTCTGTGTATTAAGGCATAATGTATCTTGATAATCCACTTGCCTTTAACCGCTGCCAACTCTGCTTGTGCTGGTTCAGCAAGTTGGGGAGCATGCACAACCGTTGTTCACCGATGCTCGGCGGTTTTCTCTGAATATTCAGGCGTCCTCCACCCGTAAAACTGTCCGACACGGTGTGACCCTTGTTGTTAAAAATATCGTTAAACCCCAACAATAAAACAAACAAACATCAAAAAAACAATAATGAAGACAAAAAACAATAATGGCGACTGACTGGATTGAAGCATAAAAAGACCTGTTCAGGAATTTTCACTTTGGAGGCCTTTTCGTTTCATCTGCCTTCAATGGCCACGATCCAGAATATATAAAAAAAACTTTAGCTTTGTGCTAGCTACGTTGATAATTGTTTATATTACTTTAACGCTGCTTTTTGAGCCAGATTTACCAGCCATCTGTGGCCTGTTTCATATTTTCGTTGCATTTTCGTTGCATACATTCTTATCTATCACGCAAACAAAAGTTAAAATGTATACAACCAAGGCTGGTAGGACAAGCACTGAGACTGTCACCAATGCTGATCTCAAAAAGATAATCCAGGAACTCGACAAAAGACTCTCAACGAATCTTGACGAGATTAAAAATGCAATGAAGGAGCTCAGGACGGAAATCACCACAATTAACCACGCCATAACGGAGTTGAGAGCTGATCACACGGGACTGGCTAAAGATGTTGAATATAGTGCACAGAGAGTGGAGGACATAGAACATAACATAATTCCTGACTTAGTGTTGAAGATGGAGGCCAAAATGTGTGAGATTGACGAGAAACGCTTACTTGGAGAGATCCATGACCGAAAATATAACCTCCTATTCTATGGAATTGACGAAAAGCCAGATGAAGATTCTTATAAAGTTCTGGAAGAGTTTTTTGTTCAGGACCTAAAGCTTGACGCAGCTAAAGCTCTTGACATTGTTGAACGTTCTCTAAATGTTCACAGACTCCCATCTTCTGGGCATAGAGTATCACCACAGTCATCCCCACCACCCAAGCCACTAATTGCAAGGCTTGGGAATGATCGTGATAAACAATGCCTGCTGAAGGCAGCCCCAAATCTTTATAAATCCAGAAAGAGTATCCGAAATGACCTCCCACCATCCATGAAGAGAGAACGTGGTAGATTGTCGACCATCGCATACAGACTAAGAACAGAGAAACATTATCGAACAAGAATCAGAGTTGTAGGTATCAGGGTGATTCTTGATTTCAAGGAGTCTCCAACTGCACGTTGGAAGGAATACATTGAGTAAATCTAAGCAAGCAAACTGTTCCCCAAACCACATATGCCAAAAGTGTAGAATATGTACTACCAAGTCTAGGTAATCCAAAGCTGGAGGGGGTTGGTATGAAGAATACATGCCAATCGACATTGTTCCATACTCATTCACCTCTTCGACTATCATAACAACAACCTACAGTAACCTGCAATGATCATTCATGTGGCCACAGCTCCCTAATGTTCACATTGGGGAGCTTTGACCACTCGGATGATTCCACAAATGATTCTAGTACTGAATTTGCCCTTTCTTGAAAAAATAATAAATGCCTCATTAACCACCGTCTTTAAAAACTAACTGCAGTATATGGAACATTTACACAGATTTCAGGAAAAATGCATACATCCCCACCCAAAAACCAATAACCCACAGAAGCAGCATATAGTAATTACTTGTGTGGACATGGTCCCTTCATGTTTACATTGAGGGGCTATGCCCATTTAAATGATTCCACTATTAGCGATTGCACATTTTGTGACAAGAATAAATGCTCCAGCAACAGAAAAATGCCAACCGCAGTAAATTTACATAGATTCCACGAATAACTCATATTGCATATCGAATAACTCCAAAAGTACCCCCCCCCCCCCTCCCCAATAACAATAACCCACAACCACCCACCTCAATTTCTATCACAACATTAATCAACAATCAGTAATAAACAATAAGCATTTGTGTGAACATTGCTCCTTAATGTTTACATTGAGGGAATGTGCCCATACATGTGACTCTAGTATTGATGAATGTCCCTTTTGTAACTAGAGTAAATCCTTTATTAACCAATGAGTACTAACTGGGGGATAGGTACTATTCACACAGACTCCAAGAATAATGCATACCCCCCCCCCCCACCCCATAACAATAACCCACAACCACCCACTTAATGTTTACATCATGGGGTTCTGCCGAAACATATGATTCTAATATTGATGATTGTCCCTTTGTAACTAGAGTAAATGCTCTACCAGAATATTAACTGTAGGATAAGTAAAATTAACACAGACTCCAAGAATAATGCATACCCCCCCCCCCCCATAACAATAACCTACAACCACCCACCTCAATCTCTATCACAACATATTAATACACAATCAGTAACAAACAATAATCATTTGTGTGAGCATGGCCCTTTAATGTTTACATTAAGGGGTTGTCCACATACATGTGATTCTAGTATTGATGACTGTCCCTTCTGTAACTGGAGTAAATGATTTATCAACCCATGCATACCAACTGCAGGATTTGTTAAACTTACACAAATTCCAAGAGTAATGCATACCCCTACCCCATAACAATGACCCACAAACCCCACCTCAATTTATATCACAACAATAATTCATAACAGTAATAAACAATAATTATTTGTGTGAGTAGGGCCCCTTAATGTCTACATTAGGGGGCAGTGCCATAAATGTGAGTAAATGCTAATTAGAGTAAATGCTTTGTCAACCCATGAATACTAACTGCAGGATATGTAAAACTTACAGACTCCAAGAGTAATGCATATCTCCCCCCCCCCCCCATAACAATAACCCACAACCAACCACCTCAATTTATATCACAGCAATAATTCATTACAGTAACAAACAATAATCACCTGTGTGAGCATTGCCCCTTAATGTTTACTAACTGCAGGATAAGTAAATTGTGTGATTCTAGTATTGATGATTGTCCCTTTGTAACTAGAGTAAGTGCTCTACCAACCTAAGAATATTAACTGCAGGATAAGTAAAATTTACACAGACTCCAAGAATAATGCACCCCCCCCCCCCCTCTGCCCCTATGATTGTTCTTTTTGTAACTAGAGTAAATGCTCTACCATCCTATGAATACTAACTGCAGGATAAGTAAATCTACACAGACTCCAAGAGTAATGCACCCCCTCCCATAACAATAACCCACAACCACCCACCTCAATTTCTATCACAACATTAATCAACAATCAGTAATAAACAATAAGCATTTGTGTGAACATTGCTCCTTAATGTTTACATTGAGGGAATGTGCCCATACATGTGACTCTAGTATTGATGAATGTCCCTTTTGTAACGAGAGTAAATCCTTTATTAACCAATGAGTACTAACTGGGGGATAGGTACTATTCACACAGACTCCAAGAATAATGCATACCCCCCACCCCCCCCCCCCCCCCCCACCCCATAACAATAACCCACAACCACCCACTTAATGTTTACATCATGGGGTTCTGCCGAAACATATGATTCTAATATTGATGATTGTCCCTTTGTAACTAGAGTAAATGCTCTACCAGAATATTAACTGTAGGATAAGTAAAATTAACACAGACTCCAAGAATAATGCATACCCCCCCCCCCCCCCCCCATAACAATAACCTACAACCACCCACCTCAATCTCTATCACAACATATTAATACACAATCAGTAACAAACAATAATCATTTGTGTGAGCATGGCCCTTTAATGTTTACATTAAGGGGTTGTCCACATACATGTGATTCTAGTATTGATGACTGTCCCTTCTGTAACTGGAGTAAATGATTTATCAACCCATGCATACCAACTGCAGGATTTGTTAAACTTACACAAATTCCAAGAGTAATGCATACCCCTACCCCATAACAATGACCCACAAACCCCACCTCAATTTATATCACAACAATAATTCATAACAGTAATAAAAAATAATTATTTGTGTGAGTAGGGCCCCTTAATCTCTACATTAGGGGGCAGTGCTATAAATGTGAGTAAATGCTAATTAGAGTAAATGCTTTGTCAACCCATGAATACTAACTGCAGGATATGTAAAACTTACAGACTCCAAGAGTAATGCATATCTCCCCTCCCCCCCCCCCATAACAATAACCCACAACCAACCACCTCAATTTATATCACAGCAATAATTCATTACAGTAACAAACAATAATCACCTGTGTGAGCATTGCCCCTTAATGTTTACTAACTGCAGGATAAGTAAATTGTGTGATTCTAGTATTGATGATTGTCCCTTTGTAACTAGAGTAAGTGCTCTACCAACCTAAGAATATTAACCGCAGGATAAGTAAAATTTACACAGACTCCAAGAATAATGCACCCCCCCCCCCCCCTCTGCCCCTATGATTGTTCTTTTTGTAACTAGAGTAAATGCTCTACCATCCTATGAATACTAACTGCAGGATAAGTAAAATCTACACAGACTCCAAGAGTAATGCACCCCCCTCCCATAACAATAACCCACAACCACCCACCTCAATTTCTATCACAACATTAATCAACAATCAGTAATAAACAATAAGAATTTGTGTGAACATTGCTCCTTAATGTTTACATTGAGGGAATGTGCCCATACATGTGACTCTAGTATTGATGAATGTCCCTTTTGTAACGAGAGTAAATCCTTTATTAACCAATGAGTACTAACTGGGGGAGAGGTACTACTAACACAGACTCCAGGAATAATGCATACCCCCCCCCCCCACCCCATAACAATAACCCACAACCACCCACTTAATGTTTACATCATGGGGTTCTGCCGAAACATATGATTCTAATATTGATGATTGTCCCTTTGTAACTAGAGTAAATGCTCTACCAGAATATTAACTGTAGGATAAGTAAAATTAACACAGACTCCAAGAATAATGCATACCCCCCCCCCCCCCCCCCCCCATAACAATAACCTACAACCACCCACCTCAATCTCTATCACAACATATTAATACACAATCAGTAACAAACAATAATCATTTGTGTGAGCATGGCCCTTTAATGTTTACATTAAGGGGTTGTCCACATACATGTGATTCTAGTATTGATGACTGTCCCTTCTGTAACTGGAGTAAATGATTTATCAACCCATGCATACCAACTTCAGGATTTGTTAAACTTACACAAATTCCAAGAGTAATGCATACCCCTACCCCATAACAATGACCCACAAACCCCACCTCAATTTATATCACAACAATAATTCATAACAGTAATAAACAATAATTATTTGTGTGAGTAGGGCCCCTTAATGTCTACATTAGGGGGAAGTGCCATAAATGTGAGTAAATGCTAATTAGAGTAAATGCTTTGTCAACCCATGAATACTAACTGCAGGATATGTAAAACTTACAGACTCCAAGAGTAATGCATATCTCCCCTCCCCCCCCCCCCCATAACAATAACCCACAACCAACCACCTCAATTTATATCACAGCAATAATTCATTACAGTAACAAACAATAATCACCTGTGTGAGCATTGCCCCTTAATATTTACTAACTGCAGGATAAGTAAATTGTGTGATTCTAGTATTGATGATTGTCCCTTTGTAACTAGAGTAAGAGCTCTACCAACCTAAGAATATTAACCGCAGGATAAGTAAAATTTACACAGACTCCAAGAATAATGCACCCCCCCCCCCCCTCTGCCCCTATGATTGTTCTTTTTGTAACTAGAGTAAATGCTCTACCATCCTATGAATACTAACTGCAGGATAAGTAAAATCTACACAGACTCCAAGAGTAATGCACCCCCCTCCCATAACAATAACCCACAACCACCCACCTCAATTTCTATCACAACATTAATCAACAATCAGTAATAAACAATAAGCATTTGTGTGAACATTGCTCCTTAATGTTTACATTGAGGGAATGTGCCCATACATGTGACTCTAGTATTGATGAATGTCCCTTTTGTAACGAGAGTAAATCCTTTATTAACCAATGAGTACTAACTGGGGGATAGGTACTATTCACACAGACTCCAAGAATAATGCATACCCCCCCCCCCCCCACCCCATAACAATAACCCACAACCACCCACTTAATGTTTACATCATGGGGTTCTGCCGAAACATATGATTCTAATATTGATGATTGTCCCTTTGTAACTAGAGTAAATGCTCTACCAGAATATTAACTGTAGGATAAGTAAAATTAACACAGACTCCAAGAATAATGCATACCCCCCCCCCCCCCCACCCCATAACAATAACCTACAACCACCCACCTCAATCTCTATCACAACATATTAATACACAATCAGTAACAAACAATAATCATTTGTGTGAGCATGGCCCTTTAATGTTTACATTAAGGGGTTGTCCACATACATGTGATTCTAGTATTGATGACTGTCCCTTCTGTAACTGGAGTAAATGATTTATGAACCCATGCATACCAACTGCAGGATTTGTTAAACTTACACAGATTCCAAGAGTAATGCATACCCCTACCCCATAACAATAACCCACAAACCCCACCTCAATTTATATCACAACAATAATTCATAACAGTAATAAACAATAATTATTTGTGTGAGTAGGGCCCCTTAATGTCTACATTGGGGGCAGTGCCATAAATGTGAGTAAATGCTAATTAGAGTAAATGCTTTGTCAACCCATGAATACTAACTGCAGGATATGTAAAACTTACAGACTCCAAGAGTAATGCATATCTCCCCCCCCCCCCCCCATAACAATAACCCACAACCAACCATCTCAATTTATATCACAGCAATAATTCATTACAGTAACAAACAATAATCACCTGTGTGAGCATTGCCCCTTAATGTTTACTAACTGCAGGATAAGTAAATTGTGTGATTCTAGTATTGATGATTGTCCCTTTGTAACTAGAGTAAGAGCTCTACCAACCTAAGAATATTAACTGCAGGATAAGTAAAATTTACACAGACTTCAAGAATAATGCACCCCCCCCCCCCTCTGCCCCTATGATTGTTCTTTTTGTAACTAGAGTAAATGCTCTACCATCCTATGAATACTAACTGCAGGATAAGTAAAATCTACACAGACTCCAAGAGTAAGGCACCCCCCTCCCATAACAATAACCCACAACCACCCACCTCAATTTCTATCACAACATTAATCAACAGTCAGTAATAAACAATAAGCATTTGTGTGAACATTGCTCCTTAATGTTTACATTGAGGGAATGTGCCCATACATGTGACTCTAGTATTGATGAATGTCCCTTTTGTAACTAGAGTAAATCCTTTATTAACCAATGAGTACTAACTGGGGGATAGGTACTATTCACACAGACTCCAAGAATAATGCATACCCCCCCCCCCCCCCCCACCCCATAACAATAACCCACAACCACCCACTTAATGTTTACATCATGGGGTTCTGCCGAAACATATGATTCTAATATTGATGATTGTCCCTTTGTAACTAGAGTAAATGCTCTACCAGAATATTAACTGTAGGATAAGTAAAATCTACACAGACTCCAAGAGTAATGCACCCCCCCCCCCCCCCCCCCATAACAATAACCCACAACCAGCCACCCTAATTTCTATCACAACATTAATCCACAATCAGTAACAAACAATAATCATTTGAGTGAGCACTGCCCCTTAATGTTTACATTGAGGGGTTGTGCCCATACATGTGATTCTAGTACTGATGATTGTCCCTTTTGTAACTAGAGTAAAGGCTTTATCGACCCATGAATACTAACTGCAGGATATGTTAAACTTGCACAGACTCCAAGAGCAAATGCATACCCCCACCCCCATAACAATAAACGACAACCACCCACCTCAATTTATGGCACAACAATAATTCATAACAGTAACAAACAATAATCCTTCATGTGAGTAAGGCCCCTCAATGTCTATATTAGGGGGCAGTGCCATACATGTGAGTAAATGCTAACTAGAGTAATTGCTTTATCAACCCATGAATACTAACTGCAGGATATGTAAAACTGACACAGAGTCCAAGAGTACTGCATATCCCCCCCCCCCACCCCATTAACAGTAACCCACAATCAGTCACCTAAATTCATATCACAGCAATAATTCATGACAGTAACAAATAATAAACAATTGTGTGAGCACTGCCCCTTAATGTTTACATTAAGGGGTTGTGTCCACACACGTGATTCTAGTATTGATGATTGTCCCTTTTGTAACTAGAGTAAATGCTTTATCAACCCATGAATACTAACTGCAGAATATGTAAAACTTACACAGACTCCAAGAGTACTGCATATCCCCCCCCCCCCCCCCCATTAACAGTAACCCACAACCAGTCACCTCAATTTATATCACAACAATAATTCATAACAGTAACAAATAATAACCATTTGTGTGAGCATAGCCCCTTTATGTTTACATTAAGGGGTTGTGCCCATACATGTGATTCTAGTATTGATGATTGTACCTTTTGTAACTAGAGTAAATGCTTTATCAACCCATGAATACTAACTGCAGGGATATGTTAATCTTACACAGACTCCAAGAGTAATGCAACCCCCCCCCCCCCCACCCCACCCATAACAATAACCCACAACTACCCACCTCAATTTATATCACAACAATAATTCATAACAGTAACAAACAATAATCATTTGTGTGAATAAGGCCCCTTAATGTCTACATTAAGGGGCAGTGCCCATACATGTGAGTAAATGCTAACTAGAGTAAATGCCTTATCAACCCATGAATACTAACGGCAGGATATGTAAAACTTACACAGACTCCAAGAGTAATGAATACCCTTAATGTTTGCATTGGGGGTTGTGCCCATACATGTGATTTTAGTATTGATGATTGTCCCTTTTGTAACTAGAGTAAATGCTCTATCCACACATGAATACTAACTGCAGGATAAGTACAATCTACACAGACTCCATACCCCCCCCCCCCCCCATAATAATAACCCACAACCACCCACCTCAACTTCTATCACAACAGTAATTTCCAACAGTAACAAACAATAATCATTTGTGCGAGCATGGCCCCTTAATGTTTACATTGAGGGGTTGTGCCCATACATGTGATTCTAGTATTGATAATTGTCCCTTTTGTAACCAGAGTAAATGCACTATAAACCAAGTAAAATTTATAGAGACTCCAAGAGCAAAGTATACCCCACCCCCCCCCACCCCCATAACAATAACTCACAACAACCCACCTCAATTTCTATCACAACAGTAATTCACAACAGCGACAAACAATAATCAGTTGTGTGAGCATGAGCCCTTTAATGTTTACATTAAGGGATTGTGCACACGCATGTGATTCTAGTATCGATAATTGTCCCTGCTCTTGAGTAATGCATACCCCCCCCCCCCCACCCCCATAACGATAACTCACAGCCACCCACCTCAATTCCTATCACAACAGTAATTCACAACAGTAACAAACAATAATCATTTGTGTGAGCATGGACCCCTTAATGTTCACATTAAGGGATTGTGCCCATACATGCGATTCTTGTATCGATAACTGTCCCTTTTGCAACCAGACTAAATGCTCTACCAACCTATGGATATAAACTGCTGGGTAAGTAAAATTTACACAGATTCCAAGTGTAATGCAAGCCACCCCCCCCCCCCCCTTTCATAACAATAGCCCACAACTACCCATCTCAATTTCTATCACAACATTGATTTACAGCAGTAACAAACAATAATCATCTGTGTGGGCATGGCCCCTTAATGTTTACATTTAAGGGGTTGTGCCCATACATATGATTTTAATATTGATGACTGTCCCTTTTGTATCCAGAGAAAATGCTCTACCAACCTATGAATACTAACTCCACGATCAGTAAATTTTATGCACAACCAGTGCACGAAAAGGTGTTCGTGATGAGCATGCTCCTTACACACTTTTTTCACTGCCTGTACATAATGACCTGTTGCTCCACATAATTGGTCAAACAAGCCATTCATAATGTATAGACAGGCATGCAACGACAATGGTTATTTGGGCCAAACAATCAGTTATTTTCACAAGCCACCACGCACAATTTATCTGTTTATCTTATTAACCCACTACGTATAGACATGCTGGCTAGAAACTCACTGTGCCTTTTCTGCAATAGTGTGACGTTTGTTATAAATACTTTAATTTCGGGAGCTCTGTATAACTGCTGGATGCACTTGTGTGAATGCGACCACATCTGCGGCCATAATTTGTATATACGCAGAACCAAAGGGATTATTTCCTCAACATACATTATAATGCTTTGTAAACTTATACCACTCTTTTCAGACAGCAGAGTCGCATTATTTCCCACCAAAGGTGCGACTGTTCTCCACAACACATTATCTTTATTACCAACGATTCCCGAGTTCACATTCCGTATTGCAACAAGTGCTCATGGTTAATACAATTACATTTGACGAGATCCAAAGTGAAAATACCTACGACTTCATTACCTCTTTTAATAATGCAATAGGCGATATCGGAGACGATCACTGTAACTCCCCATTTTCAATTGAGAATAGTGATTGTAAGTATTACACCCCTGACAGTTTTAAAGATGCCGTAAACAGTAATGCAAAAAAACTATCACTACTTAATATCAACTGCCGAAGTTTAAACGTCAATTGGGATCATCTGCAAAACCTTCTGTGTGATCTACAACCCGATTACAATTTCTTCGACGGCATTGGCTTAACTGAAACATTCAGACCACACGAAGGCATTTCGTTTGACCTCGAAGGCTATCAACCTTTAGTGTCCCGATCTCGACCTGCAAATGACGACGGTAGAGGAGGAGTAGGCATGTTTATTAACGAAAACATCCCATTCAAAATACGAAATGATTTATCAGTCTTTATCCCCCACGTCTTTGAGTCTTTGTTTATAGAAACCACCACGAATAAGAGATGCATTATTAGAATAATCTACCGTCCAAATACACCACCGAAAGCTGACCTTGATCTTTTCTTGGATACTTTATCTCAATTACTAGAAAAAATAAATTCTGAGAGTAAAAACGCCTATCTTATGGGGGACTTCAACATCAACATGTTAAATTTTGGAAATCACGCCAAAACTAACCAATATGTAGACATTATGTTCGGTGCTGGATTCATGCCAGTTATTACCAGACCCACACGAATCACCGATACATCTGCGACCCTGATAGACCATATCTTTTCTAACCGTATCGGCAACAATAATTCAGGCATCATTATTAGTGATATAAGTGACCACGTCGCCATTTTCTACATCGATGGGATAGTTAGCTGCAAAACTACTCCCACACAACTTCCTAAGCGATCATTCAATAGCGAAAATGTGAATTGTTTCAAAAGATTATTATCAGACACTGACTACGCCGATGTGCTCAATAGCTCATGTGCTAATGATGCTTATAACATCTTTCTGGGCAGTTTTCGCAGATCTTTCAACCAAGCCTTTCCTCTAAAAAATAAGCCAACTCCCAAAAAATACATTAAACGCGAACCGTGGATGACATCAGGATTATTACAATCCTCATTAACCAAAAAAGGTTATACCTAAAAAAAACTTAAGTCACCTACTGTTTTTAACAAAACTACTAAAATCAGCATGCCAAAAGAGGTTGCAGAAAAATTTAACTCGTTTTTCGTAAACATTGGTAAAACAATAAATGACCAGGTATCCTCAACTACCCACCATTTTTCTGAATATTTAACCGATAAGAACAACAATGAATCGTTCTTCATTGCACCCACAAACATTCAAGAAGTAATTCTCTGTATTAATAAACTTTGCCCCAAAACAAGTAAAGATAATAACAACGTTTCGACACGTTTATTGAAACAGATCTCATTCGAGGTGGCACAGCCCTTAGCCCATATAATAAACCTCTCATTCTCCACAGGAAAAGTACCAATGGAAATGAAAGTAGCGAAGATTATACCCATCTACAAGTCTGGCGATGATCATAACTTTAACAAATACCGACCAATCAGCATCTTACCCTCTTTCTCAAAAGTCATTGAAAAAATAATGTACATAAGGTTAACCAGTTTTATTGAAAAACACGATATTTTAAATCACTACCAATTTGGCTTCAGAGGTGGTCACTCCACGATTCACCCTATTTTACACCTTCTAAATAATGTCGTAGCTATGAACGATAAACCAACGAGAGACTGCACGTTATCGGTATTTTTAGATTTCTCAAAGGCATTCGACACAATTGACCATTCTATTTTAACACATAAATTAGAATGCTACGGTATCAGAGGCTTAGCCAATGCATGGTTTGTGGATTATCTGTCTGAAAGAAATCAATTTGTACAATTCATGAATTGTTCATCTGACCCGAAACAAATTTCGACATTCTCGGTCCTATTTTATTTTTGTTATACATTAACGATATACCAACATCAACGAGTCTGAATGTTTTGTCCTTTGCCGACGACACAACAGTTGTTACATCGGGTCACAACTTGGATATACTTATTGAAAAAACCAATGTAGAACTTGCAAAAATTAGTGACTGGTGCTCTGCCAATAGACTCCTGCTAAATGCCAGTAAAACTAAGTTCATTCTGCTTCATCCACATAATGACTTGTATAACATTGGTGACAAATGTTTATTCCTGAACAACACGAATATTGAATTGGTTGTCAAGCATGAAGACAATAAAACAGTAAAATTTCTTGGTATCCATATGGATGAAAATTTAAGTTTCAAACAACATATCTCAATAGTTTGCTCCAAAATTTCAAGAGCCATATACGCCATTAACAGAGCCAAAAACACTCTCCCAACGGATGCATTGAAAACGTTGTACTTCTCGCTCGTGCATAGCCATCTCCTATATGGTATCCACATTTGGGGTCACGTGCCTTCAACTAACCGAATCTCAATCCTGCAAAAAAAGGCCATACGCATAATAAATCGGAAAAAAACGGAATTCCCACACCGCCCCCTCTTTAGAAAGCAAAAGATCTTGAAGTTTGACGATCTATACAAACTTCATGTTCTTCTATTCATGCACGACTGGTCTAACTGCAATTTACCAGTCTCATTCCAAGACACTTTTAAAATATACATAAACCCAACTGGAATGGAAACCAGACAGTCTGGAAAAATAAAAACCCAAATACCAAGAACTAAATTCTCTTCTGATTTGCCAATGCATACTTTTTCTAGGCTATGGAACGATATTTCACCCTCATTACAGAATAAGTCAAGGTCCGAATTTAAGAAAACAATTACTGAAAGATTCCTGAATCAGTATAACTCACATATAACCGAATGTAACAACCCAGAATGCCCCGACTGCACTTAACGCTATTCTCAACGTCTGTTCAACCTTTCCTCAACATAACGCCACAAACCAGCTCTCGTAGTAAAGAAAGAAAAAAAAAAAGAAAAGAAAAACATTTCTGGGAGTCGTTGGCTGTGTTTTGGGGGCAGAGGTGGAAGGAAAGAAATAGTAATTCAAATATGTTTTTGTAGGCTTCGTCAGGAATCCGTGTTGGGCAGGGGTACCCCCCTCCCAACACTACCCCTCCCACCTTACCAAAAAGTAGAGGAAAAAAGGGGGAAAAAAAAGGGAAGGGAAGGGAGGAAAAAAAAAGACCCCCCCCCCCCCAAAAAAAAAACAAACAAACAAGAAAACGAATCAATCAACCCTGCATTAATAACTAAAAACTTAAGCGTTGGTGGGTTCTGAAACTTATATATCTCCTTGGTGTCAACTTTATTCACTTTTGTTTGTTTAAAGATGGAAGCCCCACCCCCCTCCACCCCCCTCCCCCTATAATTTAGATAATGATAATAAGTATGCCTATGCTGGTAACCTTGGGGATGTGTTGCGTGGAAAAGCAAACGAACAGGAATAACAACTCGCCATTTAACTTTCATGATTTTTCTCTTCCTTGTTTCTTTGTTTGTCTCAGAGACATAGCCTGTGACCCCTACATGTATGGCCTCCATTAAATTTTTTAATTTATCTCGACCGAAAATAACTTGAAGACAGTTCTATCATTCCTCCTACAATAAGAACACAGATTGAAGGGAAATCTATAAACTCTGCTGTTTATCACGGATCAGTGTTACTGTTTATGCTTTGTATACTACAAAATAAAATTTCATTTCATTTCATTTTCATTTCAGTTTGAAACAGACTAACAAAATTCTAAATTTCCAACACAAATCTAAATGGGATGGGTCGGCCCTTCCCTACATCTTCCCCGTCGGAAGTGCATCAATGCCTTCGCACTTTGGTGAAAAAGTTGTTTCACTGACATAGCAGTAACCAACGCCTGGTGTTAGAGTACTTTAAGTTGGGCAGCATAGGTATAAACGACTGGCTAAATATGACCATATACTTATATTGTAGATATAATGTAGACCAAGGTGCCGAAAGTGGCATTACAAACTTGAATCCTTTGAACGTGACCAGGCCAGTAACATGATACGTCATAACTTCATTAAATAGGATAGTAGTTCAGTTAATATGTGGGGTAGACCAATCAATATTTTCAACGTGCAGCCTCGAGGCTGCACGTTGAAAATATTGATCGATCTTCCACCCCAAATAATAAATATGGACTCTTCTAATTACTGCAATTGAACTGACATGGAAGATACCACTAGAGTTCAAAGGATTAATCCTCAACAATAGCTTTCCAGTATCTTCGTCGCTTGAAATGTGGTTGTCAAATGTCCCATTGTGGACGTGAAAGTTGGACTTTTTTTAATTTCAAATTGTACTCACCAACGTACTTCTTGTCGTTTGATACAGTTCCAATGCTTCCAGCCCATTGGGTGTACAGATGGAGACAGGCGAGGAACGGTGCAGTGAACAAGATGAATTTCTCAAGACTTCTTCTCCTCATCGGAGTAATAATATCACATCTGCGTCAGTTATTTTTCCACTCGTTCTGTTCAAATAAATAATAACCTGCGTTGATATAAATGAGTAAATGCTTTAGGTACTTGCCATTTACTGAGAGGCCTATAATTCAGTCAAATGCGCTTGCTAACACGGAAATCTCCATTTCTTTCTTTTTTGCAGTCTGTGTTTCTAAACGATATATATAGCTTCTATGACCATTACTTGATCAAGCTGGACAAAGGTGTTCCGGTTCGGTGTTATCTGCGAGGCTTGCAAGGCAACGCCGGTTCCCAGACACCCGCATCAATACAGTACCAAAGATACCGGTGTAGTTAGTTTCAACACACTGGAGTGGAGATGAGAGATTTATGGTCACGCTAGACCTCAGTCGTACTCTGAGAGTACCACCTGGCCTTTGCATAAACATACGTCTCACCACCTGTGTTGTGTTGGAGTTAATTCGTTATCTTGAGGTGGCACTGACTTGATATTTAGAAAGATAACTTATACCCAGAGGCCATAAAATGAGTTTTGGGGTGATACATCCACAGGATGTACAATACCAAACATTAGATTACCAGTGGCGTACCTAAGGTATGGTAGGTGTGGCACAAAACCCTGGGCGCTATTTGAAGGGCGCGCCACTTTGCAGTTTCTATTAAAGTCAGACAAGCCATCCTTGAAAAGTAAAAAAAAAAAAAAATTCTTCAGATGTATGATCTGTCTTTGATTATCTTTGGTGAGAATGGCCGGATTTTTAAAACACTTATATATATTAATAGGTAAATATACAGTGCTGGGAGCAACATGGTCACATACTTCATGATACCACTGTTCAGCCTCCATGTCATCTGACAGAAAAAACATTCTCCTGCGCAAACAAGGAAGGTTGTGTTGCTTTTCCACCTTCTCCGCTTTTACTACGCCAGTCATGCCTTTTACGTCTCAACGGAATTTCCGCCTATATAAATATCAACAACTAACGCGCGATCTCGCTGAGGCGAGATCGCTCGTTTGCTGTAGTTATTTATTTTGGTGGAAATTATTTTAAGATGCAAACAGCATGCCGTTCTATTCATATGTGTAGGTCATATGCGCTATTTTCTGTAGATACACCGCTGCATGTGACATTGTTCTGAAAGTTCCAAGGGGTATCGCAGAATTTTACAAGTATTTATCTCCCAATGGGAATCTCCTCAAGTGTGACAGTGTTTAGTCACATTATAGTAAACAAGTTCTATTTCATTACATTGCAGGATGAGGTAGGTAACACCTCAGGTGTGAGTTTCTTAAAATGGGCAGAATATATAAAAATGAGTGAAGTGAATAAAGTTGGCCTTAGTGCTACTCTAAAGCTACTTTAGTTTTCCTGTGTTTTAATAATTCTTTGGTCTTCCGCCGATGTGTCGCGGTCCACTAACGAAGAAGCCTACATCAACCCCCGCCTGGTTGTCCCCCATCTCTCTCCTAACCCCCAGTCTTCAGTTATAAACTGTTTCATACCCTCCCCCCCCCTTCTTGCTTTCTCAATCCCCAAACTATACAACTGGCCCTTTCCCTCGTGTCATTCCTCACCCACTTATCCTATCCTTCAGAGTCTCCGTGACTCCTAAGTAACACATTTGTCTCACATTTCCCGATTCTCCCCATCAGCTCCAGTGACTTGGATCTCACTTTGAACAACAATGCCCCCCCCCCCCCCCTTTCCAACGATCCATCTAGGTACTCCTTAAAATTTGGTGCATCCTTTATATAAAACCCGTCTAAAGAGGACTAAATCCTAATTGTAGCTTGCCAGTTTGTCTTGCAATCCTCGAGCATCCTTCGTCTGATAAAGCTACTCCCCTGCTTCAGTTCCGCGCTGTATCTTCAATCTCAATAGAGTAATTCTCCATGAACTCCCTCGCCTACCTTATCCGTCTTGTCTAAGTTTACACCATCTGCTGTTTAACCCTTTACCCAACGTAACGGCCAAAACCGGCCAGCGCTATTCACAAAAATCCCCAATTAATTTTTATTATTTTTTTTCATTTTTTGTCTCAAAAACATAGGTTATGACCCCTCATTGGAACGAGCTCGACGAGCTCGTTCCAATGAGGGGTCATAACCTATGTTTTTGAGACAAAAAATAAAATAAAATAGTTATTCAAGAATTTTGTTTGCAAGTGTCGTCTGCTTTTCAGGTTAGGTAAAGGGTTAAAAGATTTACCAGTTAATTCAGTGTTGTATAATTTTCCCATATCTATTCTATCTTTAACCGGCATCCACCCAAATTCCCCTCTGACCGCTTCCAATGCGGCTGCGTTACCTGAGCCGGCTATCCACGGACATGCATCATTTGAACCATGGTAGCATCTCCAGGTTCCTCACTACCTTTTGGCTCAGAGGGATTACATCCGTTCTATAAGTTGGACTTACTTATAACTTCACCCTCCCTCTCTCAAATAGTTTTTTTCCAGCGAAGACTTTGTTCAAGCTATTCCTTCCAAGAAGTTTAACTGATTTAGAATTGTTTTCCCCTTTGCCCTAAGTTTATTTGTGTGGTTTCTGTATATACCTATACCTGTAACACATACACTCACTCCCAATTATTCATATTCTCCTGTTTGCTTTTGTTTTCAAGTTGGTATTTACCCCCGTACTTTCGTGCCATGGTTAACAGTTTTTGTAGCGCCAGTTCACTCTCGACTAATGACACCATTTCATCGGAAAAGAAAAGCCCTGGAATTTTTGTATCTCCAATTTTGACCTCCTCTGTGCATGCAATCAATTCTTCTCCTAAATCTGTCTGTACAATGCAAACAGAATGTGATGGGATTCACCACTGCTTAGGGACTATCTTAGCTGGAACCATTTTTGTAGCGATATTTCCCAGAGTGTACACAACTCTGCACATCTCTGTACAGTGCTTTCAAGATTCTGACAAAACTGCGTCCGAATCCAAGGCCATCAAGTTTCTGCCATATTCCCTCTCTCCATACTCTGCCATGTGCTTTTTTTCACATCAAGGAAAGCCACAAACATCCTTTTTATTAATTTTGATTAATTTTATCAGCTGGGTGGGAGAGAGAAAACAAGTGGTCAGTGACTCTTCTCCCTTTCCATGCTCCATTCTGGATTTTCCCAGGAATCCCCAACCTTCGACAATTTCCACAAGCCTTCCATAGAGAACCCTTGGGAATATATTCCCAATATTGCTTCTAACAGATATCCATCCGTAATTATCTGAAGTTTCCCTATCTACGTTTTCGTTACCCTGTTTCCCTTTGACTCTGTCGGGACCTCGTGGTTTGTGATTGCCATCTTAACCCTTTACCCAACGTAACGGCCAAAAAGGCCAGCGCTATTCTCAAAAATCACCAATTAATTTTCAAAATATTTTCATTTTTTGTCTCAAACACATAGGTTATGACCCCTCGTTGGAACGAGCTCGTCGAGCTCGTTCCAACGAGGGGTCATAACCTATGTTTTTGAGACAAAAAATGAAAGAAATTAGTTATTCAAGAATTTTTTTTGCAAGTGTCGTCTGCTTTTCATGTTAGGTAAAGGGTTAAATGAGATGTTATTCTTATCACATTGTGCCCCACCCATTTTCTTCTATTTTTTTTTACATTTGCCTCCCCCATATTGCTTTTCCTTCCAATCTCTTCCCACCCATCCTGCCCATGCCAAAAAAATGTTCCACTAACTAAAACATGTTCCTTGCTAACACCACCGTATTTCATGGACTAAGGTGGAGACTATCCTGTCATAAAGGGTATTCAAAGATCATTACAGTATTTCTCTAATTCCTCGTTTAACTCAATAATTTTAGGCTTCCGATCACCCCCTTCACTAATCTGTGGAAGAAGCCCCGACACTACTACAGTCTCATTCATACTTTGTAACTTGGTGATCAAGTCCCTGTATGTATCCATAAGCTGAACTGTCCTCCATTCCCTGATATTGTTTGAACTAACATGCACCTCTACAACCTCTGGATCTGACCCAAAACCCATAACAATACCATCCATCCTATCCTTAATATCCTCCTCCTTGGCCCCCGGGAAACATAGATTAGTTCGGTTCAGACTATCCAGACATTAGACCACTCTATCTAGTATTATACTACTTCCAGCTACTTCCACTTAGACCCCCTGCTACTGTCTTCACCTCTACCCGTCCTAGACTGGCTTAGACTCCTACTACCACCTGATAGCATCAGCTCCCTATCGCCGATCAACACCTCAGGTTCCTCAGAACTTCCTTCCGCTCCCAATACACTGAACCTATTTTTCATGCTCCATCAACCCCATCACAATACCATCGTCTTCTTTTCTATCACATACCCCCTTCGTCTTTCCCCTGACACCCACTCAAGCGAGAAACCTGAGTCGAAACAGAGATAGGAAGACTTAACACCGTTAAGTCTTCTTATCTCTGTCCCGACTCAGGCTTCTCGCTTCCCCCTTCACTACTCCGCGGACCATATGTTAACTACTCCCTCAACATCGACATCAAAAATCCTCTGTTTACCACCTGCCCTCTCAGAAGCTGCCAACCACTTTCCATCCACCACCAAATGCTACATTATCGTGGTAAGCATCGGAAATCCCACCTTATCTGATTTCCCTATCAACCAACCCCCCCCCCCCCCCCCCCCCATCTTCCCACTGAACTTTACATACGCCTCCAACAACCGCAGAACCTCCTGACAATTAGCAAATACCCCCGGCCAATCCATCCCACAGCCACCCTGATACACCATTCCATGATTCCCACACACCTCAATCTTTGACCCCTTCTTCGTATGTATCCCCGACTGATACCAACCAAAAGTTCCGTCTGCGCCCCGATAGTAACCATACCTACCGGGAGCACGTGGCTAAATGGTTACGGCATTAGAATTCAAACCGAAAGATCCTCGGTTCAATCCCTGTCAGGGTTAACGCGCTGTGTCTTTGGGCATGACACTTAATCTCGATTGTCCACATTGAGGGGGGGGGGGGGGCACGGTGGCGCTGTGTACTAAGGCGCACTGTGCGCCGATGGTGCACTTGTCTTCAACCAATGCTAACCCTGCTTGTATGGAGTTGGTATGTTGGGGAGTTTGACGATTGCTCTCCGCTGCCCGGTGATTCTCTTCGGGTATACTGTAAAACTGTTCAACACCAGGTGACTCTAGCTGGCTGTCTAAAGTATCGTTAAAACCCAATAAGAAAACAAAACGTACTTACCGTCGATACATCAATCTTAATAACATTCGAAAACTTAGTATCCATTTTTACAAAATACCATACAGAAAACAAACCACAATACACGAAAAAGGTAATCGAAACGATCTCCATTAAATTGCCAGAATCCAATTACCTAGTCCTACTCACTCCACATTATATTACTCCATATACATATATATAATAAATCCACCTTAAATATAAACTAATAATTAAAAATACTTATAAATAGTTCTATATATGAACAAATTTCTGTTTTCTCTTGCTGAACAGTGTTCTGTGGATGTTTACGCGTGCTACTGTACAGGCATAATGCACTACAAAAGTAGAAAACTCAAATATTTGTACTGTATCAGATTTATGGACTATACAAATACATGTATCTGCACAATATATCGTGTTTGTTTAGTTTAACTCCGATGCTGTTACTCAAAAAAGAAAAAAACTGTAAAAAAAGGTGTTATAATCTTCTTGAAATGTGAAACTTCAGTTATGTTATTTATGCATAGAAAAAAAACTCATCAATGTTATGTATGCATAGAAACACACACGCACATACACGTACATGTATATATCAAACACAACCTATTATTTGCTAAAAATCACAAATTAAATTTTTGTTATTTACACACAAACCATATAACTTGTTAGTCAAAGCCCTTTATTCGAACGTTATGACGCGAGGCCCCGCCCCGCCATGATTACTTGTTGGTGATATTATTATAATGAAAAAATCTGTCTGTTCTCTCCGTCTGTCTGTACACCGCCCCCCCCCCCCCCCCCTCTGTCTGTATGTCTGTCTGCCCCACCGTCCCTCTCCCTCTCTGTCTCTCTTTCTCTCTCTCTCCAATCCCTGCCCACTGCTGACACATACACACCTTAAAAACACGAATGCTTCTCTCCATTTAGCTTACGCGTTTGAAAACTACTTACAGTAACAATGCAGTACGTCAGAGTTTGAATGTAAGGAGTGGCCTATTCTACATCATAAGAAAGATTTGAGCGATATGAACATACCTTGGTTACACATCCTATCAAATTAGCAGCATGAAAGAAACGGACGACCAAATGGCAACAAAATGCGTGATCATCTTCCCTTGACACCAGAACTTGGGGAACTTCACTGAATTTCTGAATAAAATGTACAACCGATTGCCTTGTTAGGCCTTATCGATCTTGTCGCTCGAGTACTGTGCCATGCCCATCGAAATGCGTTGCAATTTCGACTTAAGGGGTCAGTTTTTTTTTTATTTTCCCTCGCAAATAAGGATTTATAAAGTCGTTTTGCAACAACACAAGTTAAAGGAGGATTTCCGTACATTTTCTGTGTACGATAATTGAAGAAAATTATTCTCAGCCAATTGCGGTGGAACCGGGGTGAGGGGTTGCTCAGGGGGCTACGGCACTCTCACTTTGTCATATCATACCTCTTCGCCTCTACAAACACCCCCAAACACACCGCCCTCACACACACATTTTTTACTAGTACACAGTTGACAATCGACGTTATTTATTATTACTCAACCCTTGAAGTTTTCTGCCATGAATACCAGACGACACTTATCTAGGATAACAAAACCTTAGCCCATGAATTATCCGACAGTGTTCCCAGATCGCTGGGAACTTGAAACCTTACTCAATACACTTCTTTAACTCTTTACCTAACATGAAAAGCAGACGACACTTGCAAACAAAATTCTTGAATAACTATTTTTTTTTTCGTTTTTTGTCTCAAAAGCATAGGTTATGACCCCTCTTTGGAACGAGCTCGACGAGCTCGTTCCAAAGAGGGGTCATAACCTATGTTTTTGAGACAAAAAATGAAAAAATAATGAAAATTTATTGGCGATTTTTGTAAATAGCGCTGGCCGGTTTGGGCCGTTACGTTGGGTAAAGGATTAACTCTTTATCTAACGAAATTTCGCATTCTCCCTTTTTTGTAATTTTCAAATTAAGCAGTTGAAATAAAATATTTGTCAAAAAATGTCAAACAAAACAAAGTCATGTGACTCGATCCAATGAGGGTCACATATTTTTTTTTTTAAATATAAAATAAAAAAATGTAATAAAGGCCTAAAAAGTTAAAACTATGTTTCTCAGGCCCTCCCACATGGTCATTTTGGCTGCCGCATGCTCTCTTTTTATAACCAATGCAAACTTGAAAAAATGAAAATTAAATGGTTTATGTCTGATATTTTTCTCAAGCTAATAAAATTGATAAATTTGTCCCTTGAATGCAACAAGTTTTTGCAATGCTTTTGCAATGCTTTAGCATTGCAAAGCCATCTTGCACTCCAGGGAAAAAATACACCACCGCCCATGCTATTCTGTAGTTCATGAAGCCTAAAACATGAAAGAAACCAAGAATATGAACTTTTGGTGTCATAGAAATAATAACAAAAATAAAAAATAAAATACAAAACCGCCCACCCACATGCAGTTTTACAACAAATGGCTCAAGAAACAGAAGATCCACTTTGTGGGTCCTAAAAATCATATTTTGAGATCGAGTGCGTGGGTAAAGGGTTGAAATGAACCACCTTTTTCAAATTATCGGCTTTCAGAGAAAATGTAGTTTTTGAGCGAACCGCAATTTTTCGGACGGACAACAAAATTGTGGTCGAGGGGGACGAACCGCTCCTCGGCACCCTCACTAGCGTCGGGCCTGATGACCCTCTCTTTGGGACGAGCTCAATAAACACATTCGAATGAGGGGTCATATGCTATGATTTGGGGCAAAAATCGCAAAAAATAAGTGGCACCCACTTTCATTTCAGTTAAACCACCACTGATCCCAAATCGTACACAAACCTATTGTCGGGTGGTATGTAAAACCTTGTGTTTTATTACGTAGCACATTATGTTCTTCGAAGGTGAGAATGAGTTACACATTCAACCAGTACAGTGATCACAAAATTGGACACATAATTAGTGGCGTACCTAGGGTAGGACAGGCATGGCACGTACCATGTGCGCCACGTGAAGGGCTGCACCACTGAGCAGTTTCTATTAAAGTCAAACAAGCCATCCTCGAACAGTAAAAAAAAAAAAAATAATTTTCTTCAGATGTATGATCTGTCTTTGATTGGGGAGCGCGGTGGCTCAGTAGGTAGGGGTGCAGGCTGCAAGCCGAGAGGTCCTCAGTTCGAATCCCACCTGCGGCAACCGCGTTGTGTCCTTAGGCAAGACACTTCATCTCCATTGCCCGCGTGGGGGCACGGTGGCGTTGTGTACTAAGGCGTACTGAACGTCGATGGTGCATTTGTCTTCAACCAATGCTAACCCTGCTTGTGTGGAGTTAGTATGTTGGGGAGCTGACAGTTGCTCGCCGTTGCTCGGTGGTTCTCTCCGGGTACTGCGGCTTCCTCCACCCGTAACACTGTCACGGTCATGATTAGCCACTGTGCATAAATATGTGACCTTAAACACCAATAAATAAATAAATAATAAATAATCTGTCTTTGATTATCATGGGTGAGACGTACTTGGGTGGCCGGATTATTTCGTAACTAGAGTTCGTAACCGCCACGGTAGCCCCTGCCAAAGTGGCCAGGCCTTTACATTCATTTATTTTGGGCACACCATTTTGCTCTAATTTGGGCACATTAAAACCAGAAATAACAGTCTTGTCCTGTTATCTTTTATCGCCAATCCTTTCTTCGTTTTTCTATAGTCATATTATGATGGAAGTTATTCTAAAATGCAGAATAGGCACAGGGAATTTATATATTTTTCTTGATGCCTTCACACCTTCTCTAGTTTGGGCACACCTGTAAAAGGTGTGAAATTGGGGTAATCTAAAGGCCTGATAGTGGAAATCAGAAAATTCGTCCCTTGAGTTCCAATGTGTTCTATGTGCCAGTAGGCCAGTAGGCACATAGAACACATTGGAACTCGGGGGTCGAACTGGTGCATTATTTGTTATATCATAACAGAAAATAAAGCATGCCCCAGCACAGTGCAGGGCACAGGAGGTTTATTACAAATCACTTCAGTGATTTATTACTTGTACATATAAATGTTCTGTATCTGTAAGACACATATGATCCACCATATACATTCTGCTTGAAAACTGTAATAGGAGTTAGCCGGACAAACCACGTACCGTACAGGTGAAATTCAACAAGAAATTGACTTAGTTCCACAAACTGTAATTTTGTGAAATATTGCAAGCAATTAAAATCCTTACAATATGCACACCTCTGGTATATGTACAAACACCTCGTGAAAAGAAAAGCTCCTTGCTTGAATGTGTGAGAGGAGTTTGCCGGACAAACCACGTACCATACATGTGAAATTCTACAAAAACTTGACTAAGTTCAACAACCTGTAATTTTGTGAAATATTGAAGCAAATCTAAATCCTGACAATTTGCACACATCTAGTATATGTGCAAATATTCTGTGAAATGAAAAGCTCCTAGCTTGAAAAGTGTGAGAGGACTTTGCCGGACAAACCACGTTCCATACAGGTGAAATTCTACAAAAAATTAACTAAGTTCAACAGCCTGTAATTTTGTGAAATATTGCAGCAAATCAAATTCCTGACAATATGCACACCTCTGGTATACGTGCAAATATCCTGTGAAATAGAAAGGTTCTAGCTTGAAAAGTGTGAGAGGAGTTAGCCGGAAAACCAACGTAACTGAGATGCGGGCGGACGGACGGACGGACGGATAGAAGGACACGGGCGGAAAGAAGGACACGTGCGGAAGGAAGGACACGGACGAGCGAACAGGGGTAAAACAATATGTCACTGACTATTCGTTGCGGGGACATAAAAAAATAAAATACAGTGCTGGGAGCAACATGACCACAAACCTCATAGTACCACTGCTGAGCTTCAGTGCCAGTTGGCAGTCATACCATTCTCCTGTGCAAACTAGGGAGGTGGTGTTGCTTTTCCACCTTCTCTGTTTTTTACAACGCTGGTCATGCTTTTTGCGTCCCAATGGTGTTTCCGCCTATATAAATATCAACAACTAACGCGCGATCTCGCCGAGGCGAGATCGCACGTTAGTTGTAGCTATTTATTTTGGAGGACATTCTTTTAAGGTGGAAACAGCATGCCGTTCTATTCATATGTGTATGCCATAGGCACTACTTTCCGCAAATACGTCGTTGCACAGGATTTCGAGTGGGTTGCGATCCAGACGAAATTCTCCGACCCGCTTTATTCTCCACAACAATGTTGAATATCGCCTGTCGAAAAAAGAAAAGCGAGAACATTGAATATCGGGTGATTGTGCCGTTCGTTTTTCGTGATTCTGTCTTTATTTCGCAATATTTTATTTAGGAAATATATGTGAGTCAGAATCACGATCTAAACGAGGAAAGACCACTTTTGTGACCAGAGGACAGTAATTAATGAGATTTTAACCCTACACCTAACATGAGTAGAAGATACAGTACAGTCGTCGTGGACTGGTCGTAATCCATGCGTGGGCAATGATGTCCGCGAATGCGTTTACCACCCGGTACTCCATTAATTAAATTTTTGATGATTTTTCCTATAATTAGTGTTTGGAATCTAATATTCTTGTGTTCCTGGACATATTGCCCACCCGTGGAAAGTCATCAGTCCTCTGCGGCCATACTGTAACACTTGCCAAAAAAACTCTTGGACAACTAAAATTTTACAACTAAATAATCATCATTCAAATGATGTTTACAAAAACAATTCTTGTGATAATAAATTTCTTATTTGTGATAGTTTTTTAATCACATCCTGCCTTCTGAAATGATTTCACATTGCGTTTGGTGAATATTTTGCCATCTTAGTTGAAAATAGCCAAAATTTTCTTAGAAAAGGCATCATCCCTCATTTGATATGACACCGATACAATAAAAAACAAAGCTTTTTTTCCAACAGTATGACCAGTAATCCTTCTGTGGTGTCTCATAACACTGTTAACCCTTTACCCAACGTAGCGGCCAAAACCGGCCAGCGCTATTCTCAAAAATCGCCGATTAATTTTCAAAATATTTTCATTTTTTGTCTCAAAAACATAGGTTATGACCCCTCGTTGGAACGAGCTCGTCGAGCTCGTTCCAACGAGGGGTCATAACCCATGTTTTTGAGACAAAAAAATGAAAAAAATTAGTTATTCAAGAATTTTTTTTGCAAGTATCGTCTGCTTTTCATGTTAGGTAAAGGGTTAAAATGCCAAAAATCCCCAAATATTGATTCTGTTCTGCTCTCTGCAAGTCCCATAATTGCCCTTTCACAACTTTTGATCCAAACAAATGTCTCTAAAGAGATGAACCAGAAGGTTACTTCATAAAGATGAAGAGATGATGTTGATTGATGTTTAATAAATGTGAAGGAGTGGAGATGGCTGAGAGTCAACTGTCAATTATTGAAAATGGTAAATCAAGCAAATGAAAAGCAAAGAAGCACTTTGTCAGATGAAGAGATGGACACTCATAACAAGCAGTCACACATTTTGGTGCAGAAATAAGAATATTGACTGCCATACAAATTAAAAATGCAATGAGAAGAGCCACGACATGGCTTTCAAACAGAAAAACTCAGTGCACCATGCGTGTTGCAGTCCCAAGCAAATCATATGAAACAGTAAGTTTAAGGTATTAACACCAGTCTCGTGAAACAAGCTATGCAGTCTTGGCAAATGTTTTTCATGAGCTGAGTGGTCCAGTGTGGGGTGGGTAGTGAGATCAGAGATGGACTATTATTTCACAGCTGCTATTGCAATTTTGTGCTGTAACATAGCACATTTGTCAGCACTAGAACTGTACAACTATACTGGTTGCTATGCACAAATTTAAATTTGTCTTTTTATTATATATCATTTTTCCAATATTTTTCCCTCCTAAATGTGTTTCAAAAATGCTCCTGGTCTGTGTTTGCATGGAGATTTTTTTTTTGTTTTTTTTTTTTTGGGGGGGGGGGAAGTTTAGTGTCTCCGTCTACCCACAAAAACTATGAGGGGAAACAGTGGCTTACATAAATCTGTTCACAGGGCAGATTGTGCTGTTATTGAGCATTTCACGGAGATTTTTGTTTGTGTGTGAAAGTTAAATTTGGCCAAGATGAGAATTTGCTTGTATCAAAAGCCTTATTTTTATCGATATACAGCCTTTATTGCTGACTGTGGGGGCGCGGTGGCTCAGTTGATAGAGGTGCAGGCTGCAAGCCGAGAGGCCCTCGGTTCGAATCCCACCTGCGGCAACCGCGTTGTGTCCTTGGGCAAGACACTTGACACTTCACCCCGATTGCTCATGTGGGGGCACGGTGACGCTGTGTACTAAGGCGTACTGCACGTCGATGGTGCATCTGTCTTCAACCAATGCTAACCCTGCTTGTGTGGAGTTGGTATGTTGGGGAGCTGGCAGTTTCTCGCCGTTGCTCGGTGGTTCTCTCCGGGTACTCCGGCTTCCTCCACCCGTCAAACTGTCACGGTCATGGTTAGCCATTGCGCAGAAATATGTGACCTTAAATACCAATAAATAAATAAATAATAATATTGCTGACTGTGACAAAAGCATAATTTTTCAAAACAATAAAATAGTATTGTATGGTGTGTGGCCTCCCAATGATCATCTAAAATGAAAGAATCTCCAATAATGATAATTAACCCCCTGCACACTGATGTCAAAATATCCATATTTCAAGCAGCCATTTTTCCCATAATGCAACTGGGAATTTAACCAATTCAATCTTGTTTGACAGAGCTCAATGAGCTCTGTCAAACAAGATTGAATTGGTTAAATTTCTAGTTGCATTATGGAAAAAAATTGCTCCTTGAACTTTAGATATTTCGACATCAGTGTGCAGGGGGTTAAATCAGATATGAATGACAAAAGGTGTATTTTCTATGGGTATAACACAGTATCATTATACCATTCGTGTGAAAAAAATGATGACATCACTTTAATTTGAATTTTCTCCCACCAAAAACACACCGATAGTCAATTGTATTTTTAGGCCCAAACTTCATCAGATCACACCTTATTTTTACTCGGCAATATTCCGCAACGATGCAAGACTTCAGTACAATGCTTCATGGGTTTTTAAAAATAATATTTTTCTCCGGGCTATCGAGTTTCGACGATTGCATCATTTTCGTAAGCATAGTGCTGGCCCATTAGATCGTTATGCAAAGTAAAATGTTAAGACTTTGTTGTTCACAAATTGTTTGCATTCTGGATAGAGCTCAATTCGATATGCAGTGAACCATAACTGAACATCAACACCAGATTTTTTTAGCTTGAAAAGGTGTGCTTGTGGTGAGGTCTGAAGGCTGTTTTTTTTTTTTTTTTTGGGGGGGGGGGGTGAGGGAGTAAATATACGTGGAAAAGGGTAGAAGGTACAAAACCCACTGGCCGTTGTGCTACGCGGGTCTTGTTCGACACTAAAACATCAATGTTATCGTTCCATTTGCATTGATTTAAGCAGAATTGACTGAGTACTGGCGAAACGAGATGTGGTATTTCGAGTGAAGCCATGCACACGGTGGGTAACATGAATTAAGAGCTGTAATACCCGATTCCGACTTTTGGGTGTCCAGCATTACCAATTTGGAATACCGGTTATTAAATAAGATGCAACGTCATGATCACCGAGTGCATATTTTATTTATTCACAAATGTCAAAGATGTCTCGAGTTTTTTAACGAGAATCCCGACTGATCTAATATTCCAGCTACATCATCAAGGCATGCCTTCAACGAAGGCATGCCTTGATGATGAGGCTGCAATATCTGATCAATCGGGACTTACAGTACGACCGCGGTTGACTGGCCACTTTCCACGGGTGGGCAATAGTTCCACAGATGCAAATAATATTAGATTCCAAACACTAATTATAGGAATAATCATAAAAAATTTAATTGATGAAGCACGGGTGCAACCCACTGCTTCATGAATTAAAATTTCGCTGACTATGGTTATTATTACCCGGGAAACGCATGCGTGGACATCACAGTCCACTCGTGGGTTATAACCAATCTACGGAGACTGTTCTGTTAGACATCATAGTCGTAACAAATTTGGTTCACACTGCTCCCAGGGGGCGCGGTGGCTCAGTTGGTAGAGGTGCAGGCTGCAAGCCGAGAGGTCCTCGGTTCGAATCCCACCTGCGTCAACCGCGTTGTGTCCTTGGGCAAGACACTTCACCCCCATTGCCCACGTGGGGGCACGGTGACGTTGTGTACTAAGGCGTACTGCACGTCGATGATGCACCTGTCTTCCACCAATGCTAATCCTGCTTGTCTGGAGTTAGTATGTTGGGGAGCTGACAGTTGCTCGCCGTTGCTCGGTGGTTCTCTCCGGGTACTCCGGCTTCCTCCACCCGTAAAACTATCGTGGTCATAATTAGCCATTGTGCAGAAATATGTGACCTTAAACACCAACAAATAATAATAAATAATAAATTTACACTGCTCCCTCCCTCCAATCGGTCAGCTTCGCGACGCCCCTGACTATTCGAGCTGACAGTTTGAATAACTACAAAAGACTCTCACTTACCTTAAAGACATTCGATCAGTGTTTTTTATGTCACCCAGCAGTCATCAGAATGCGATATGAAATTCTTCTGGCACATTTAAAGTATAAATTATGTAATTTGATTTCCACGGCAATGTAAGAAACAACATTCCAAGATCACGTGTGCTTTATTGGAAGATAAATGGGTAATAATTTATGGATAAACAGAACATTTCAGGCTACCATTCAACATGCATCTCACATTCAACCACTATATCGAATCTTTTTCTCATTCTGCTTTGAAACGATCAGCTGGTGGGCTAATTGTTCAGTAGGTATGTGTCATACCTGGTAAATCGATGGACAAATAATGGACTAACCCGGTAACATAAGCAATCAATATCGTCACAATTACAGTGTCTCCTAGATAAAAACAGGTTTGAACGAACGCAGCTCCCACATCAATATTGAATACTTTGTGCTATTAAAAGAGAGCGTTCTACAATCTTCCACAAAAGATCTCAACATTGTTTTCAGGTCGAAACTTATCATAAAGGGTTAACAGGAAAGTCTGCATTTAGTTATTGGCAATTCGACATTTGCTGCTTGTCTCCATGCCAATATCCACAACTGCAGCTGCAAGTGTCTTCAAACTCCAAAAAGATCAATGGAACATCTCCGACTATTGTTTCTTCAATTGATTAACTATACTATTTCCGGCTCCTGTAATCCATTCACGAACAACGCGTGTCCCGTCTCATTTCCATATTAGGAACATAAGTTTCTTTCATCGTTTCTTGGAAAGCTCTCAACGAGAGCTTTCCAAAAATGATGTAAGAGATAACATTATCAATGAAACAAACATGGCAGATATTCCAAAAGTCTGTCCTACAAACGTGACTGAAACTGTGGAAAATGACAAGTACTTTTGGCATACCACGTTAAGGAACATTACAAATACAACAACAAATTCTGAAGGGATTTCAAGACATTGGCAACTGAGAAACTATAGGATATGCAAATTAGACCTTTTTGGCGACTTCAGTTAGACACCAATATGAACCTCGGAGGTTAAATTTCTACATAGACGATCGGATGAAGCTCTTATTCAACAAGGAGTGTAGCCAAAAATTTCAAAGGTGTAGTAGGAAGCATCATAGAAAGGGTTGAAGTCACGCGCTGACCACAAACAATCACAGCTTCCGCAGCCAAAAGATATTGGAAGCCCCTGCTTAGTACAGTAGCTGAAGTCTGTTCCCGCCTTCTGTAATCGCAATGAAGGGAGAACTCGAAATAGACCCTTGTCGTTGGTGTGTGTGGGGTTGGAGGGTGGGAGAGAAAAGTTTCTTGCCAGAATCATCAACGTATAGTCTGAGATATTCTGAGGGAAAATACATCGAGAGACACTACTATTTGTACACTTTATGTAGTCTGTGGTGCAAAAAGTGGCGGGTCATTGGTTGGGGGCCTCAAGGCCCTGGTATTCTGAATCAGTATAAAACCACTACACGTAAACTAGAGGCCAGCCACCACTGTTTACGATTCAAACTTAATCCCTGAACACTGATGTCAAATTCCGAAACATCAAGCCACTTTTATTTCCGTAATGTATCAAGATATTTAACCAATTCAGTCTTGTTTGACAGAGCTCAGTGAGCTCTGTCATACAAGATTGAATTAGTTATATTTCTATTTGAATAATGTGGAAAATTGGGAGCGCGGTGGCTCAGTGGTAGACTGTTGGACTTCTATGCTAGTGGTCCCAAGTTCAATCCCCGTCCGGAACGACCCGCGTTGTGTCCTTGGGCAAGACGCTTTATCCCGGTTGCCTACATGGGGGCACGATGACACCGTGTACTAGGGCTTACTTCACGTCGATGGTGCACATGTCTACAACCGCTGTAAATCTGCTTCAGCGGTGCTCGAACAGAGTTAGAATGTTGAGGAGTTGACAGTTGCTCGTCGGTGGTTCTCCCCGGGCACTCCGGCTTCCTCCACCCTTAAAACTGTCACGGTCACGATTAGCCATTGTGCATAAGTATGTGACCTTAAACACCAATAAATAAATAAATGGAAAAAGTTGTGGGTTTAATATTTTAATACATCGACATTAGTATGCAGAGGGTTTTAAATACTTTAATAGTTTCAGAAACAGAAAAAGAAACTGTGCTAAAAATGATAACTCAAACATATTGAGCTTGTAAAACACAAACTGGAAGATATTGTCAAAATATATGTAATAAACAGATTTATTTATTTATTGATGTTTAAGGTCACATATTTATGCACAATGGCTAACCCTGACCGTGACAGTTTTACGGGTGGAGGGAGCCGGAGTACCCGGAGAGAACCACCGAGCAACGACGAGCAGCTGCCAGCTCCCCAACATCGTAACTCCGCACTGCAGCACAGGCAGGGTTAGATTGGTTGAAGACATACGTACCATCGACGTGCAGTACGCCTTAGTACACAGCGTCATCGTGCCCCCACGCGGGCAATGGAGATGAAGTGTCTTGCCCAAGGACACAACGCGGTTGCCGCAGTTGGGATTCGAACCGAGGACCTCTCGGCTTGCAGCCTGCATCTCTACCTACTGAGCCATCGCGCTCTCTAATAAACAGATACCAGAACACGAAACATGTGGCCTTGATATCTGTTTATTGGGAGAAATATGGACATTATTTTTCAGCGTAGTATGAAACTGTCATTCTACAATCTCACATTACATATTTTGGGAGTTATCAGAAAGACCCATGTCGTATAGCGATAGCTTCTGTATTTACTAGTATGTCTACAATTTATTTATTTATTTATTTATTTATTTATTTATTGGAGTTTAAGGACACGTTCGACAGCCAGGGTCACCTCTTGACGGACCGCTTTACGGGTGGATGGAGCAGGGGTACCCGGAGAGAACCACCGAGCAACTGTCAGACTCCCCAACGTACCAACTCCACACAAACAGGGTCAGTATTCGTTGGACAGGTGCACCATCGATGTGCAGTACGCCTTGTTACACAGCGCCACCGTGCCCCCGCGTGGACACTCGAGATTAAGTGCCTTGCCCAAGGACACAACGCACTTGCACCTGGCGGCGATCGAACCGTGAACCTTTCGGTTTGAAGCCACCGCGCTCCCAGTTACAATTAATAGCTCCTCAATACCGCTGTAGTTTGCTGATCAATTTTGGCTCGTCGGGGATCCCAATTCATGTCCATGCTGGTCTCATTATGGATACAAACACTCACTCGCGTGACGTCAATGGAGTGAACAGATGTTCGAGAAGGCAATTTTAAAAACTCGAAATGAATGCAATTTAAAAAGAAAAAGCGCTCAATATTTATCAGTCGGGACTTGAGACATCACAGTCGGGACAAATCAGGTTTGCAACCCCTCCCTCCCTCCCTCTCCCACCCAATCCGTCATCTTCGAAATGTCCCTGAAGAAGTCAATGTACTAAAAACGAGATACGCAAAAAATTGATTTAGACCTCCCGCAATTGTAAGATATTAACAACGTGATTATTTTTTAAAACATTTTTGGTGTTTTAATGAATTAGCCGGTTAGTAATAGTATTTTTTTTAGATTTATATTTTTTTTTGGTATTTTTGTTTTTGTTTTGTATTTTTTTTGTTTTTGTTTTTGCTGTTGCTTTTTTCTATTTTGGTGCCTCTTTTTGCTTTTGTGCGTTTTTTTTCATTTGTTTGGGGGTGGGGGTGGGGGTGGGAGGGTTGCCTGTGTATTTTTCTATTTTTTTTTTTTGGTTTGTTCAATTTGCATTCCAGGTAACATATTATATTTTTTTAAATATCCATTGTCAAAAATAATACAGAATTTATTACAACAATCAATAAACCAGAGAGGCCACATTCTGTCTCCTTGACTAGACTAGATTAGCCACATCAATCGTGGCGCCTACAGCGTTTTGTTTAATGTTGTTGATATGATACTGTCAACTCGACGAAATGCGACGACCTGGATCGATTAATTGTGTAACAGTCTTTTTCTGTCATCACAGCTTCTGGCTTCAAAATAACACACCTTGACTTGTAAAAAGATCAAAGACATTGCTAATATCATCTGTTTCTGTGGTGTGAATACATGTAGAAGAAATCTGCTGAAGCGTTATCTTTTCTCGAAACGTTATAAATGGGTGATGGGGAGCCCAGACTCCATGCCTTCGGCCTTTCCCTCTTGGGCCTTTATTTATTACACGCCTGTATATGAAATCCTCACCAACAGCAACACTAAACCATGCGGAAAATGAAAATCTGTTCCGCACGAATGTGCGGAACGGAAATCGTTGACAGACTATTTTTAAATAGAAGCGACACTTCACTGGAATTTTCTACAAATCTGCCTTTTGTAATATGTATGTGCTCGTTAGAGAATACAAAAGTCCCCGCGTCGGGGAACACCATACCCCTCCCGCCCCCTGTCAGGGAGATTCCGGCGCCAACACTGATAAATACGACTTTAACTCTCAGTCTAGTAATACAGCTAGTGTGCTGATACTGGCGATCCTGATGAAATTGGGGAGAAATGTATAATCTGAGCCGTTGTTTCAAGTCAAGTGACAGACGGCACTTGATTAGAAACACCCGGTAGACTATAGGTCCGGAGCAGAATGTTCGAAATAACTCCCTATAACTATTTTCAAGACTGGTACTTGTTAACCCTTTACCCAACGAATCGGCCACATCCGCCTGCGTAATGTGCAAATTCAGCAGCTGAAAAAATATCAATTTTGAAAAAAATTCAACAAAACGATAGCATGTGACCCCTCTTTGGAACGAGCTCATCGAGCTCGTTCCAATGAGGAGTCACATGATATAATTTTTTTTTAATATTTTGAACAATTTTTAAAAAAAATGATATTTAAAATAATAGATTTTGATATCGTCTGCGTTGGGTAAAGGGTTAAACAAGAGCTGTATTTGCAAGTTCTGGCAAGGCAAGAATACGCTCAGCGAAGAAATCGTTAAAAAATTCTATGCAACGTGACTTTACCCATAAAATGAATCGTGAAAATCTTCGTATTGGTCTTAGATATTTAGTTATTAGTTGAATCTGCAGCTGAATCTGCAATGAGAAGAATATTCATGAAACAACTGAACACACTGTTAAATCAAACACAAAATGTCACCAAATATCATTTTCCGACTTCTTGTCCCTGTTATTTATTTATTTATATATTTTGAAACACTTGTGCTGTCACCATATAGAATGCGTTATCAATGTTTTATATCATGCTCACCTATGTTACTATCTTTGAATAGTCCGTATGTTAAATTGTAGCTTTTAACCCCACTACCGGTGTAAAACTTCTACTGCGGTTAAAAAAAAATTACACCTACAATAGGAAGCACATCCAACTTGCGCTTTGACATGACCCAATTTGCCGCCTTCGAAACCTTCACACTTCGCCATGTTTCATTCAAACATACGACGTTTTGCGGTACTATCTACTACGTGCAATGACTAATGCAGTTTAAAATACCTACAATTAAATATTTAAAATAAATTTAAGAATTGTTAATAAGAATTTGATTGAAAAAGCAAGGTAAATTCAATCAACTTTGACGATGTGTCTTGCTGTTAATCAAGTATTCACGTGCAACTAGTGACACTGCCCACAGGCGCAGATGTAAATAAAACAAAGCCATGTTTTTCTCCATTTTAAGTGACAAATTCGATTATTTATTTAGAGCATGATATAAATAAAACAAATAGGCACTAGGACCGGTAATCAGATTTAAACCAGTCGTAGAATAAGGGTTTTAACCACTCGGCAGAGCCTCGTGGTTAAAACACTTATCCTACTCGTGGTTTAAATCTTATTACCAGTCCTTGTACCTATTTTTGCTATATTTTTTCACCATTTAAAAGTTTACTTGAACCCCAAGAGTTTTTTTCGGAGTGTTTTGTCCGTTTTATTTATTTATTTATTTATTTATTTATTTATTTATTTATTTATTTATTTATTTATTTATTTATTTATTTATTTTTATTTTGGGGCGGGGTGGAGGGGACTGAATGCGTTGAAGCCCATAAGCGTCTTCTCGATGCTTTGTACACCCGTAAGTTTAATAATATGGCTTGTGCATAAAACGTTTGAATGATTTTAATATTTAAATAAATATTTAACTACTTGAAATCATTTTCCATTGAAAACGCGATGATCGTTTTAGTGCTAAGAGGCCAATCGATAATGTTGCTTTTGAAAATAAAATTAGCTGGCCATGCGTTGAAGTTCTTGCAATAACAATATGAAGAACATTTCGACGAATTACTTACGTTGTCTTCCCACTAGACCAATTACCTTTAGACCAATTCCCTTTATTCCAATAACCAAAAGACCATTTCCCTTTAGACCAACTACATACTTTTATTGATGAAGGGTTGATTAAGGATAAATAGGAAAACATTTATTTATAAAAATCTGCCCAACATCTATAAAATATCGACAAGCCAGAGAATGAGCAGACTATTATCTGAAAAATGAGGTCCCCAGAGGGTGAATTTGGTGTGGACCTCAACCTGAATCAAGATCTCAAACATAAACATAAAGAGGTACCCACAGGATAAACTGGCCCACTGAATGGGATAGCATCAGCGAATTCAACCTCTGGGGACCTCATTCTGCAAATGACAGACTGCTTATTTTCAGGCTTGAATTCAATAACATTAAATGCATTTATAAATATTTATAAATATATCAAATTATTGATATAGAATTATTTTTAAAGTAGAACACACCAGTTGGTCTAAAGGGAATTGGTCTTTTGGGAATTGGCCTCGTGGGAATTGGTCTAAAGGGAACTGGTCTTGTGGGAATGAACCTTACGTACACAATGCCACACCAACGTGAATTTAATTTTTTTTCAATGTTGAATCGTCGCGCCAAGGAAGATCTGGTTCTTGCTGCAGCTTAGATGGGGCCATGCAGCCGCCCACTCGGTATACTCCCTAACCCACCCCCGCACGATCACTGCATAAATGTTGAACCCTTTACCAAACGCAACGGAAAAAAGCTGTCAGCGCTATTCACAAACGCAGCCTTTCGAACTTTATTATCTCTTCATTTTTTCTCGAAAAAGTAGCTTATGACCCCATTGGTACGAGCCCGTTGAACTCGTTTCAATTTGGAGTCATGGGCTATATTTTCTAGGCAAAAATGAAATTTTAGTTGTTCTCGAAAACGTTTCTAGTGTCGTCTGCTATATTCGTGACGGTAAAAGACATTATACTACGGACAACAACCCAAACGGAGAAACCTGCCCCCATTCGCTTTCCCATTAACCAAAATCTGATAAAAGAAATCACGACCCTTTCAAATTCAAGGCTCAGCATGAGTGTGTTTGTTTGTTTGTTAACTGTGGTTTAACCATACTTTGAACAGTCATGATTATATCGTGCAGTACAATTTCACGGGTTGAGAACGGAGAGAAACGCCGTGCAACGGCGAGCAATTGTCATACTCTCCAACTTAGATATCCGTCAAAAGCAAGGTTCTCAGCGGCTGAAGACAAATCGACGTGCAATACGCATTAGTACCCAGGGCAACCGCACCCCCGCGTGGGAAATCGAGATTAAGTATCTTGTAGAAGGACAAAGCGGAAATGACGCGGGTCAGGATCGTTCCGTCGACATTTTGGTTTAAAAATCAATACTCTAACCAATGAGGCACTGTTCACCCAGCATGACGGCGCATGTGGATATTATACTGGACGACTGAATGCCCAAAGGGTGTTTTTTCCTCTACAGTAATACTGTGTCTGCATGATTACACAGCAAATTTAGAAAGCATGCAAATGTGTCAATAGACAGACCTCCAGGTAATGTATTAATGTGGCGATCACACCATCGCAAACGATTCTCTAGTCTGTCTATCGTACACGTATTTCTGTGCGATTCACATCGTTGCAAGATCACACTATATGTACGTTTCCATGGCGCCAAAGCTCTCCGTAAGGAGCACGTATAAATTTTAATATCATGAAAATGAGACCAAGGCACGGTTGAACCCCTGCATATAGGAGAGGGGGCATTTTGCTATGATTTGATAAAATTATCTTAAATTTCAATAAAAATTTGAATTGAAAAATTAAAATATTGGGGGCGGCAGTGACGCAGACGTTAAACCACGTGAAAATTAATCATCTACAAAAAAATTCATCAGTTCACTACCATACTGGGGAAAATATAAGACACTAGTAACAAAGATGCACACCTTCCTTCTACATAGCACTTCAAGGAATCAGAAATATGACGTAGTACATGCGCACTTGTGTAGTTTTTGATACTTTGATTTGACCTTGACCTTCTAAATATTGAAAAAATCGTACACGATTATATTCGGTCCGTCACAAAAATGGAGCGCCGTATACGAAATTTTATCGTACACGTAGGTGTAACCACCGCAACGGAAATCTAGAGTTTTCATTTCAATCCGATGACGTACAAGACTGTCGTATAAAAAATCAGATGCTTGACGTACGATGGTGTGACCGCCACCTAAATACCAATCAAATCAGCTGCATCCGTTTAATGATTTACGCCTAAGTTAGTCGTTTCGGTCTACTCTACTTCAACCATCTTCAAACAATTACTTAGTTGCTTGTCATGAGCTGGCCATAAAAAGCCAATTTTCCGTTTGCAACTATTAATAAACGAAAACAACAGACAGCTTCAAAGGAAACTTCGCGTTATTTTCCACTGATGTCATAGGTGTTTTGTCACCAATTACATGTTTCTTAATTGGACCTTTCTCGCTCGTTTAATAATTTCAGGGGAGATAACTATCGATTTTCATGACGAGATAAGGCAGGGATGTGTGAACCCCTCAAATCCCCCTTCTCTCCCTCACGCACACTTTCTTTGAGCCTCGGCGCATCTGAAAAGGCATAATATGGCCATATTTAAATACAAATTTCTTTCTATCTTCTCATCGTGTAAAAGTGTGTTTGATTTTTCAAAAAGGAACCAAACTTCATCAGTATCATTATCTGCTCTGAATGGTGATAGAATGACTTGATGTTCGCTTCGTTGAACATCAGATGACGCGTACAGTGTTCATCTAAAGATTTCGGAACGATATTGTAAGGAATACGGTTAATATTTGAATCTGCCCTCCATAGACAATGGCACCTCGAATTTTCATAATAAATCGGAGAATCGTCGCTCGTATCCCACTTTCCACTGAACAGCATCTTGTCCGACTAAATGTTTTTCGGCCTTTTTTGTGACTTTCCCAGTTATTATGAACAAACCATGTACATTCAACGGTCGTGTAATACACCACTGTAAAGCTTAATCATTCCCCTTTCCACGGACACCGGGTACTGAAGGATACGTTATGTGAATCAAATTTGAGGGGGTATAATGAAGATGAGTGCTATCGTTTTCGAAAAGCGAATTGTGTAACTTGTTAATATTTATGTACCATTATGGGGGCACGTCAGCATCGATTCAAAAATGCAATCAAATATTATTTTTCTTTCGATTTCACAGCTTGTGCCGAGTATCTGTGATTGACAGGTATGAAGTTACATTGCGATAGTTTCACAGAATTACCAGTTATTCATTTTTATACACCATCGCTCCAAACACACGTTTCATATTAAATCCCGTTCATTTTTAACCTTTAAATATGTGGAAATTCCATTCTAAAATTACTCCCCGTTCAAAAAATAAAATCTCAGGCACCGTTATGCGGGCACAAACTTTTACTGACGTTCCAATGTTCTACATTTAAGAATAATCTTTCCTGGAATTTCGGAAATCTTTGCGTGCGGCCTTCAAAATTTAGCCAAATAATATTAGTTACACAGTAACGAATATATCTTATCGACTGCTGCATCGATGCACAGAACTAATAACAACAGCGATCAAAATTAAATGAGAGAATTCTCATAATGTGTTTACGTGTCTTTCTTTGCCTTATTACAATTTATGGGAGAGTGCCTACAGACACTCTCCCATAAATTGTAACAAGGCAAATTCATACATACCAAACAGTTTCATTTCGAAGGTAACATGACACACATCCACAGTAAATGAAACCTTTTAAGTTGCCTAACCTGCACTTCAGACCAAATATGGGCTTCCAACACTCAATGTTTGAACTTGAAGCGTTTATCGGCTGCCGCCATTTTGAATAATCAATGATCAAAGGGGAGATTACCCATAGCTGCCAGCGTATATTGATGTTGACAGGCAGTAAATGTTTTTTTGTGTGTTTTCTGCATGTGACATCTTTGAACCAATGAAATTCCCAGATACTGGTAGGAGGTAAGATATGTTGGAAGATATAGCTGGGTGACATGCTTATTATCCTAGTCGTGTTCAAAGAGATTAAAGCTCATACAGCCTACGTTTGATAAGCAAAGGAGCCAATATTCAATGAAAGTAGTAGAGTAAAACTATTTTCTCATAAAGCTTCTAATTTTAGAAGCGCCTATGGATTTCCTGGAATTGTTTCATAGGGCTAGAATAAATCAAGCTCAATCTAGTCCAGTGTACACAATCCAAGTAAACAAATGTCAATCACCGTAAATAAAATAATGACCTGGAATTGAGTAATTTATTAATTACGTCTTTTGGGAAAATTCAAAATCGATACAAAATGGTCATACAAAAGTTTAACCATTTGGAAATGATATAATTGTTAACCCTTTTAACAGTCGTGGCGTCTTCCAAGTCAGTTCAATGGTAGCAAGTGGAAGAGTCCATATCCATTATTTGAGTGTAGACGAATTAATATTTTCAACGTGCAGCCCCAGGGCTGCACGTTGCAAATATTAATTAGCCTATCCTAAACATCCACTTAGCAGTCATCCTTCTTAATGACATTATGACGTATCTTGGACCTGGCCGTAAAATAGGCCACTCGGGTTCAAGTGGTTACAGAGTAGCTTAGTAATTAGCACAGAGCAGTTTGAGATTATAATTTCCCTCAATCCCAAGTTTTGCTTTCCATTAGAAAATTCCAAGTTGTTTTTTCTGACTTGGTTCAGTGGGAAGACAGTTCTAATTCAGTTGGAAGTTAGTAATCTAACACTAGAGAAGCCAAGGGGGCGCGGTGGCTCATTTGGTAGAGGTGCAGGCTGCAAGCCGAGAGGTCCTGGGTTCGGATCCTACCTGCGGCAACCGCGTTGTGTCCTTGGGCAAGACACTTCACCCCATTGCCCACGTGGGGGCACGGTGGCGTTGTGTACTAAGGCGTACTGCACGTCGATGGTGCACCTGTCTTCAACCAATGCTAACCCTGCTTGTGTGGAGTTGGTATGTTGGGGAGCTGACAGTTGCTCGCCGTTGCTCGGTGGTTCTCTCCGGGTACTCCGGCTTCCTCCACCCGTAAAACTGTCACGGTCATGGTTAGCCATTGTGCAGAACTATGTGACCTTAAACACCAATAAATAAATAATAATACTAGAGAAGCCTTAATTACTCATCACGTTCATTACAAAAATAACTTACCAGAACACCTCATCTTGTAAATAGCCATAATCGTTGTACCTTCAAATTTATTTATTCCGACTGATGAATCAAACCAAAATAGAGGGAATAAACATTGTTTCTTCCCTTAAAGGAAATAAAAATTATTCTTCAAGTTAAAACATTCTCCTTTCATTCCTTTCATTCTTGGTGCAGTCATGCTGCTACAATCTATACTCCACTTGTACGTATAAATTTCCCAACTCCTTCTTTCCCCATTTTCACCTCAGATTCACCTATGTGGTAGGATATGTTACCCTTAGGGACCACCAACCTGTAACATAAGTATGGCGAGACTACCAGGATACAAGTTTATGGAAGTTTACTCTTCGATTGTATCTGGTGATTCGAATCCCACCTGCGGCAACCGCGTTGTGTCCTTGGGCAAGACACTTCACCCCGATTGCCTACATGGGGGCACGATGACGCTGTGTACTGAGGCGTACTGCACGTCGATGGTGCGCATGTCTTCAACCAATCTAACCCTGCCTGTGCTGCGGTGCAGAGTTCAGAGTTACGATGTTGGAGAGCTGACAGCTGCTCGTCGTTGCTCGGTGGTTCTCTCCGAGTACTCCGGCTTCCTCCACCCGTAAAACTGTCACGGTCACGATTAGCCATTGTGCATAATTATGTGACCTTAAACACCAATAAATAAATATAATATGTATCTGGTGATACGAATCTGTTTGCATAATTGACAGATGAAATAATAATAATGGGGAAAAGTAAGAAAATTAAAGTGTCCCCCATGTTGATAGTGGTACAGAGTAGGATGCTAAGAGGTACAATGAAGAAAATGAAAATGAAATACAAGCAGAAATTAATTTAACCCTTTACCCAACGTAACGGCCAAAACCGGCCAAGGCTATTCTCAAAAATCGCCAATTAATTTTCATTATTTTTTCATTTTTTGTCTCAAAAACATAGGTTATGGCCCCTCGTTGGAACGAGCTCGACGAAATCCAACAGCCTGGTCTTGAAAATAAAGATCGCAGTGTTAATGGGGGAATGGATAAAGCTATATGTCCAGCTAATAAAGATCGCATGAACTTAGAAATGCGAGCCACTGGAACATGTAGGAACGAAAATGATCGCATGACAATTGGAATGTTGTAGGGGAGCATCTGATATTTCACTGAATATTATCCACAGTATTTTTGGGGAAGATAGTTTTTGATTTTAATTTTATTGGCGCATCTGACACTGACTGATTTTTTACAACAAACTTACGTAGAATTTTCCATCGCAAAGACAATAAAGGGGCACACCTTCAGCTCCTGGCACCAGAGAATTTGTGTCAGGACGTTATGAAGTCCATGCATCAAAATATTTTGCCTGGTCATTTGGGAAATAAAAGACAATATAAAGAAAACGCTGCAATACTTTTTTTCCGGAACGGAATACAAGAGGACACACAATGTGAGGAGTGTGGAAGAAATAAACCACAGACAGCACCACTTGGAAACTAGAGCTGAAACTGTTAAATGGTTTTCTTGATCGATTAATCACATGGATAAACCTTGGTTGACCGATTAATCACTTGCCCTTGTAGGTAGCTGAATAAATGCCGTACCGTTGATGATTTATAGCATTAAAGCTTTGCCCAACGTAAAGGACAAAAATCGGCCAGCTCTACATACAAAAATATCCATTCAAATTTTATTATGTTTTCAATTTTTGTCTCAAAAACATAGCTTGTGGTCCCTCCTCGAAACGAGCTCGTTCCAATGAGGGATCATAAGCTATGTTTTTGAGACAAAAATTGAAAATTTTTAGTAATTCACGAATCTATTTTGCAAGTGTCGTCTGCTTCCCGCATTGGGTAAAGGTTAACTTGAGAATGACCAGTTCCAGCTACTGATGATACAGTATAATGATAATGCAAGTGAACAAGTATGTCATCACGTAACTTGCATGCTTTACTCTGTCTCATATAATTGATGTGAGTCAGCGTGACAATGTTTGCCTGTTTTGGAGTTCCTTTGTTTACCCAGAAAATGCAGTAGTTCAAAAGTAACGGTTAATCGATCAATTACTTTTTTGATCGATCAAGACGTTAATCATTGGTTAATCGATTAATCGGTTAACCGTTTAAACTCTATAGGAAACATGTAGGTTGGATCGCGACTAGATAGATTGGCAACCGATATCTTGGGACCTCTATCATTAATGCTTTCAAACAATAGATATGTCCTTCTAGTTACAGACAACTTCACTAAATGGGTAACTGTTTTTGCTGTAGCACACCAAACAGCTGAAACATGCGCGAATAAAATACTAAATGTAGTAATATGCAGATGTGGATGTTCTCTAACCCATCATTCAGATCGAGGCATAAATTATGAAAGTGAATTTTATTTCAAGAGTTTTGCAAACTACTTGAAATAAGGAACACCCACACAACTCCACATAACTCCAAGTGCAATGGTCAAGTGGAAAGATTTAACCGAACACTGTTAAGGATGATAGAAGCCTACTTAAAGGGGGGGGGGGGGGGTCAGGAAACAAACTGGGACTTGGAGCTTGGTTGTTTAGAAGCAGCATGACTCGACTGGGGTAACTCCCTATCTACTCGTCCAATGTAGACTCCCACCTGAGATCATATTCGGCAGTAGAACAATATGAGATGGAGAGATAACCACTTATGGTAAATATGTAGACCCACTCAAGGAAAGAATGAAAAAGGCCCACAGTATCGCCAGAATCCATTTGAACAAGACCGACAAAAGACACAAAGATCTATATGATGCAAACCTCTCTTTGAATCAATACAATACTGGTGACCTACTTTGGTTTCTGACTGAGAAACGAAAAAAGAATGCATGCCCTAAACTACAGGCTTTATATACAAATCCTTGTTTAATTTTGCAGAAAATATATGAATTAGGTTAAAGGATTCAACTGAATGAGCAAGGTAGGCAAAATGTAGTACACAGGGGCGGCGGAGCCGGTGGGACACAGGCGGCACGTCCCCCAACCCCAACCCCCACCCCACTTTTTGCACCAATTATAGGTACCCTAACGGCATTTTCCGACATAACATACACAACTCCTATGGTCACTACACATCAACTATACATATATGACCACATTGATTTTCAGGATTTTATTGAATAAAAATAGAAAACTCCAAATGGAGTGTAATATTTCAAAGGACGGTTTCAAAGTTATTATTAGTCCTTTGAACCCGAGAGGACGCTTTTCCGGCCCATTAACATGATACTTTATAAATAAATTCATTAAGTATGATAGCTGGTAAGTGAATGTGTGGGGAAGGCCAATCAATATGTTCAATGTGTACCCCTGAGTCTGCACGTTGAAAATATTAATCGGTCTGTCCACAAATAATGAATATGGCCTCTTCCAATTGCTGGCATTGAATTGATATGGAATATACCACTAGGGTTCTAAGGGTTATGTTAAAACAAAACAAAATGGATACGCTAAGGGTAGTGTCTTAAATAAAGTGGGTTCAAGGGTGAGGGGTAGCGTATATAAATTTATATATTTTGCATGAATACACCGCCCCACCACCATTGACACCCACCACCCCCCCCCCCCCCCCCCACCGAAGTAAAATTATCCTATTATTTAAGTCGACCAATGGGCACAAACCAATACTTTACTAAATTGTCACCACAGCAGTCAGAGAAGGTATGGCGAGATCGATACCATGCAGAGCAATTGGGAGACGAACAATCACATCAGTATTTCATATTTATTTATTGGGGTTTAAGGTCACATACTTTTGTACAATGGTTAGTCGTGACCGTGACACTTTTACGAGTGGAGGTAGCCGGAGTACCAGGAGAGGACATCCATCGAGCAACGACGAGCAACTGTCAGCTCCTCAACATTGTAACTCTGTTCAAGCTCTGCTCAAGCAGGGTTACAGTGGTTGAAGACTTGTGCACCATCGACGTGCAGTACGCCTTAGTACACGGCCTCATCGTATCCCCATGTAGGAAACCGGGATAAAGTGCCTTACCCGAGGACACAACGCGGGTCGTCCCGGACGAATCACACCAGTAACAGTCACCACAACAAAGGCAACCACTACAACAGCCACATCAAGACTCAACCTTAAAAGAAAGTGGATGTAGAGAACATCTTTGTGCAAATAATGCCTCAAACAGAGGAGATTTCAGATTTTAACCCTTTGAGACATTAATTATTCAGTTTCTTCAACGTTTTTCAAAATGTGACTTCAAACGTCGGAAAGTACAAATAACAAGAAATTTTTCACATCAGTGATTTTCTGGTTGAGGGCTAGATTATTTTTGGTGGTCTGAATTTGTTTATATCAACTTGTTTTATTACAAATTATGGGAGACAGGCACTCTCCAATAATTCGTAATAAAACAAATTTATATAAACAAAATATTATTTGTGTTTGAGTGAATATGCAATATAAGCAAGGAAAGTGTTGGCTTTTGCACTGGTATCGTCATTTTTTGAAAGCCCTGATAGTGGCTCCTTGCACTTCACCAGTTAAGAAGTCTTGACAGCAGTGTTATATTAGTATTTTAAGCTGCGATAACATTTGGCACGACGGTTGTCACTGAGCTCTATTCGGGAGAAAATAGGAACTGAGGTTAAAACTTTAAAAAATCGAAAAATAATAACAAAAAAAATGACCACAAAGTATCAACGCACTGTTTGATTTCATACGTGATAAGACGTACAAAAGTTTCAACGCGCTGTTTGATGTTGTACGTCCTAAGACGTACAAAAGTATCAAAGTGTTAATGCCGAAATAGATGCAGCTGATCAAACAAATTCAAGTGAGGACAAGAACACAACAACTCATTCTGAAACACCCGGAGCTTGTTTGTCCTGAGTTCGATCCCCCTCCGGGACGATCCGCGTTGTGTCCTTGAGCAAGGCACTTTATTCCGATTGCCTACATGGGAGCACGATGACGCCGTGTACTAAGGCGTACTGCACATCGATGGTGCACGTGTCTCCAACCGCTGTAACCCTGCTTGAGCGGAGCTTGAACAGAGTTAGAATGTTGAGCAGCTGACAGTTGCTCGTCGTTGCTCGGCGGTTCTCTCCGGGTACTCCGGCTTCCTCCACCTGTAAAACTGTCACGGTTATGATTAGCCATTGTGCATACGTATGTGACCTTAAACCCCAATAAATAAATAACACCCGGAGCAAAAGCAGAAACAACAACATGTAACAAAGACTCAACACCAGCTGGACCAATGACACCGACATGTACACCGATGAATTTAATTAAGGAAGTAAATGCTGACGAGCCACCAGATTAGAGACTTGTCACAAAGAATCAAGAAGAGACAGTGGTTGAAGATATGAGCGACTGTACTACTGACTACATGTCAATATAAGACTACAGCTTATGAAAGTGATATGGAGAATGACATTTTTATCGATCTTGCGATGACGTGAAAATAAACTTGTCTAAAACTATGAATGTTTTTTAACCCTTTGAACCCTAGCGGCCGCTTTTCCGGCCAGGAACATGATACGTCATAACGTCATTAAATAGGATGGCTGTTCAATAAATGTGTGGGGTAGACCAATCAATATGTTCAACGTGCAGCCCCGAGGCTGCACGTTGAACATATTGATTGGTGTACCCCAAATAATGAATATAGACTCTTCCAAGCGCTTTCATTGAACTGACATGGATGATACCACTAGAGTGCAAAGGGTTAATGTACCATTTTTACACTACATATACCTCTACAATGCATACCAGTGTGAACAATATGAAGGAAGTAGCAAGTAGTTTTCCAACCATTTAGAGAAGATGGCATCATGCATAAATTCTTTACAGTAGCGGGTAGGAAATAACAAAGCCATCCAGGACCTGGAAATAGATCCCTCTTCAGAGAACAGGGCAAAAGAAACAAGAGGAAAGAATTCAAAGAAATCGATTTCATTCCCCATTGTCAGGCCACTAAAAGAGAAAGGTTCCCGTGATGACGAAAACGTCCTGCGAAGCTGTATCACCGACACCATCCGGGATATTAAATGTCAACAAATCCTATCCTTCTATCCAAACAGATCAGACAACGCGACTTGTCACTACCACGTATTAAAGCTTCTACAACCTACGTTTGAGAAGCAAATGTGCTTATAAAAGTATGACTATTTTGTCATATAGCTTCTAAGTTAAAAACCGATATGGATTCCATGGAATTGTTTCGTAAGGCAAGACTGAATCAAGCTAATTCTTGTCCAATGTGAACAATCCCAGAAAACAAATGCCAATCACTGTAAATAAAATAATGACCTGGAATCGTAAGGCTGAGATAAAAGTAATTGTGGTAAAGAGATTGGTAAATGAGAGTAAACGTTTCCGGGCACACCTATTTGGGCAGTTTGTGTTTTTTTTTGTGGCTGCAATTTTTCAATTGATTTTTCATATTTTTGTCTCTGGCATTTTCGTATATTCCATTTTCATAAACTGCATTTTCCTTGGTCGCTGACCCCAACATTTGTTATACATGTACGCCAAAATTGAACAAAACATAATGGAAAAAACCCTATAGGAACAAACGCTATGGAAACAAATAACAAAAATCGCATGGGTGGAAAAAAAAACTTTTTTGTTAACCCCTCAACCTCGCAAAACAAAAGTTTACATAACTTCTATTTACTGAGAAATTTCAATTTTAAAGCTACTTTTGTTATTTTATTAAAACACCTTTATGTATTAAGATCAATGTTAACCTCAATATGTTACTGAGAATTTAACCCTTTACCCAACGAATCGGCCGCATCCGCCCGCGTAATATGCAAATTCAGCAGTTGAAAAAATATTATTTTTCAAAAACTTTCAGCAAAACCATATCATGTGACCCCTCGTTGGAACGAGCTCGTTCCAACGAGGGGTCACATGATATGGTTTTGTTGAAATATTTTGAAAAATTTTAAAAAATGATATTTAAAATTATAAATTTTGATATCGTCTGCGTTGGGGAAAGGGTTAATCACTTCAATCTTGCTCGACAGAGCTAATTTAGCTCTGTCAAACAAGAATGAACTGGTTAACTTTTATTTTGCACCATGGAAGTAATTTTCAACTTGAAATTGTTTTATTTTAACATCAATATGCAAAGCGTTAAAATGGATTTATTGTTTTGATAGAACAATTATAAAGTAAATATGGAAAAGTCATTGTTATTATTATTCTAACCGTACAATTATGGATGCTATTGGAATAAGCTCATTGACATGTACATTAATTTCTATATATATTTTGTACTCTATTTTGTGTCATACTCTATGCTTGTATGGTGTATAATTTTTTGAACCACACGGATTAACGTTTTGCTATTTTCGTTCATTCATTTTTCTTTGAATCACGAACAAAAAAAATCAGGGCTTTCTTCCTACACAAATGATTTCTGTTAGGGGTTTTTACCCTACAGTTTTTTGTAGTTTTTTTTTCCAGTAGCCACTGTAGGGTTTTTTCCAAAATCCACCAAAGTTTGACGTTCGGACTTGAACAAAGAAATAAAACCAAAATTATGTGTATGTATCTTAACCTTTTACCCAAACGAAGACGATATCAAACTTTACTATTTTAAATATTAGTTTTTTAAATTGTTCAAAACCTTTCAACAAAACCATATCATGTGACCACTCATTGGAACGAGCTCGTTCCAAAGAGGGGTCACATGATATGGGTTTGTTGAACTTTTTTTGAAAAATCGTATTTTTTCAGCTTCTGAATTTGCATATTACGCGGGCGGATGTGGCCGATTCGTTAGGTAAAGGGTTAAAGAGTGGTTAGAATAATTCTTATCATTGTGGATCTAGGGAACGCGGTGGCTCAGTGGTTACGGCATTGGACTTCAAATCGAAATGACCACGGTTCGATCTCCGCCAGGAGCTACCGCATTGTGTCCTTGGGCAAGGCACTTAATCCCGATTGCCAACGTGGGGGCACGATGGCACTGTGTACTAATGCGTACTGCACGTCGATGGTGCGTATGTCTTCAACCAATGCTAACCCTCCTTGCGTTGAGTTAGTACGTTGGGGCTCTGACAGTTGCTCGCCGTTGCACGGTGGTTCTCTCTCGCCAGGCACTCCGGCTTCTTCCACCAGTAAAACTGTCTGACTGGAGGTGACCCTGGCTGTCGAAAGTGTCGTTAAACCTCAATAAACAAATAAAATTAATTAATGATTGTGGATCAACGATACTGTTGAAAAATTTCATTTTGCAACATTGCCGTTTTCACTTATTGCTTTATAGAAACGCCCAGTCTGTGCAGCTCTACCATATACATGGATAGTCTCCACATTTAATTCATCTACAGGGTCATTTTTTCAATATAAAGTCCTGTGCCTGCAGGTTGGGAATAGTGATTTGCACTTCCTACAAACCGAGTGACAGTTATAGTTATCTGGGTCTGGGGTGTCTCGTAGATGACTGATTGGAGGAAGTGTAAACCCGATTTGTTCCGACAGTGATGACATGCCTTGATGATGTAGTTGGAATATTAGTCAGCCGGGGTTAAATCAGTTTTAAAAGCAAAACTCTAAATACTACAGATCTCCGTTTCTATGACCAGTTGTGTGCGTGACACGTGTCCAAGTATCAAATCTTGTCTTTTGAGAAAGTGCATGATACTGTAGAAAGAGAGAATTGATATCTTGGACTCCATGCCTGACGAAACAATCTCGGCCATTGAGGGGGTGTGGCAACCACTAACCACTTCTTACCCCTGATCTGGGTTAACCCTTTGAATACGTAAGACCCAGTTTTCGGTCCAAGGCATCTATACACGGGGAATTGATGATAAAATAATAACTGCAGTCTGCAGCCAGACGGCTGCAGACGGCAGTTATTATTTTATCCTTCCTGTAGATTGATATTGGAGATTATTGCTTCGTTTGTTTCATATCGGCCGAGATATCAACTCTCTGTTACTTCACGTCAGCCTTCGACCTTCAGTTTCAGGCTGATAAGATAAGATACGATGAGATTATTCAGTAAATACACCAGAATAACAAATAACATTGCACACAGCACTGGATTATCATTAGTCGTTATTACTTTAAATTTGTCCACTGTATCCATTAGAGGAAAGTCAATTTTTTCGTCAGAAATTGCGCAAAATACAAGCTTCGCATATTCTGTGTTCGATAGGAGTTACTGTTGTGAAGTTACCTTGGGCCGATATCTCGTCCAGTAAGAAACTAACCAAGAAATAACCTCTATATATCAAACCAAAAGATAGCAAGAGTCCAGAAACAACCAATAATTTTCAAGAGAAAAGAGAAAAAGACTCACAGCATTGTTTATAAAAAGGGAGTAACTTCTTCCAAATTTTGATACTGTTCCATACAGCTGTTGATAGTTTGTGTTAGAAAGGCTAGTAAGATGTTTTAAATAAATTTATCACTGAAATATCAAAATTGAACTGTTACAAATTATGCGCGTATTATATCTGCATACAAAGATACATGCAAACATTCTTACATATACATCTACAAACACACGCATGCACGCACGCACCTACAGACGGACAATCAGACAAACATATCAACAGATGTGTGCAGATAAGTTTCCTTGTTGTTTTGAGTGCTAAGAAATCATTTTGACATGCTGTAAAATGTTGTGGGGGCGCGGTGGCTCAGTAAGTAGAGGTGCAGGCTGCAAGCCGAGAGGTCCTCGGTTCGAATCCCACCTGCGGCAACCGCGTTGTGTCCTTGGGCAAGACACTTCACCCCCATTGCCCATGTGGGGGCACGATGACGCCGTGTACTAAGGCGTACTGCACGTCGATGGTACGCATGTCTTCAACCAATCTAACCCTGCCTGTGCTGCAGTGCGTAGTTACGATGTTGGGGAGCTGGCAGCTGCTCGTCGTTGCTCGGTGGTTCTCTCCGGGTACTCCGGCTTCCTCTACCCGTAAAACTGTCACGGTCATGATTAGCCATTGTGCATAAATATGTGACCTTAAACATCAATAAATAAATAAATGTAAAATGTTGTAACTATTATGTGCTAAAATGCCTGATGTAACCAATTTTCATTTAAGATGAATGTAATGGGAAACAATTTGGAAAAAATCATCGTGAGAAATTTCTTTTTATTCCAAGTTTAGGATGCAATTTTTTAGAACACTTGCATTCTATACCATAAATAAGGTGCACTTGAATTCAATACCATAGACAGGGCTTATATTTCAACGAGAATCCGTGAATCGATTCACGCAAAGATTCGCGCAACAAAACCAGCAAGAATCCATTTTGTTTCTCGCTGCACCTTGGCAAGTGTTCGCGTCAAAAGACTTGAATCAATTTAGACTTTTGTCTAACACAGCGGTAGCAAATCAACCTACTCAAGACAAACATGACATGAAATATTCTTATGCTTTAATAATAAAATTGTACAAATATGACTGTCATGGCAACCGGCTCAATGAGCCGGTTCCATTGACATCCATATTTGTAAGAATTTATTGGTAAATATTGTTTATTCTTTAAAAATTATCAAAATTAGTTTATGTGTTGAAAATTAAAAAGCTGTTTTTTGGTAAAGGGTTAACATGTGTTATCAGTATACTACAGGAGCTCAACCATGGTGGCCTCGTGAGATCATGGGACACTCATAGCAGGTAAGGATTATCGCAACCATTTTCGCGAGAATTCAAATGGGTTATCCCAATTTTAGATGAAATATAGGCCTTGCATAAATAAAGTATGGTGCAACCTTCAAAAAATGATTTTATAAATAAATAAACGTAAAATTTGCGATATTTATATACAAGAATGGATGGGCATTATTAACGACTCAGAAAAATATAATTTTTACAGGCCGATTGAGGACAGTTTTGAAAGAGAAACATACATCTCCCAAATGCCAATAAAATTAATGACCACTCTTTTGAAATTCAGGACAAGGAATCATAGACTTGCCATTAACACTGGAGACTGGTTTAATATAGAAGTATCAGAAACAAGATGCCCTCTCTGTGGTATTTCACCCGGGGATGAATACCATGTAGTATTGGTGTGTGAACGCGAAAGCGATATCAGGAAATTATATCTCAAGCCCTATTATTGTTACACCCCGAGTGAGTATAAATTACAACAGCTTTTTACAAGTAAAGCCCAAGCAACTCTAACAGGTTTAAGTCGGTTTATGGAAAGAAAATAATAATAAAAACGCGAGTATCAATGGCAAACACGGTTTGGTTTGAGAAACAACAGCACAGGACATTATTCACGGGAACAGACTAATCCAGTCTCATGCTCACTTTCAAACCAAGTCCCGACTGCTTGTAGTGGGTGGGATTTGGCTTCAAAGCGAACAATAGAAACATTAAACAGGAAGATATGTTAATGCAAATTTCCTATTATAACTGAAAGGAACATGCAGTGCATGGGGAGTGCGTTGTCGCTGAGTGACCCGCGGGGTGGAGGTTCCACCTGATTAATAATTGCAAATCTGTTACAGAACATAATAATTAGAGGCAGAGCTCCGGCCAATGGACCTCGGGGTTAATCCCTGGGGTCAGTTGGTGGAATTTGAATATGATACTTTGGGTGATATGTCCCTTCCGCGAGTGATTTGGTGGCAGTCCGCTCTCCGCGCACTGTATCCCACTGAAACTGAATGAAGTATATGTTGATACCGCTTATACATGCTTGTAAGAATGTAGTTATAGATATAACACCACGAATGTGGTATAGAATATGATTGAATAAATTGAATTGAATTGATAATCCTAGATAATCTCATTTTTAAAGAGCATTTTGTCGTGGCAGTTATTCTCATTCTTATGCAGTTTGTAAACAAACCCCAATCATCTTGATCATGTTTTTAACTAGGTGTTGTTTTTAAAACGGAGGGAAGGACGCACCAGCCATTGACGTTTTATGGGGTGAGTTTGTCCCACATATCCAAGAAAAACAAATGTAGTTTCATAGCAAACCTATGAAAGCCCACTGGGGCCAACATGTGAAGCGGGGGGATCGATCATTGCGAATATTCCTAAAGCATTGCGAATATTCGCATTCAACATTGCGAATATTCACAATGCATTGCAAATATTCGCAATGCGTTGCGAATATTCGCATTCAACATTGCGAATATTCGCATTCAACTTTGCGAATATTCTCATTTAACATTGCGAATATTCGCATTCTGCATTGCGAATATTCTCATTCAATGCATTTGAAAATATTGATTGGTCTTCTCCACACATTCACTAACCAGCTATCATACTTAATGAATTTATAAAGTATCATGTTCATGGGCCATAAAAACGGCCTCCGGGTTCAAGGTGCCAATCATAACATGGAAACCGTCCTTTGAAATATTACTCTCCATTTGGAACTTTCTATTTTTATTTAATAAAATCTTGAAAATCAATGTGGTCATATATGTATAGGTGATGTGTAGTGACCATAGGGGTTGTGTATGTTATGTCGGAAAATGCTGTTCGGGTACCTATAATTGGTGAAAAAATTTGGGGGGGGGCACGTACCCTCTGTGCCCCTCCCCCCCCCCCCCCCGGCCCCGTCGCCCCTGGTTTCAGGAAAAAAACTCACTCTTAATTCAGTTTGGGCAAAAAACAACTCAAATCATCTGGGTTGGATGAATATGAACCCAAATAGGGTACATATTCATGCAACCCAGTTGACCTGGGTTAATTGTTAACCCAACTGATTTTAGAGGACTCAGTTTCGGAAAAAATTGCAATAGTTTGTTCGACACCACTCGCCAAAAAATCCCTATCTGTAATTATCTCCATTGGGTTCAGCCTTACTTCCTTTGGATCAATTATAGGGTGTCTCGGGAACGAGTTGCGAAGCCTATTGGGTTCGAAAAAAACACAAATTAGATAGAGAGTAATCGCTTGACAGGACTTGTTACGTGAAATAATTCATGAGAGGTGAGGGACGTTGTACAAATACGAGTGCGCGAATGCGCACGAGTGTTTCACAATATAGTTCCTCGACTCGAATGAATTATTTCACGTAACCAGTCTAGTCAAGCGATTACTCTGTTTATTACTTTTCATAATTAACGATAATTATATTATTTAGACCTTCACCTAACGTAACGGCCAGCGCTATTCTCAAAAATCGCCAATTAATTTTCATCATTTTTTTCATTTTTTGTCTCTAAAACATAGGTTATGACCCCTCATTGGAACGAGCTCGTCGAGCTCGTTCCAATGAGGGGTCATAACCTATGTTTTTGAGAAAAAAATGAAAATAATAGCTATTCAAGAATTTTTTTTGCAAGTGTCGTCTGCTTTTCATATTAGGTAAATGGATAAAAAAAATAGAAAACAATGAAGTCCCCATTACATCCACGACAAAGCGTCCTCGTTTGCGCGCACGGATACATGACACAATTGTCGATTGCATAATTCACTTGTGAAATTATCGTTTATAATCACACCCGGAAATCCCAGTAAATCACACTTTGGAAAGTAATAAGGTAATAAACTAATAAAGTTCATCTAACCTATGTTATGTTCTCATTGTCACAATTTCTCCCTTATTGATTTGTCAATAAAGAAGAAAATGTCACAATGAGAACACGATGCATTCGCTCCTTTGCCGGATAGAAGAGAGACCATAGGGGCCGCTAGTTCAACCCCACCCCACCCCATCCCCGTAGAACAGTCTGATCAGTTAATGCACACGCGCAGTAAAACTTTTCGGTCTGTTTTTGCTGGGTGTTGCGGTTCGGTTTTCGGTTTGCTGCAAAAATCGAGACCGAACCGGAAAACCGAAAGCCCGCCCATCTCAGATTTGGGGATTACGTCTCTCGCTATTTCTATATTTCACATACTTTAAACCTTTTGTATTGGCATGGCCTTAAAAACAACAGACCCTTCAGTTGTTACGAACAGATATGAAAGTTGTGTGCCACATAGCACACTTGCTGGTCAGACCGACATTTGTCGTCATCAGAACACCGATATTTGCACTTTTTCCATTAAAATACGTCTTCAATATTTTAGGGATCCAAGGATGAGTGACACCACCCGTTTGATAGAATAATAGGCAAACAATAAGCATTGTCAGAGTGTAGAAGGCATTGTCAAAGAGCAATAGGTGTAGTTAAAGAGCAACAGATATAATCAAGGAACAAAAAATATAGTCATAGAACAATAGACATGGTAATCGAACAATAGAAAATGGCAACTATGGCACTTCCTCATTGTACCCACGGTAAGGCTCTCACTACTGTTATTTGCAAGGTATTATACTTCATCATTCGTAACTAATTAACCCTTTACCCAACGAATCGCCCGCATCCGCCCGCGTAATATCCAAATTCAGCAGTTGCAAAAATATTATTTTTCAAAAAATTTCAACAAAACCATGTCATGTGACCCCTCGTTGGAACGAGCTCGTCGAGCTCGTTCCAACGATGGGTCACATGATATGGTTTTGTTGAAATTTTTTGAAAAAACTGAAAAAATGATATTTAAAATACTAAATTTTGGTATCGTCTGCGTTGGGTAAAGGGTTAACACACTGACTAAACTCGTCCCTATTGTTACTTTTTGGTATGCCAAATGCCTTGATATTTTGAACTTCATTACACTTCCCGAAAGGGGGCGCGGTGGCTCAGCAGGTGGAGGTGCAGGTTGCAAGCCGAGAGGTCCTCGGTTCGAATCCCACCTGCGGCAACCGCGTTGTGTTCTTGGGCAAGACACTTCATCCCCACGTGGGGGGCACGTTGTCGTACTGCACGTCGATAGTGCACCTGTCTTCAACCAATGCTAACCCTGCTTGTGTGGAGTTAGTATGTTGGGGAGCTAACAGTTGCTCGCCGCTGCTCGGTGGTTCTCTCCTGGTAAAATTCCAACTCGAATTTAATTTTTGTTATTTCGTAATTACAAGACTATATTTATTATGATATCTATTGCTCCTAGTTTGAACTAAAGCCATTCTAACTAGCCTGACAGAGGCAGGGAAGGAAAGTATAGAAAAAATTAGGGTGTCGACACGGGAGTTTGGATACAAGAGTGAATGACAAATTGATAAAGGCTATAAAGGGCAGAACATCAAATATGCTGCGTACATATACAGTAACAAACACTCAAAAAGATGGAGAGTAACGAGGCCAAGGTATCAACAGAAGATAAATAGAGGATATCTAGTGTTTTTGAGTGGATACTTAAAAATTATATCATGAGTGACCGAGACAAATATTTACTTTTCGCGAGCGCTTGCGCGAGCGAAAATGCCCATTTCTCTCGATCATGAGTGAGATGATTTTCGGTATCCATTCAAAAACACTTGATATTCTTTTTATTATATGCTTTTAATAAGAATCTGACCATTCCTCTCGATAATTCCACTCGTTTCAACCTTGAATTGATGCATGAAAGTAAACAGCCGATGCGCTTTGATTCGCGGAAGTGATTTGATCGACACTCGGAACAGGTAGCGTCTTGCGATCTGATTCAGCTGTCGGGTTTCATCCATCAATTCAAGGTGAATACGTGTTGACTTATTGCTGTAAATGATCGGTATCCACTCAAAAACACTAGATTTCTTTTTTATACGTTTTTAGAACAAAATGATCATTTCCAGTGATAATTTAACTCGTATTCACCTTGAAGTGATGCTTTGAAAGCCGCCATTTTGATTGATACCATGAAAGTGAAAATTTTCACAGTGAGGGATACGATTTCTATCTTTCCGAATTTTTTTCGATAATCTATCGCTTAGCGTATAATAAATATGTTTTTATAAGTGTGGTGATACTATATACAGTTTTTCTTATCATATTCACTAGCATAGGGAACGCGATGGTTCAATGGTTAGGGCACTTGACTTTAATCTGAAAGGTTGACAGGTTCGATCCTGGCCAGCGGTAACTATGTTGTATCCTTTGGCAAAACACTGCGAATTACATATTTTCGATTCAAATCGAATCTCTAATTGAATCGAGCCTATTATTCGAAATCGAATCGAACCTCGAATCGAATATAGGCGTCTTGAAGTCCCGACTGATAAAATGTTCCAACTGCATCATCGAAGGCATGCCTTGATGATGGGGTTAGAATATTACCCAGGAAAGATTTTTGTTCAATAGAGATTATTACCATTATGTGCAAAATATGTATACGATTCGAGCTCCGGGTTCTAAGGGCAGATCACGACGAGTCGAAGACTCGTCGTAATCCACCCTTAGAACCCGGAGCCGGAGACATCTGTATTAGGGGGTCGAGCTCCGGGTTCTAAGGGCAGATCACGACGAGTCGAAGACTCGTCGTGATCTACCCTTAGAACCCGGAGCGAGACTCGGATACATATTTTGTACACCTACATAATGGTAATAATCATTTTATCTTACAATATATTGGGGATAAGTTAAGAATGTAGACGAATATATAACGAACTATTTATTCGTACGGATGAATAAAAAGACAAAAAATGGAACTCACGCGAAAGGAACGTGCTTGTATCCGACCCCCTGATACAAACATCTGTATTAGGGGGTCGGATACACAACAGTTGCGGAGTTAGTACAGACAAAATACATGTTGATTGTAAGATAAGAAACAGAAACGGGTGCAAGAATTCTGTACTGGGCACTGAAAGGGGCTAGCCGTTAGCAACCGTGAGCTCAGCGTCGATATTGCTTGGTAACTTTAAGTTTGCTTTCCGCAGGGGTAGTGACCAGCGAAACTGGAATTAGCATGGGGTGTTATCGGTACGGAAGCCTTTTATATGTTAATATAGCGAAGATTACAATCAGACTTTATTTTCAACATTATTTATGTACAGTTTCTATCTCAGCTATACGTTTTGTGAGACGACAAAGATGATTGATACCAAGCGAAATTCCAATGAAAAAAATCGAAGGAAAACGAATCGGACAGCCGATTTCGAATCGAACCGAATACCAACTTAAGATTCGTTATCAGAATCACTAAGGTGGCGAGTCTGACGGTTGCTTGCTTTAGCGCGGTGATTCTCTCCGGGTACTCCCGCTTCATCCATCCGTAAAACTGCTCGACATAACGAAAGTGTTGTTAAACCCCAATACACACACACCCTCACAAAAACATTCGCTTACACCGATCCACGTTCGATTTTAAACAATTATTTATTTTTTACGTTCTTGCTCATACTGAATGTTATAATTGTTTTTTGTCACTACATGGATGATAATTTTGCTATTTTTTTAATCATGAGTAAAGTTTTAGAACAAAAATTAAGGGTTTTTCCTACCTATGCGATTTTTGTTAGTTTTTTTTTAAAATACTTCATACACACTATAGAAGTTTCAACGAAGTGTGTTTCGGATCTATCACTCAGCTGAACTGCCCTTCTTGCAATTTGGTAAAATTTGAGGTTCCCTATATTGGTGGGAATGTCAATCCTTGGGTGCTGTTGGTGTAATTTATTCCCCACGTAATGTATGTATGCACGTATTTTCAGATATTTGGTTAAACTATTATCCCAGAGCCCTGCGAATCACATATTTTCGATTCGAGTCGAATCGAGTCTATTATTCGAAATCGAATGCGAACCCCGAGCCGAATACAGGCGTCTTGAAGTCCCGACTGAAAACATATTCCAGCTATATGCTTTGATGATGTAGTTGGAATATTACCCAGTAAGGATTTTCGTTCAAAAACAGAAACGGGTGAGAAAATTCTGAACTGGGCACTGCACGGAGCTAGCCGTTTGCAAACGTGAGCTCATCGTCGATATTGCTTGGGGAATTTAAATTTGCTTTCAGCAGTGGTAGTGACTAGTGAAACTGGAATTAGGATGGATGGTGGCATTGATACAGATGCTATTTATGTTTATGTAGTGGAAATTACACTCAGTCTTTATTTTCAACATTACTTGTGTACAATTTGTTTCTCAGCTATATGTTTCGTGAGACGACTATGGTTCAATGATACCAACGAAATTCCAGTGAAAAGATTCGAAGGAAAACGAATCGGACCGCCGATTTCGAATCGAACCGAATACCAACTTAAAGTTCGAAATCGAATCGAATCTCGAAGCTTCCAAGGGCCCAAGATTACCTAATCAGGATTTGCCTGTTGATTACTTTTTCGAAAGAATAACAAAAGATTTTAGCTCTGAATTACAGTCAGTTTTTTTCCTCAGAGGCCTCACGAAAATGATCGATTGGGAAGAGGTGTAAACCTGATTTATCTCGACTGTGATGGCTCAGGTCCCTTCGTCGAAGGCATGCCTTGATGATGCAGTTTGCATATTAGTCGGTCGGATTTATATTTAAAAATATCCAGACTTCTTGCAGTTTTATGGGAATAAATAAAATATTTTCGTAGTTGTCGTGACGCATTCCTTTTTTAATTAACACGTACCGTACAGGTACAGCCCATGTGTCTAGCTGGGCCCACAACAGCCTGATTTGGGTGCTTCAGGTCTCCATCTGTATGTTATTTATTTATTTATTAGGGTCTAACGACACATTAACAGCCAAATTCATATCATGTCGGTGACAGTTTTACGAGTGGAGGAAGCCGGAATACCCGGAGAGAACCACCAAGCAACGACGAGCAGCTGCAAGCTCCCCAACATAGTAACTCCGCAATGCAGCACAGGCAGGATTAGATTGGTTGATGACATGCGCACCATCGATGTGCAGTACGCCTTAGTACAAGGCGCCATCGTGCCCCTATGCGGACAATCGGGGTGAAGTGCCTTGCCCAAGGACACAACGCGGGAGTCCGAATCGATCACTCAGACGGTCACCCATCCAAGGACTAACCGGGCTCTACGTTGCTTAACCTCGTATCCATTTGTATGACCGATTGGGTTTAAAAGAATTTTTTTTCAAAATTCAAATTCAAATTCAAATTTGGAATGCCGGGTGAAATACTGCTGTAAATGTCAGAGTAAAAATCTGTGGATCACGTAAGATTTAATTTCGGACTTTCTGTTGTATGCTGATTCTGTAACGTTCCCGAAAGAGTGGGTTACCGGGAGCGCGGTGGCTCAGTGGTTGACTGTTGAACTTCTATGCTAGAGGTCCCGAGTTCGATCCCCGTCCGGGACGACCCGCGTTGTGTCCTTGGGCAAGGCACTATATCCCGGTTGCCTACATTGGGACACGATGACGCCGTGTATTAAGGCGTACTGCACTTCAATGGTGCATATGTCTTCAACCGCTGTAACCCTGCTTGAGAGGAGCTTGAACACAAGTATGGACCTTAAACACCAGTAAATAATAAATAAATAGAGTGGGTTACCAAAGTTCTTAAGTCTAAGAATCAAATCGAGTCTTATTACCCTTTACCTTGCATATGGGCCAAAACGGCCAGAAAATTAACCAGATAAGCCCACTACAGCCTAACATATCTCGCAAGTTTCTCAATAAAACCATACAAATATGGATATTATTAGAACCAGCCCGTTGAGCTGGTTCTAATGATATCCATATTTGTATAGTTTTATTGAAAGATTGTGAAATATGTTTTCGAAAAATGTGAAAAATAATAATTTTTTTAAATACTGTGTTAGGCAGTGCCGTATTAACCCATGACCGGTCCACCATGCTTTTAGGTACATCGGGGCCCCCTCCGGTACTTCAATCTCCCCCCCCCCCTCCACTACAACTGACAACCTGACCCTGGTCCGGTAGGCACCATGCCGCAGTACATAGCTCTATATCCATTTTGCGGGCCTCCTGAAGAATTCTTCTCTCAATTTTTTTTTCTCACTATTTTTATTGCTTGAGTAGAATTCTTCAGGAAAGCATATTTTGGGGTATTTTCAGTATACTTATGAGAGTATATATCAATGGATAAATACATATGTATATGTATAACGACGGCGCAGGGTGCTAACTGCCTTTAACCCTTTAACTAACATGAAAAGCAGACGACACTTGCAAAAAAAATTCTTGAATAACTAAATTTTTTCATTTTTTGTCTCAAAAACATAGGTTATGACCCCTCGTTGGAACGAGCTCGACGAGCTCGTTCCAACGAGGGGTCATAACCTATGTTTTTGAGACAAAAAATGAAAATATTTTGAAAATTAATTGGCGATTTTTGAGAATAGCGCTGGCCGGTTTTGGCCGTTACGTTGGGTAAAGGGTTAACCATTAGAGCGCTAAAGCGCTGGTAACAGTGCTCAGCAAAACAAAACAAAAATTGGCAGCCCCCTTGTCCCTGCGGGCCCCAAGGCTTCAGAGGAGTCATTCTTATGTTAGGTAAAGGGTTAAGTACACGATTATTGTTAAGAGAGAATTGTTATCTTAGACTTCAATCCTGACGAAAATATACCGACTGGAAAAAAGAGAGCCCCATTGTTTTGCTCCGAGCTCATTAGGCAATGCAATCAGTGCACCACGTAAAAGGAAGGAGAGGGAGACGATTGAAGAAAGAGATAAAAAAAAAATAAAGAAAATACAAGTCCAGACTCACCTTGTACAAACACGATAACTATTTATCACGATCAAACACAAAATAATATACCTCTTATTTTAAAATCAGCACAGAATACTTCCGTGGAACTGAATCAAGTTAGTGTCCCCAAATACTGACGTCGAATGAACCTGTCAAACAAAAACAACAGAATAATCGTCTTTTGTGTTCTCAGGCAATAAACCTATGCTTAATTGATGAACCATCACATATCAAGGCGTGGATGTTAAATACCGTGTCGGTCCATTTAAAATGTATAACTTAAAATATGCGCGACTGGTGTCCACGACAGCAGATCGATTAGAACATATTCAGTTAGATTTACATCGTACATAAAGCACAAGAAAATTGATTTGTTGCTGTCTCTGTTACGTATATCAATTATGGGCAAGATTGTATTTTTTGTCGTATGTTCATTTGCCTAACAACCACACAGTCGTAAAAGTATGACATCGACGAAGCAATGAACATATAATTATGAAAAAACAGTCTCGCGGTTTAGGTTTTAATATATGCCCATGGCTATACTTGCCACGACGACACTTCAAGTGGCAGTCTGTACTTGCCCGAATATTCAACATAACAGGACCCAACCCGATTTGAATCCTTTCCTCCTCTAGCGCAGACAGACATATTGCTGATTTTTGTCAAAATTTTATTCCAGGGATATATGGATCGAAAGGCGCTAGTATGTCCCAGTAGTCTCTGCGCATTCGACACACACAATCCATTACCTTCCTTTTGATACATATAGGGTATTAGCACCATGCTGGTTTCTGTGATGGTGTATTAACGTCGATACCTCGTCTCTGGGTCATATATCGACGAGTCCGTTAGAACGAGTCGATATATGACTAAGAGGCGAGGTTGAGACTTCAGTGCACAATAATGGAAACCCACTTGGTTGTAATAACCAATTTATCTTACAATATTCCTCCATTTCATGACTCGTCGAGCTCGTTCCAATGAGTGGTCACGTGATATGTTTTTATGGAAATTTTTTGAAATATTTGAAAAAATAATATTTATTAAAAATAGTAAATTTTGTTATCGTCTGCGCTGGGTAAAGAGTTAAAGTCCAAATCCTCAAACTACTGAGCTATCGTGCTCACTGATAAACTGCGGACGAAGTTATCATTTGGGAGTGTTTGCATTCTCCTTTCTGGGGTTATTTCTCTTGAGTGAGTGAGAAATAATATATTTATCTCTCGAAAATAAGTTTAGTTCATCTTTACCTTTATTTTTTAAAACCCATTTCCCATAAAAAAAAAATTTGTTCCCAATGCCTAAATACAGCAAGTTCGCATTCGGACATATTCACATTGTCCTGTTCCAGAGTTATTCCCGTTGATTAGTACACTCTAAAATGAGTTGCTGGAAAAATCCACCCAAATCAACTGGGTTGAGTGAATATGAAAAAACCTACCAAAACCCTATCAAATGTCTGCTTTGAAACTCTTCTTCCGCCATCAGGTCACCTGTACGTAGAAGAGTTCCAGGAAATTCCGCTTCCAAAACACTTTGATTCCGTTCAGGCATGTCAAAGTACCGCCGGTACCAACATAACAGTGTACCGGTACCGGGACAAATCAACAATTGGGTGACATATCACAAACAGATGGGAGAAATTCACATTTAAAGTCCCCAAGATCGCAAGCACAAACATGGCATCGTACAATTATTCTGCGACAACATCAACGTTATTATAAAGCACGAAAATCGTGCTTTATGGTTACTTTGATGTTGCCACAGAATAATTTATTTGAAGTAACCAATAACGGCGCTTTCATTGTCTTTGTTGCCACGTTTGAAAAGTCAAAATGGTCGACCTTATCAAGGTCGTTGTTTAGACAGTACATGCATCTTTTGAGTGTTTTGATATGTTTATTCACAAATAAGTTGAAATTATGTTTTGCAAGTGTGCCATACAGGATTTATCAGTCTGTTTACCCTCGTTCAGTTAGGAAATTCCTCATAAAATAATTTTGTCCCGGTACCGGCAGGACAAAAGCTTCAGTACCGGTACCGGTTGAAGCATGAGGGAACCGGCGGTACCGGTACCGGTACAGGTACCGGTTTACATGCCTAGCTCAAACAGACGAGTCGCATTTGAATACAACATTTGAATGGAGCCTGGCCATATTACGTATTAACCCTTTGCCTAGCATGAAAAGCAGACGATACTTGCAAAAACAATTCTTGAATAACTAACTTTTTCATTTTTGTCTGAAAAACATAGGTTATGACCCCTTGTTGGAACGAGCTCGACGAGATCGTTCCAACGAGGGGTCATAACCTGTGTTTTTCAGACAAAAAATGAAAAAATAATGAAAATTAAAATTGGCGATTTTTGAGAATAGCGCTGGCTGGTTTTGGCCGTTACGTTGAGTAAATGGTTAAAGTGTAATATTTACAGCTTGAAAAGCCTTGAGATTTGATTCCGGATTTGTTTCGAAATCATCTGCCCGATTCAATTCGGTATTCGATTCGATCTGAATATGCCGCGACAGAGTTACGATGTGCGAAATACCAATACAGTCTTTCTGTACCTTTAAGAAGAACACCATAACGAAGTATTTGTGTCAAGTGGTACCCTATAACCCCAATTTGATCGGGAAATGATTTCGGAATCCCAGTAAAATCAACCAAGTGTGATGATACCTTGTAATATGCCAACTGTGCAGTTTTCGTGTGATGACAGCGTGTTTAGAGTGAAGGCGATCGATCTTACAAAATCATTTTAGAAGGTGTTGTTTATTGGAAGTTTTTATTGTCTCTGCTTTTACTTCAAAAAGAAAGGTCTACGGTTCGATTCCCGCCAGGAGTTACTGCGTTGTGTCCTTGGGCAAGGCACTTCATCCTGACTGCACATGTGGCCACGCAAGGTGGCCCTGTTGCTCGCCGTTGTTCGGTGGTTCCCTCCAGGTATTCGACTTCCTTCACCCATAAAACTGTCCGTCACGCGTTGACCATGGCTCTCAAAAGTGTCGGTAAATCTCAATAAATAAATAAATAAATAATTAAATAAAAATATAAATAAATAAATAAATAAATAAATAACTACTGTCTCTGCTGGTCTTGACCTAACGTAAACCAATAGAAAACAAAATAAAGTTGACTGTGTTGGCTTTTCCTCTGAGTAGCCCTGTTGCTGCATCTTGAATTGTTTTAAATTCTCAGCAGAGTTCTTCAATATCTGAAGCAAATATGAGCACGAATTGTCCTCGTGAAGCATTATTTTATTTTAATACTTTCAAAAGTGTGATTTACTGGGATTTCCCGGTTTGATTATAAACGATAACTTAACAAGTGAATTATGCAATCAACAATTGGGTCATGTATCCGTGCGCGCAAACGAAGACGCTTTGCCGCGTGTGTAATGGGGACTTCATTGTTTTTTGTGTTTTTTTAACCCTTTAAAGCATGAAAAGCAGACGACACTTGCAAAAAAAAATCTTGAATAACTATTATTTTCATTTTTTTCTCAAAAACATGGGTTATGAATCCTCGTTGGAACGAGCTCGACGAGCTCGTTCCAATGAGGGGTCATAACCTATGTTTTAGAGACAAAAAATTAAAAAATAATGAAAATTAACTGGCAAGTTTTGAGAATAGCGCTGGCCGTTTTTGGCCTTTACGTTAGGTAAAGGGTTACATAATATAATTATCATTAAAGATGAACAATAATAAACAGAGTAATCGTTTGACTGGAATGGTTACGTGAAATAATTCATTAGATGCGAGGGACTATATTGTAAACCACTCGTGCGCATTCGCGCACTCGTGTTTGTACAACGTCCTTCACCTCTCATGAATTATTTCACGTAAGCAGTCCAGTCAAGCGATTACTCTCTATATCAAATCCCGCGCGAATGTGGTAGTAGGTTTCAGGAACCATACATGCCTCCGAACAACTCTATGTGTCCAAAACATGCATTTGTTCGTGTTTTTACCACTAGAACCTTCACTGTGATGCACAATGTGCGTGTATCTATTTGAATTGTATGGCATTTCTGACATTGGATTAAGAAAATTCGTTTGCGATTACTTTTATAGCACTTCAGTGCTGATGTGCATTAATCTACGTAGATCTTGAACCTACGGAGAAGAGTACAAAACAGTTCAGCCACCTGAAAGCTTAACCCTTCACCAACGTAATGGACTTCTTCACAAAAATCGCCATTCAAATTTTATTTTATTTTTATTTTGGTCTCAAAAACATAGCTTGTGACCCCTCATTGGAACGAGTTCAACGAGCTTGTTCCAATGAGGGGTCATAAGCTACTGTTTTTGAAACAAAAACTGAAAATGTTTAGTCATTCAAGAATTTTTTTCCGAGTGTCGTCTGCTGTTCCGGTTGGGTCAAGGGGGAACCCTTAATCAACGCACACGATATCAAAATTTGTTATTTTAATTATTATTATTTTTTTTTTATCAACTGCTCAAAACATTTCAACAAAACGATATCAAGTAACCCCTCATTGGAGCGAATTTAACACATAATAAGGGCGCGGTGGCTCAGTTATTAGAGGTGCAGGCTTCAATCCGAAGGTCCTTGGTTCGAATCCCACCTGCGGCAACCATATTGTGTCCTTGGACAAGACACTTCACCCTCACTGCCCACGCGGGGCACGGTGGCACCGTGTACTAAGGCGTACTGCACGTCAATGGTGCACTTATCTTCAACTAATGCTAACACAGCTTGTTTGGAGTTCGCATGTTGGGGAGCTGACAGTTGCTCGCCGTTACTCGGTGGTCCCCTCCTTGTACTCCGGCTTCCTCCACCCGTAAATCTGTCGTGGTCATGATTAGCAATTGTGCAGAAATATGTGACCTTAAATATCAATAAATAACACATAATAACAATGCCAGTTTTATTCACGAGAGGATGCGTTTGTAATTGAACTTTTCAACGAATCCCTGGAGTTTTAGAGCAAACGGTTTTCCTTTCAACGCACATCTATGCACACCGATGCTTTTATTCATTTTAGTCCCAGATACAGCAGAGTAATGTTGTCATTGTTTTCAAACAAGTTCTGATTGTGATCAATAAGCAATTCAGGCGGGAGGCCATCATGACAATAAGCTTTCATCAGTTGTTAATAATTGTCGTTGGAAATCGGCTTTATGTTTTCTTTGTTTGCTAACGAGAGAGAACGTATAAAGGAAAAAGACTGACAGTGAGAGCCAGTATACACCACTGACATAAATAATTAAACAGGACTCAACTCAGTTATTATAGAAACCCAGGGAAGTGGATCAATGATTGTTTACTTTATTTATTTATTTATTTATTTATTTATTTATTTATTTATTTATTTATTTATTTATTTATTTATTTATTTATTCATTCATTTATTTATTTATTATTCCTGTTCTATTAAATCCCCATCTACAGCAACACTAAACCATGCGGGAAATGAAAGTATATTCTGCACATATGTGCGGAACGGAAATCTTAGACGTTCTATTTTTTTTAAATAGAAGCGAAATTTAACTGGAATTTTCTGTAAATCATGCAACGCAATTACAATCTGAAATCACTAGCGACAGCCGAAAATCGTCCCCGGACTTCCAATGTGTTCTATGTGCCAGTAGGCACATAGAACACACTGGAACTCAGGGAACCAAATAGTAACACGGGTTCCAATGAATTGCTGAGTGTCCTTCAAATAACTGTTTTACAGACATGAAGGAGCGCAATAAACACAAAACGACACACGCGTGTGAATGGGTTAATCGATATGGCACTTGTGCCATCGCGGAAGGATAAAACTCAAGGCCCGCGGCCTCTTGCTTTATCCTTCCGCGCTGGCACTCGTGCCATATCGATTAACCCATTCACACGGGTGTGTCATTCTGTGGATTAGTTTATTGGTGTTTAAGGTCACATACGTCTGCACAATGGCTAATCATGACCACAGCATGGAGATAAAGTCAAGGTCAGTCAATCGTTTATACTCCATGTTGCCTATTTTAGAGGACTCGCACCCAAGCGTTAGTGACTGGGTCCTATTTTACCAGTGAAACAGAGCGTGTTTACCACAGTAAACAAACACTGCTTCACTTCCTGGGGTTCCCGCGGTGGTTACATTGGTTAAAAAGGTTATGTTTAATGGCACATGAGGACACGATTCCGACCAAATATTACCTTGGCTTTTAACCTAACTTAACCTATTGGGGGTTAGCGACATTTCTACAGCCAGGTTCACCTCGTACAGGACAGTTTTGTGGGTGGTGGAAGCAGAGGTACCTGGAGAAAACCACCCAACAACGACGAGCAACCGTCAGACTCCTCAACGTATTAACTCCACACAATCAGGGTTGGCATTGATTGAAGACAAGTGCACAATCGACGTGCAGTACGCCTTAATACAAAGCGCTCCGTGTCACCAGGTGAGCAACCAGGATTAAGTTATTTTTCCAACCACGCGTCGTTAACCTTTCACGCAACGTATCGGCAAAAACCGGCCAGCGCTATTCACAAAAATCGCCAATTAATTTTTTTCAATATTTTTTTAATTTTTTTTCTCAAAAACATAGTTTATGACCCCTCTTTGGAACGAGCTCGACGAGGGGTCATAACCTAAGTTTTTGAGACAAAAAATGAAAAAAATTAGTTATTCAAGAATTGTTTTTGCAAGTGTCGTCTGATTTTCATGTTAGGTGAAGGGTTAAACCATAATTAAAAAAAACAAAACAGAAAGAATTGGAACCGGAAACAAATGCCTGAGGCCTGTGTTCTCGGAAGAGGGCATCATAATTGTAGCGATTGGCTAACCTTGATTTTTTCGCGTTTTTGCAATTCGCCATTAATGCTAACGGTGAACATGACCCCCAACAAACTAAATTAAAGAAATGATCTTTATTTCTGTTCTAAACTATAAAGTTGGAACATATGAAAATAAGGTTTAAAACCTAGCACAAAGGCACATGCTTTATGTGCTTATATGTGCTTATGTGAAAAGGCACAATGTGACACAATGTGCCATAGCACATAGGCACATACGGGTATTTTAGGATACCTGGTATTTTATTATTTGAGGATATTAGTTGGACTTTACATCCGGGTACTTCATGCTACATCCGGATACTTCTGCTGAGAAAGGTATAAAAGGGGTGTTGGCACGCAAATAAATTCATTTGTGTCCTGACCGTCGTCGAGTGAAGACATGTTACCAGTTCGATGCAGATACTGTTCCATGTTATTTTCAAGATCGGATAATGCTCGAAGACACGAAAAGGACCATCGTCGGCTCCACTGCAGATATTGTACTAAGTTGTCTCGCACAGCCATACAATAGGAAGAGACATGAAGAACATAACTGTCCAAGAAGAAGAGAAGAGGAGAGAGATACTGGACTTACTGACCAGAATAAAGCACTTTTAGAATTTTTACGGGATGCTGACAAAGAGGAAATCGATGCCGGTCTACGTGCTGCTGATGAAGATTTGATTACCTGTTTATGTAAATGTGCTACCAACATCCTCGAAGATAAGATACCACTGAATTTGATGACCTGCGAAAATACGAACATGTATTGAAGCTGCTAACAGATGATGGAATTTCTCCAGATATCAAAAGATGTATACTACGAAAGAGTTGCTTTCTCTCGGCGCTTATCAACCCAATCCTAGCTCTGAAAAAAGTATAAAAGGAGTGTTGGAGGAGTGTTGGAGTGAAAATAAATTCATTTGTTCTACGACCACCAAAGAGTAAAGTCATGAAAGTCCATTGCTGCAGATATTGTGATAAAGAATTCTCCAGGAGTTTCACACGTAAGAGACATGAAGATGATTACTGTCCCATGAGGAAATCGGAAACATCGAGCAACACTACAAGATTAGAAAGAAATTTAGATACACTGCGAAGTCTATCTGATGCTAATCGATATGAAACCAAGACTATGCTGAAGATGGCTAGTGATGATTTGATACAATGTATATGTGATTGTGCCCCAAACACCTTGACGGGCGCAGTACCTATAACCAAATCTGAGAGAGCTAAGTTGATTCCAAACAAGTACGAAATGAGGAGAATTGCCTCACCAAAGAGAGAACTATCTTATCGGAAAAGAAGACACATCATACAGAAAGGAGGATTTTTAGGAAAGTTGATCAAACCCGTCATCAATGCTATGTCCGATATCCTATAAAAGGGTCATGCTCATAAGAAATTTGTTATTTGTAATCTGACCTTCGAAGACACAATGTAATCCAGCTGTGCACCAAAAAATTGGTCAAGAGATTCGGACCCTGATGAATCGTCGGAACTATCAGAAGATATGGAATATGAAGAAGAAGACGAAGAAGACGACGTTTCTATGATGGGAGGTATCGTTCAAAGTGCCTTTGACAAATACCAAAACGATTTTGACAACCTCGTGAACAAATATATCGAAGATGGAATGGATAATGAAGATGCAGTTGAAACAGCATATAGAGCACTTCAAAAGAATGTTAGAGAAGCCATTAGTGAGAAATACATTTATACCCTTGAGTACATTCGAAATTTTTGCAACGACGCAATTCACAAGAAAATTCAAGAAACAGCCAAGCGTCTTCGTGAAGAAGAGGATTTTGACTTTGAAGAATCACAGACATATGCCTTGGAAAAGCGAAGATTTCTGTTCGACAACCTTATGACAAACTACTCATTCCGAGTAGATGGTGATGATGAAGAAGAAGAAGACGATTAGAAAAAAAAGTATAAAAGGAGTGTTGGTATAAAAATAAATTCATTTCCGTTTTGAACGTCGAAGAGTGAAGATGTCTGTGTCAACAACGGTGCTCAGATTCAAAGATGACTTACATATACAGATCTTCAAGAATGATGCTGGATTAAAGCTAACTTCCCAGGAACTGTCCCAAGTGAATCGTATGGTAAATGCAGCCAAGAGAAAAAATCTGGACATGGATGCTGGTGGAAAGAAACAAAGATGTGTGAATACTGGCCGATCAGTAAACAAAAGAATAAAGACAGAATTGACTCCCAATACAAACAAGAACGAAGTTACCACTATGAACAAAGTTTCTACAGAAACAAAGAAAGATGTTTCCATAAAGAACGAACTAACTACTGAAGACAAGAAAAAGATGCCAGCTCCCACAAAGAAAGAAGTTTCCACTAAGAACGAAGTTTCTACTGAAGTCAAGAAAAAGATGCCAGCTCCCATAAAGAATGAAGTTACCACTACGAATGAAGTTTCTACTGAAGTCAAGAAAAAGATGCCAGCTCCCATGAAGAATGAAGTTACCACTACGAATGAAGTTACCACTGAAGCTTAGAAAGCTGTTTCCACTCAAACCACAAATGAAGTTACTACTAAGAAGACTGAAGTTACTACTATGAAACAACAAGAGAAAGAGGAAACAAAAGATGGCAGACAGGAAATTAAAGCAACCAACAAAGCCAAGTTATCAAATGAGAGAATGCTTTTTATCAAACACCTAGCCATACAATTGAAAGAAGCCCCAACCCACAAGAAGATGAAATGGTTAGCCCATGCAAGAAGAACTACAAAGAGAAATGCCTTGAGACATTGAATTGTGTACTTGAATAAGAATAAAAATGAAATGTTATATATATATTGTTGTTTGTTTGTTTTTATCTACTACCCCAACAGAAGTACCCGGATGTAGCATGAAGTACCCGGATGTAAAGTCCAACTAGTATCCTCAAATAATAAAATACCAGGTATCCTAAAATACCCGTATGTGCCTATGTGCTAGGGCACATTGTGTCACATTGTGCCTTTTCACATGAGCACATATAAGCACATAAAGCATGTGCCTTTGTGCTAGGGCACATTGTGTCACATTGTGCCTTTCCACATAAGCACATATGACAAAAAAGGGATTCTCCAGTAGGTATCCTCGAATAAAACAATACCAGGACATAGGTATCCTCAAATACCCGTATGTGCCTATGTGCTAGGGCACATTGTGTCACATTGTGCCTTTTCACATAAGCACATATCGGCACATAAAGCATGTGCCTTTGTGCTAGGGCACATTGTGTCACATTGTGCTTTTTCACATAAGCACATATGACAGAAAAGGGATTCAAAAGCCATGGGTGTTTCCCCAAAATGGGATTCCATGGGATATGTCCATTGGATATCGTCTTTTATTATACAGAAGGGAGATAACTCTGTATACAGATCATGGGAAATCAAGCAATCTGATTGGTTAGTTATATAAATGAAACAACAAGAGTACTTGGAATAGGGTCAGAACTAACAAGAATACACCAGAAATTGCTAAATATAGCAATAATAAGGTAAACTGTTCCAAATAATAGGCTCTTCTACGCTACTGGAGTATACTCCAGAACAAAGGAACATGGCCATATAAACGATAACTATTGCATATATAGATAGAAGCAGAGAATTCTGAAAGAATTCGAAATAGTAAAAGTTGGGATAGATTTTGGTGATTTGGAGGGATTGTCGGGTTGTTTGTGGTAATTAGATTTACTCCTATTCAATCGAACATACCCTCCAAACATACCCCTTCCTATTGTAGGCCTTAGGTAACATAGCAATCGCGTGCTACCATAGAAACCAAGATGGCGGCCTCTAGTATACAAAATGGACGACGAAAACACGTATCACCCTACTAACAACACGCGCTGAGCATGCACACTCACACCACGTATCACTATGGAGATGACGTTACAACATGGCCGCTCACGCGGGTTACCATGACAACACAACATGGCGCCACTAAGTCACGTGACATGACGTCACTTCCGAGGTCATCCACCGAGGTCATCCAAATAAGGCCCGTCCGGGTACATGACATACTACTTGCCGGAAAGTGTTAAAAAATATTGTGTGTGTATTGGAGGGGGGGGGGGGGGGGGGCGATTGATAAACTATACCTCGATGCAACTTACAAAACCCTTTTGTGCCACGCCACATGTTATAATCTTTGATTGGAAAATATACAATTTATGATCTAGCCACTCTGTGTGTGTATATCATGGCCTGGGAGCTCGGTGGCTTAGTTGTTAGAACAAGGTCAATGGTTCGATCCCCACTAGAGGTTACTGCGTTAGTAGTATGCAATGTGGTTTTGAGTACTCTTCTGGATGACCCCGGTGGATGACCCCGGAAGTGACGTCATGTCACGTGACGTAGTGGCGCCATGTTGTGTTGTCATGGTAACCCGCGTGAGCGGCCATGTTGTGACGTCATCCCCATAGTGATACGTGGTGTGACTGCGCATGCGCAGCGCGTGTTGTTAGGATGATAAGTGTTTCCGTCGTCCATTTTGTATACTGGAGGCCGCCATCTTGGTTTCTATGGTAGCACGTGATTGCTATGTTACCTAAAGCCTACAATAGGACAGGGGTATGTTCGGAGGGTATGTTCGATTGAATCGGAGTATTTTCTGGAACGACTTCCCTGGATAATTACCACAAACAACCCGACAACTTGTATTATTTCGAATTCTTCCAGAATTCTCTACTTCTATCTATATATGCAATAGTTATCGCTTATCTGGCCATGTTCCTTTATTCTAGAGTATACTCCAGTAGCGTAGAAGAGCCTATCAACTGGAACAGTTTACCTTATTATTGCTATATTTAGCAATTTCTGGTCTATTCTTGTTAGTTCTGACTCTATTCTAAGTACTCTTGTTGTTTCATTTATCTAGATTATAACTAACCAATCAGATTGCTTGATTTCCCATAATCTGTATGCAGGGTTATCTCCCTTGTGTACAACAAAAGACTATATCCAATCGCCATATCCCATGGAATCCCATAATTTTGCAAAACACCTGTGGCTATGGAATCCCTTTTTGTCGTATGAGGCCATGAGGGCTATGTAAAAGCCCTCAATGAGTCCTCATTTATTATCCCTCATAGCCTCATTGAATTTTGAGATTAAGAGGACCAGTAAAAAATCCCTCAATGAGGCATAATTTACTACGACTCTTAGCCTCATCTCGGTATTTGAGGATACCCCATGGTCTGGTATTGTATTATTCAAGGATACCTATCGAGGATACCTTTTATGGGATACTTATCTGAGGACACTATATAGGCTGTACATATCCATATAGGTCTCTTGCTGGCCCTTAGTACTATTAATTCACCTGATGCTTTATGTTATTCTGTGACTGGTATAGGTAGTATGCAATGCTAGGCATAGGGGTATTGTGGGTAGGGTTACTGCCTGGTAGTTTAGAACGGTACTATAGTATGGCGGTACATACATCAATTTTGAGGTTATGAGGACCTTGAAAAATCCCTCAATGAGGTATAATTTTCTACGACTCTTAGCCTCATTTCAGTATTTAACAGGTATATCCTATGGAATCCCATTTTGGAAAACGCCTGTGACTGTGGAATCCCTTTTTGTCGTATGAGGCCATGAGGGCTATGTAAAAGCCCACAATGAGTCCACATTTATTATCCCTCATAGCCTCATTGAATTTTGAGATTAAGAGGACCAGTAAAAAATCCCTCAATGAGGCATAATTTACTACGACTCTTAGCCTCATCTCGGTATTTGAGGATACCCCATGGTCTGGTATTGTATTATTCGAGGATACCTATCGAGGATACCTTTTATGGGATACTTATCTGAGGACACTATATAGGCTGTACATATCCATATAGGTCTCTTGCTGGCCCTTAGTACTGTTAATCCACCTGATGCTTTATGTTATTCTGTGACTGGTATAGGTAGTATGCAATGCTAGGCATAGGGGTATTGTGGGTAGGGGTACTGCCTGGTAGTTTAGAACGGTACTATAGTATGGCGGTACATACACCTATAGGCCCCTGTTAGTGCTTGGTACTATTAACCAACCGATTGCTTTGTTTTATTATATGTCTGGTATATGTAGTACGTTATGGTATACCTAGTGATTTTGTGGGGGTGGGGGTAATGCTTGGTAGTTTAGAACGGTTGTATAGCATAGGCTGTACATATCCTTGTAGGTCTCTTGCTGGCCCTTGAGGGATTTTTAATACGACTCTTATCCTCATTTCAGAAAAAAGGGGTGCCGAAGGCCATATGCTTTTCAAAAAAGGGGTGCCGAAATTGGGGTGCCGGGATATTGCCATTGATATAGGTTTTTATTATGCAAAAGGGAGATAACTCTGTACGATTAAGTACAGGTTATGGGAAATCAAGCAATCTAATCGGTTATTTATAATTTATATAAATGATCTCGATAAATGAAACAATAAGAGTACTCGGAATAAGGTAGGAACTACTGGTATTACGTACCACCTTACCAGTAACAGGATGGTACAAAGCATTTGGTAGGTTAATACTATGAACGGTTAGGATGGGACCTATAGGGGAATATACCAACCATACTCTGCTGCCGTTCTGTATTACCAGGCATTGAACCCACCCCAGAATACCGCTCAATAATATGAAGCATCTGGTGGATCAGTAGTACCAAGGGCCAGCAAGAGACCTACAAGGATATGTACAGCCTATGCTATACTACCGTTCTAAACTACCAAACATTACCCCCACCCCCACAAAATCACTAGGTCTACCATAACGTACTACATATACCAGCCATATAATAAAACAAAGCAATCGGTTGGTTAATAGTACCAAGCACTAACAGGGGCCTATAGGTGTATATACCGCCATACTATAGTACAGTTCCAAACTACCAGGCAGTACCCCTACCCACAATACCCCTATGCCTAGCATTGCATACTACCTATACCAATCATAGGATAACATAAAGCATCAGGTGGATTAATAGTACTAAGGGCCAGCAAGAGACCTATATGGATATGCACAGGCTATATAGTATCCTCAGTTAAGTATCCTATAAAAGGTATCCACGATAGGTATCCCTCATTGAGGGATTTTTAATACGACTGTTATCCTCATTTCAGAAAAAAGGAGTGCCGAAGGCCATATGTTTTTCCAAAAAGGGGTGCCGAAATTGGGGTGCCGGGATATTGCCATTGAGAGAGGTTTTTATTATGCAGAAGGGAGATAACTCTGTACGATTAAGTACAGGTTATGGGAAATCAAGCAATCTAATCAGTTAATTATAATTTATATAAATGATCTAGATAAATGAAACAACAAGAGTACTCGGAATAAGGTAGGAACTACTGGTATTACGTACCACCTTACCAGTAACAGGGTGATACAAAGCATTTGGTAGGTTAATACTATGAACGGTTATGATTGGACCTATAGGGGAATATACCAGCCATACTCTGCTGCCGTTCTGTATTACCAGGCATTGACACCACCCCAGAATACCGCTCAATAATATGAAGCATCTGGTGGATCAGTAGTACCAAGGGCCAGCAAGAGACCTACAAGAATATGTACAGCCTATGCTATACTACCGTTCTAAACTACCAAGCATTACCCCCACCCCCACAAAATCACTAGGTCTACCATAACGTACTACATATACCAGCCATATAATAAAACAAAGCAATCGGTTGGTTAATAGTACCAAGCACTAACAGGGGCCTATAGGTGTATATACCGCCAAACTATAGTACAGTTCTAAACTACCAGGCAGTACCCCTACCCACAATACCCCTATGCCTAGCATTGCATACTACCTATACCAGTCATAGGATAACATAAAGCATCAGGTGGATTAATAGTACTAAGGGCCAGCAAGAGACCTATATGGATATGTACAGCCTATATAGTGTCCTCAGATAAGTATCCCATAAAAGGTATCCTCGATAGGTATCCTCGAATAATACAATACCAGTAGGTAATATTTGCGGGTTCAAGCATCATCGTACATGTACGTGTACGTGTACATGTACACCTCCATAGGATTTAGTGTTAAAATCGTGTACGTGTACAAGATTGTAACGTTTTTTAGGGTGCTTTAGAATCCATTCGCGGATTCAAACATCACTGATTGAATCCAAGAATGACAGAAAACGCATGAAATTTTACGTACAGTACATGTACCGTTTCGATGCTTGAACCCGCAAATAATTCTCCCATAGGATTCAGTGTTAAATTGCGAGCAAAAAAACGTTTTGCGGTTTCTAACATCAACCTCTCGCCGATTCTAACAATCCGCGTCCGTACACGATTTTAACACTGAAACCCCATAGAGGCGTACACGGAGATTCGCTCTGCGGATTTTTAGGTCCGATGATGTTTGAATCCGCAAATGGATTTCTCCCATAGGGTTCAGTGTTAAATTGCGAGGAAAAAACGTTTTGCGGTTTCTAACATCATCCTCTTGCCGATTCTAACAATCTAACAATCCGCGTTCGTATACACGATTTTAAGACTGAAACCCAATGGAGGCTTAGACGGAGATTTTGAAATCGACTCGCGTGAAGAGGTGATGTTTGAATCCGCAAACCCACTGTAGCGTTTCTCGAAGTGAGACTGGCGCACGTTATTGCGAGGTGGGGGTCTCGACGAGCACTTGATGGAAATGTTTTGAACGAAGAGTGTTGTCGTTGTCGGTGTGTTGGAAATTCGCGAGCCCGCTGTCACGTTTTTGATTGATGTATATAGGGGAGAAAAAATATAAATAAATAGTTATTTAGAAAAATAAATATATCAAATCGAATAGATAATAAAAAAAAATACGTAAATCATGAGCGATTCTCAGACTATTAGAGCGAGGTTTCTTTTAAACATGCTGATGAGAGCATACGCAATCTGCGTGAATGAACAACTACGTCCCATCTTGTTAGAACGATGCGTCGGATGTCGGGATCATCTAGACTTCGATCACGAGATTCATTCGTGTCTGACGATGGAAAGGGAAGATATGGTCGTCATGTATTTCGAACCAGCGTTCGAACGCGTTAAATTCAACGATGTGATCACGTTTTGGAAGAGATTAGTCTTCTGTAAGAATCGAGACAGGCCCACAGATTCGGAAGAACTGAAATTATCACGTAGAAGTTTGACTTTAGAAGACAAGGGATGCATCAAGAAATTATTGCTGAATGAAGCATACGTCTAAGTTTTTTTTCGTTGATATAAAATAAGGGAGAGTAGAAAATAAAAAAAAATAAATACACACATAAATTTTTTTTTATCTAATATTAGAAAGAAAGAAAAAAAACACAAAATGAGAACCAGAAATAAATTGTATCCGATGTTAGTGGACGACGAGGGCGAGAAGCCGAACGGCGTTTTGCTGACGGCACCGTTGCTAGAAGAAAGAGAAAGAGGAGAGAGGTATCGCATCGATCAAATCAGTAGAATGCAATTGTATCTGACTCGAGAGAGAGATTCTCGTCGTTCCCTCAAGAAGAAGTATTCGCGTTTCGTGAAATTCGTCAACGCGATCGACATGACACTCATCACGATTTCCATGGGTTTACACGCGGCCGGCATCGGATTGTTGTTGACCACGGTCGGCATTCCGATCGTGTTGACCATAGAAGGAGTGGCCCTCGCCGCCGGATTGTTTAGCACGCTCGGAAACTTTTTGAGTAGGAAATTATATCTGAAGGCGAGGAAACACGACAAGATTCGCGTCTTGGCCAACTCCAAGATCGACACGATATCCGAAATGATCTCTATGGCATTGAAAGACGGTAGGATATTGGACGGAGAATACTTCGCGATATTGAGTGAGAAAACGAAATACGATGCCATGAAAGAAGCCGTGAGAATCAAGACTCGTCAGATCATCAAGGAAGAGATGAAGGATTCTCTCGTGGAAAAGGGGAGGAAAGAGGCCAGGGAGGAATTCAGTAAGATGATAGAACTCAAGAGCAGCGATTGAAAAAAAAAAATATATATATATATATAATAAGAACAGAATTTAAAAAAAAAAAAAAAAAAATATTAAATTTATATATAAAATAAAAAAACGAAATTAATTTAAATAACTCTTAAAAAATGTATTGCGTAAAGTGTAAGAGAGTTACCGAGACGAGTAATTCTAGAGAAGTGCGAACTAAAAACGACAGACAGATGCTTCGCAGAATTTGCAACTTGTGTGGTTCTATCAAGACTCGATTCGTCAAAAAAAAGAACGCGAGCAAAGGTAAAGGCATCGTGAATAAAATGATTAACAATCTACCTTTCGAAATGCATCTGCCCGGTCACAGTTTCACGGGACACGGAACGAAATTGAACAAGAGACTCAACGCCAATCTGACTCCCAAATCTTGGAGCAAACCCTTGAATAGGGTGGACGCGGCCACGTACAATCACGATCTGTGCTACGCCGGACATCCCGACACCAAGACTCGCAACGACGTCTGTGACAAAAACATGTTGGGGAGATTGAGAGGCATATCGAATCCGACCAGGAGAGAGAAGATGGAACGTTCGCTGGTCGGCAATCTGATCGGTGCGAAACGTCGATTCGGATGGGGCGTTCAAAAAAAAAAGCGCATCTGAAAAGAAGAAGAAACGATTATTGACAAGCGAATTGGCCGAGGAGTTACACAAACCCATAGTGCGTAAATTTCGAAAGAGAAGGGTGTTCGTGAAGGGTCTGGATGACATTTGGTCTGCCGACTTGGTCGACATGAGATCGTTTTCGAGGTGGAATGAGGGCGTCAAATATCTATTGACGGTCATCGACGTGTTTTCCAAATACGGTTGGATCAGAGCTTTGAAGGATAAATCGGGACCTTGCGTCGCCGAAGCTCTGAAGAGCGTGTTCGACTCGTCTTCTCGAAAACTGAGTAAATTGTGGGTGAATAAGTGAAAGGAATTCTACAACAAGGACTTCATCGATTGGTAGACCTCTACTCGATCGAAAACGAAGAGAAAGCAAGCGTGGTGGAACGTTGGAATCGAACGATGAAGGAGAAGATGTACAGATACTTCACGGCGAATTCGACCAAGAAATACATATACGCTCTGAACGGTCTGGTCAAAGATTACAACAACACGCGACACAGATCGATCAAGATGACTCCCACGGAAGCTAGCGATCCTCGAAACGAAAAACGGGTCTACGCGAATCTATATCCCGAGAGGTCTAAGATCAGGAAGAAGTCTAGAACGCCGAAGTTTGCGGTCGGCGATTGAGTGAGAATCTACACTTATAAGAAGCACTTCGAAAAGGGTTATACTCCTCGATGGACCTCGGAAATTTTTGTGATCATCAAAATATTTCACACCGATCCGGTGACTTACAAAATCGAAGCTTTGGATGGAGAAGAGATCATCGGAAAGTTTTACGAACAACAATTACAGAAGACGAAGTTTTGATGAAGAACACAAAATTTTTTTTTATTTACTCTCTTTAACATTTTCTTGTTTACACACATATATATAAGAGAGAAAAAAAATAATAATAAAAAATAATTAAAAACTATTTTTTAGATAAAGAAAGCAAGTTAGTTAATAAACAAAAAAACTAAAAATCCTTTAAAATGACAAATATACTAGATATAACACAAAGCATAGTGAAAGATGAAAGTATTCAAGAATATGGGGTTCACGAATACGAACCAGTAACTGGAACGAGTTTGAACAATGCGGGAGAGATAAGAATCAACGTCGAAACTCAAGATCTATTCGTACATCCTAGCGAGAGTTACATAGTGGTGCAGGGACGTCTCACCAAGGAAGATGGGAGCGACTACGCCGACGATGACACGGTTACTCTAGCCAATAATGGCATCATGCATCTATTCAGTAACATAAAATACATGCTATCCGGACAAGAGATAGAATCTGTGTTTCATCCCGGTCAGGCCACCACAATGTTCGGACTCTTGACGTATCCTGATGATTTTTCGAAATCCAGAGGACTTAATCAGTTGTGGGTGAAAGACACCGTCGGCCCTGCTAGCGCAGGCGCCGCTGCGATATTCGACTACGTTGTCAAGACGTCCAGACCTAAAGGAACGTTTTCGTTCAGGATACCTTTGAAACACATCTTCGGATTCGCGGACGATTACAACAAGATCATGTATGGATTCAAAAACAATCTGACGTTGATTCGAAAAGGAAACGACGACGCAATAGTGAGACTCACCACAACTGATGTGGGTAAGATAACTCTACACAAGATATCGTGGTTCGTTCCGCACGTGGAGCCTTTGATCATGGAGAAAGCACATCTCTACAAGATCATAGAATCCAAGAGTAAATTACCCGTGGGATTTAGAATGAGACAGTGCGACACGGCTAGCATTCCTCTCTCCACGAATCACTTTGATTGGAGATTGACGGTGAAATCCGCTTCCGAGAGACCGCGTTTTATCATGGTTGCGTTTCAGACCGATAGGGACGGGTCTCAGGAAAAGAATGCATCGCTCTTCGATCACTGCCATTTGAGAAACATGCAAGTGTTTCTGAATGCCACGAGATATCCAGCAATTGATTACAATGCGTCGTTCGACAAGAACGATTTCTCCAGACTATATGGCGCCGCCGCTGATTTTAGAAAAAAGTATCACGGTCTAGATGAATTGATGAGCAATCCTAACATATCTCCCAATGAATACAAGTCGATGTATCCCATGTTCGTATTCGACGTCAGTAAACAGAGTGAATGACTCAAGAGTAGCGTGTTAGACATTCAGATCAAGATGCAATTCGATAGGAACGTGCCGAGAAAAACCGAAGCCTTTGCCCTTTTCCTGTCGGACAGAGAATTACAATTTGAATCGGATGGAAATAAGATGTCGATCATTCGATGAGAGACGAGTATGTGAAAAAAAAAATAAAAAACAAAAAAAAATAAAAAACAAAAAAAAAAAAAAAGTAATGTGTGATTATTAAAAACAAAACAAAAAAAAATAAATAAAGTAATGTGATCTAGAGAGATTGAACATCTCTCTATATCTCATTACTTTTTTTTTTCTTTTTTTTTTGTTTTTAATAATCACACATTATTTTTTTTAATTCATTATTTTCCACGCATTCACTGTTTGTTCAAAGGATCCAGTTCGATCAGTAGACTCACCATGGAAGTGGCGGCTTCGGGATTATTGGTTTTCGTGACGAAATTAATCCTGTCTCCGGCGTTCACTTTGAGAGGTGTGCCGAACGTGCTAACATTCGCGTGTTGATTCTCAGTCTTTTCGATGCTGTATCTCTTATCCCTCTCCACACCATTCACCATGAGATTGACGACCGCTCTGTTATTCAAATCCGAGGAAGCCAGACTCATTCAAAGGATTTCACCTCCCAGCGGCATGGGATATCCCACCTGACCGTGTTTCGATCCGCTACTTCCATTTCCGAAAGACCACTCAGCTTTTCCTTCATCTAAGGTGCCGGCCTCTTCAGCCCACACGGTGATCAATTGTCTAGCATATTTGATTTTCTCCACCACCGAAATCAGGGTGCAGGCATCCGTCATGTGCACGGGTTCCGGTAGATTCGTGAGCGCGTGTCCACCCATGTCTAGTTTACCTTCCATGATGTCGCCCTTTCTCCAGACCGAGTTGTCGTCCACGTACTTCCTGCTTACCACGCTGGAATCGAATTTGGGATCGTGATCGAGACCGAATAAATTGTGACCGTTCATGTTGATGCCACCCTCCATGGTTCCGCCAGATTGTTTGTTCAGGTAGAGATCGTCCACTTGCAATTCTAGGTATTCTTGCGATTGTATCACGGCAGAATCCACGTAGCCCTTGTTGACCGTGGTTGAGTCTGCATCTGCGTCGTCGATCTTCGACAAATTCAATATCTTGTGGAATCCTGCATTCAGATCCGATTTCATTTCACGTCTGTCAGACTTTCTCTGTTCCAGATCTACGTAGTGTTTGGTCGCCACGTCCTTGGGATTCGTTATCTTGTTAGAATTGGTGTTCAATTCTGAGTGCATCGTTTTCAGAACGTATCTATTTCTCAGGTGTTTGCTGAATCTCGCGTGAGAGTCGTCTGCGTATTTCTTGGTCACGCCATCGGTGGGATCTATGGGATTCGCGACGTTCACCAAACGTTTGGATTTCAGATCGAGATCGTCGGTCATGGTTTTATCCACGTAATTATCTAGCAGGATTCGTTCGAAATCGGCGTTCCCCCTGTCGACGTATTTTTTAGTTCCAGCATCTGCGAGATCTATCAGCTCGGGAAGATTGTAGAGCTTCTTATCGTTCATGTTCAAAGGTTCTTCTCGAGGTTCATATCTCCGAATGTAATGTTCGTCCAAGTTGGCAACGTCGTAACCATCGTCGACTAAGAACGTCTTCCTCTTCTTTCTCGGGTTGACTTTTTCATCGTCACTTCTACCAAATTTATCGACTGGCATGTTGTTGTGAGGATTTTTTTGTTTTTAGAAAAAATATATTCAAAACGCAGTTTATTAAAAATGAACTATGTTATTTTATTTTTCGTTTTTATTCGATTAAAATTTTTTTAAAATAATTTTTTATCTTTATATATACTATAAAAAAAAAAAATCTCTCTCTAATGTAAACCATTGAGAATGTCTTGAAATCAATCTCCTTCAGACCATCTCTTGAGAATGTAGAGACACAGGTGACTGCAAAACACTTGATCTGGTGATTGCACTTGTTCCGTGTTGTAACGAACCATCGATTTGTTGAAATAGTTCTTTATTTCTTTTGGCGGTGAGATTCCGTAGCTGTCGAAATAATAATTTTTCTTCTTCCCGTTCTTCATCCACGCCACCCAGTGAGTGCCTTCACCCGATGAATCGTCTAGATTTAAAATTCCGCATTTCGATTGTTGAGGTCTTCTCTTCGGCAAGGCATCTCTGGAAAACACTCCTAGAAAATCTTCGATTTTCAAATCTTTTGCCGCATTCAACAGATCGATGTTGGATAGGGGTTCATTGGGTAAGACGACACCTTCTACAGATATCTTTATTTTCTTATTCATAAATAAGTATATATTTTTTTATTTATTTTATTATAATTTACTAAAAATGACGTTATTTTTTTTTTCTATCTTTTTCTTTTTCTTTTTAAACTAACTTTCTCGATGTCACTATCGATTTCCATAATTTTGTGTTCATCTAATTCTTCTTGATTTTCTGGAATCCTATCATCCACAATCGTATCTGGAATCTTATCATCCACAAACGCATCTAGAATCCAATCATCCACATTCATATCGACTATAGTTAGTTCCGCAGTCCAATGTCCGAGTGCCAAAGTGCTTATTTTATCGTCTAATATGAATCTCTTATCATCGTCGGCCGTCAGCGAAATCTTGTTGACTATTTCGGTATACAAGTCGTGATTTTCGCTTCGAATCGATTTCATAGTCTTATACACCGGACCACTTCCTAACAGACAATCTTTATACTCTTGGAAAGAGATGTTTTTCTTCACCACGCACGCTTTAACTCCTTTGCACTTCTTGATCTCTTCATCATCTTCTAGACGATAAGCATACAGTTTGGGTCTCAAGCCTACGAATTCGACGATCTGTTTACCGCCGCTCTCGTCCTTAAATTTACCCAACACCTTCTTGTTGTTGTTTGATTCAATGTTGGACGGGTGATCGACGGGATAATTGCTCGTGTCGAACCACTTGGCCACGTCTGGAGATATATCTCAGTAGACGTCTTTCGTCTCTATCTCATAAACTAAACTGTCCATGTCGGTGAACAGTAGTTTGGCTTTGTAACCAAATTTTCGTTTGAAGTAATCGTAGTGAAACTCGTACATCAATCGCTTGCTGACATCTAAGATGATCAGTCCGAGATAATACGGTTCGTCAAACTTCAGGTGCGTCTTTTGCATGTGAATGGCCACTAGATTTTCGCCGAATATGGTTCGGTGTTTGTAATTGGATTTTGCCACTAATGTTTTAGCTCTTTTCTCAGACGTAACGAGTCGAATGTCGGTTCTCTTCCTGATGTTTTCCATCGATTTACCATACACGCAGTTGTTCATGAGTTTGAAGAAATCTTTTTCGAAATCGTTCTCAGCTCAAGTTCTGAGATTCGTGTTGAGATTGATGTATTTTTTCATCCAAGGCTCTTCGTCGAATTGAATGATGCGATGTATGTCGACTAATTTCATCCCATAATCGACGTACTGTTTCAAATTCTCGCTGTAGACGATGTAGTTACGTTTGTTCAATAAATTAGGAATGAGTTTTTCCTCGTCTCCTTCGTTCGGTTCCATTCGTTCGGGAGCCAGCGGATAATCGTTGTGTGGATCGTGTAATTCTTCCGGATAGTTCAAATCAATTTCTAAAATGCAAGGATAGTTTCTCCATTTTTGCATCTCTTCCGGTTCCTTCACCCATTCAAAATTCTCAATCGGTAAAGGATGACTCATAGCCCAACCATACAGATTATTGGCGTCCCAATACTGTATGTATTTAGTCGACCGTTTCGAATCGAAACCTTCTTTCATGTAGGGATTGTTAGCTTCAGAATGTCTGTGGGAGATCATCGAGACGCCACCTCTTGCAGCCCTTTTGAACATGAGCAACATGTCCACGTCGGATAATAATTCCAATTGGACTTCGGTGGTCTTCAACAGAGCGTCCCACGCCAAACCGTGTGCGGTGAAATACCAAGCGGGATCCAGATCATAATTTCGACAACAGACGTCTCGAAAATTTTCGAACACGTCTGCCAAGAGTAGAACGTCAGTCTTCAGATAGAGATCATGATAATCTCTCATGGTTTTCATATCGAATGATTTCCACACGTTTTTAGCATGTTCGTAATTCTCGTCGGAAATGTCGGATTTGTATAATTTTGAATAAAAATCTTCTTTCGAAGGTAGTGCGGTGTCTTCGAATCTCTTTAGATCGTTCATGTAATCGTAAGGATAGACTCCTTTCCTCAACATGACGTCTACTCGTTCTCCAAATTGTTCGCTCGTGATTTTAAATTTATCCTTGCTCATGTTATCGACTAATTTTTCCAGAGCGGTCGACATGAATTTAAAACTGTCGATGAAACGTATGGCTCTACGAATGGATTTCGTTTTTTCTTCCAACGTATTTCCGTCGATCACTCTTTTCTTCTCCATGAGCTTCCATTTCGTGAAGGAAATGTATCTTTCTTCGCTGTTCGCGATGCAATTTAATTCTTCGTGTTAGGTGCCGAGATTTTTCACGAACAGATGACTGTCATAACCCGAGAGATTGTGAAACATCACCGGATAGAAAGCGGCATCTCGATATTTTAAATTACACTTGCTGTGAGCCGGACCGCGATACAGACCCGTGTAATGATCATGGTCTCTGACCTTCTTATTTTCCTCCAAATTCTCGTCGAATGATTGTCTGCATATGTGACATTCGGTGGCTCTGTTATTTTCGTCCTGCTGCTCTCGCGTGATGATCATTTTTGCCAGAGTTTTGAATTTGTCGTATAACATTTGAAGTTTCCATTCTAACTCTTCCACGAACCTTTGAGCCACGTCGTCATCTTCATACTGTTTCGTGTAGGTGAAGGGACCTATGTCATGTTGCGAGTCAAAAGCGCATTTCACGTAAATGCAATAGCCCGAAGGTATGTGTTTTTGATATTTTTCGACGTAACTTTGAAAAGCGTTGGGTTGACAGGAACTCATTTTCGCGGTGAAACATTCGAAATCGGCGTACACGACGAATGGTACTTATAACCTTCTATTGTGATTTTCAAACTTCACGATGGTGTTGGGTTTGGGCATTTCGACGTTGACACCTTGATTTTCGTTGCAATATTCCTGATGTTTCACCAACGATTTTTCACTGTGAAACGCGTTCATGCAATTGAAACATAAAGATATCTTTCATTTATGTTTATTATATTGTTTCGCTAGTAATCAGCTCAGATGTTTAACCCAACAATAATGATGATTGTCACCATTCGAAATCAATAATAAAATAATCGTCTTTTCTCTTCCGAGATACGAAGTCAATCTGAGAGGATAGATATTTTGTTTTTTGTCATATCCCAAGACGTTCACCGCTACTGTGGGATTTTGTGCCTCGAAACGTTTGATGTGTTTTAACTGCATTGGAAAAGTCACTCCGGTCCAATCGAGATTTTTAGAAGTTACCTCGTAAGAAGAAACTCTTTCAATGTTCATTTTGACAGGGTATAAAGTGGAAGTGACTGCCCATTTAAAACACTGATCATCTTTACACGTTGATCACGGCGTGTTTTTTTGCTAGGAAATATGGTAATTTCACGTAGGAAGACCCTTTCAACAAATCGTTTTTAGTTATGTGAATTTCGAGTTTCAACATCTCATCGAACGTCCAATTACTACCTTCATGTTGGTAATTCGCGAGAGACGTCAACATCTTGTCTTTCATCTTTTCGAAAACGTCCGATAAATCTGAACCTCGAAATACGGGTTCGACATTAGATCAGAAATATGCATTTTTCACGATGCTCTCGCCGGACTTCACGTCGATTTTATTCATCACGCAATGGAGTATCATCTTAATTTTTAGTCCCACGTTCATGTGTTTGCGAAACAAATCCAATACTTTTTTCTTCACCCATTCCATGAACAATTTCGGATCGATTTTCTTCAACGAGGGAACCACGTCGAAAGTTTTAAAAATACCTTTGATCACACTTTCCCGTTCCATGGACTTCGACTGAAATAGTTCCGTGGTGAGTCGCGCTAGATATTCTTCTCCTTTCCCTTCATCTATTGCTCGTTGAAGTTCGCTCGATATATCTCGTTTGCCTAGAATCTGATGTGCATCACTCGTTTTCGTTTTTCTTTTCTTTTCTTTGGAAACTTGAAGTTCTTCTTCAACGGCTTTTCATTTAGTCGTCTTCTTATTTTTCACAATCGAAACGTTTTTGGTTTTTTCGACGTCGGCATTTCGATTTCTTTTACTATCTTTTTCTTCTTCTCATTTTTCACAACCGATGCATTTTTTGACGTCGTTGCTATCAGCATTTTGTTTGCCTTTCCATCGTTTCGCAAATCTTTCTGTATGACATCAATCTTTTTTGATTTAGTTCTATGATTTCTGAAATGTGAAATTTTTAATAGTTTACAAATCTCGTTTAACTGAGGTATGGTTTTCTCATTTAAATTTTCCAATTTTTTTTTATCTATTTGTTTCATTTTGTAAGAATATATTTTTTTTCCGAATTTTGTATTTAAATAATTTGTTAAAAAGTTTTGCTTTTTTACTCTTTTTAAATATATAATAAAAAAAAAAAAAAAAGTTAAATTTTAAATACGATTTTTTTTTTCTTTAATGTGTTTTTATTCAAAAACAATTTAAGACCGCTTTTATTTCTTGCTCGCAAACCGAACACGTTTTCTCGTCTTCGAAATGACATTCTCTACAGTAACGCAGGTGGGTGCACGGTAGAAACAAGATGTTTGCGACACCTTCGCAGACCAGACACTTGGTGGTGGACGTTTTACTTGGTTTGTTTTCGACGAGTGACGATAACTCGTCCGCTTCTGCCATGAATTTGATGAGATGTTCTAAAGTCATGAATTGAGACAGGGTCTTGTTCGCGATATTTAATGCATCGTACAATTGTTCTCTGGTGTATCCGAGTTCTAACATATCCATCAATAATTTTTGGTTTTTGTCTCTATCCCTCTCTTCGTCTTGAATTTTGATCAATCCCAATGTTAGGATCTTGTTCAAATAATCGCATTCACCTTTTTCAATATTACTTATGTGTTCTAGTAAAGGTACATCGTGAGGTTCCCAATTCATCAAATGTATGTTGCAACAAAAACATTTGACTTTGTCGCCTCTACCCACATAAACGAAACCCGCGGCGGCTAAATCTTCGGGTTTTTGAGCGAGATGCAAAGGCCAATTTTTAAACGTTTGAAGTCTTGCACGTTCTAGACTATAATTCGGATGTTTGGACTTGATCATTGTTTTTACCTCAAAATTGAGTTTGTAAGAATTTTTTTTTTTAACTTTTATTTATACATAAAGAGAAATAAAGAGAAACTTTTTTTTTTTTAACAAATTATTATTTAAATACAAAATTTAAAATATACATTATTTGCAAGAATTCATAAAAACCAAATAATCGATCATGACAACAACACCTAAAAGATGCGAATTGAAATTGAAATGAGACGAAGGGTATGAGAAATCCAGTTTTAATATCTATACATTACAACCACACGATCCCATCGAATTGAATGAGGTCGAGATGGTGGACTTAGAGCACTACTACCACAAATATTGAATGTGTTTGAAAGTGGATGAAGCCGCGCTCGATTTGTTTTACGAGTACCAAAGCGAACTGCTGAATAATATCATCGTCGGTGAAGACAGAGAATTCGACAGGGGTGATTTATTGTTGTCCTATGGAGATTACATATATCCAATAATCTCACCCGAACTCATGAAGAAATCGGGTGGTGAGAGCACATTCGCCTATGAAAAAAAACTCAAAAGAGTAAAGATAAACATTCACACCATTTTCGTATGTGGAAAAATGACGAATGTCAACTTGCTAATAACGGACTTGGAAATATAAACAATAGAGAGATTGAAATTAAAATTTAACTTTTTTATATATATATAAAGAGAAAAAAAACTTTTACTAAAAAAATTTTACATTAAAGAAAATTAAAAATTAAAAAAACAACTTTTTTATATATATAAAGAGCAAAAAAAAAACTTTTTAAACAAATTATTATTTAAATACTAAATAATCGATCATGAAGACAACAACACCTAAAAGATGCGAATTGAAATTGAAACGAGTCAAAACATATAAGAAATTCGGTCATAAAATCTATAGATTACAATGACACGATCCCATCGAATTGAACGAGGTCGAGACGAAGGGCTTAAAGCACAAATACGAGAAATATAAGATGTCTTTGAAATTGGATGAAGCCGCGCTCGATTTGATTTATGAGTACCAAAGCGATCTGCAGAACATCATCATCGCCGAAGATAGAGAATTCGACAAGGACGATTTGTCATTGCCCTATGGAAATTACATATTTCCAAACATCTCATTCGAACTCGTGAAGAAATTGGGTGGTGAGAGCGAGTTGACCGATGTAAAAAAAACTCAAAAGTGTAAAGATAAACATTCAACACGTTTTCGAAAAAGGAGAAGACACTCGTGTCAACATGCTAATAATGGACTTGGAAATATAAACAATAGAGTGATTGATTTTTAGCAAAGAAAAATAAAAAAAAAAAAGTAATAAGATCATCTTTAGATCTCATTTACTTTTTTTTTTTTTTTTTTTTTTGTTTTCCTTCTTCTTCACTATCATCATAATATATTATAATAACGTTTCCTTTTCTCTCAAATTTCAGTGTTGATTCTTCTTTTTCTTTTTCTTTGTGATGTGATACGTTTATGGCAACATTTTTGTTTATCCGAATCATAATTATGAACGAATGTTGTGCATCTCTTGGTAACACTCGCATCATTACCATTCTCTTCAGAAGGTAGTGGTGACCGTGGAAAGCATCGTCTCATTCTCAACCGTCTATCATTTGCTTCATCTATCTCTTTCATTAGTTCTTTCCTTAGATATCCATCATTAGCGTCTAACCATTTTTTTATTTTTTCGCTCTCTGGCTTGCGATGTTTGTCATTATTGTCAAATTGTTTCTCCACCTTTTCATCCAGGTGATAAATTTGTTTCTCCACCTTTTTACTCATTTTAAATATATTATTTTATACTTTCTATGATTTTATATTTTATATAATTTTATATTTATAATAACATATTCAAAATCGGTATGTTCTTAAATGGCGAATTCTCACCGAGCAACAAACCCTTGCCGAGTCGCTTGACGTTCCGTCCACTCTTCAGATAGAGACCGTTTCCTCTCAGAGAGTTGCCACCTCTAATGGGTTCTAGATACAATCCTTTACCACTGTCGTCTACGTGAACGCGACACACGGCTCCTCCCTTCTTCAAAAACAGTCCGCTGCCACCCATTAATTTCTCAACTGCCGAACTAGTGAGTCCCGTGAGAGCTCCCACGCCGAGAGTCTTTCCGAGAAAGGGTAGCGCCTTTGCGGCGAAGGGTAATGCTTTTGCGGCTATTCCTGCCAATAGCGGTAGGAAACCACCTTTCATTCTCAGATTGTATCTCAATTGAGCGGGACTCATTCTCACCGTCAACCCTCTTCCATTGCAAATCGCTTTCTCCATCCTTTTGATTTGACTTCTGGTCCAGGCGATCGAATCCTGACTGCCTCTCATCAGATCTTCGTGAGTGAATTTGAATCTCACTGCCTCGCCTCGAGTTGTTAACACTCTCTTAAGTTTCTTCCTCTGTCCTGCGGATATGTTCACGTTTTTAACCACGTATTCTGTCATAATTCTGGTTTGTTTTTTTTTAAATATATTTACTTCAATTGTTTCTTGTTTAATAATTATATTAAAATAATTTTGTAAAGTTAATATTGCGTTTATTTTATTTTTGTTATCTATATATATAATATTTTTTTTATTTTTTTTTTGCTTTTATATTTCTCTTATGTGAAATCGTATCGTCACTCTCTCTCCGAGAAGATCTAACAGTTCACCATTTTGATCCATCAACGTGGTTTTGAGACTATACAACGTGTCTAAAATCACTGGTAGATAAACTAAATTTCGAGGTCGCTCCACGATCTTATAACCCGGCGACACGTTTGGAAAGAAGGAATAGATTGTCGGTTGAGCGCTACCATTCACGTAGCTTCCAGCAATCACGTCCATGTTCACCAGAATGCTATTGGCAGCGAGAATGTCGACCGTATTTTCAGATGCCGCGTGGCCTCGATACATCTTTCAATCGAATCCCAACATCTTGCCTACAGAATCGTCCGTGTTGAAATCCACACGAAAATTATCTTCCAAATCCAACATCGTCTGTAAGGTATTAGGATTGGGAGCGAGTCTGATCTTGTTGCTTCCCTTTCCATCCATCTTCATTCGCGTCTGAATGTAATGGTTCAAATCGTCTATGTCGTAACTCCCTTTGGGAATTCGAATCTCCAACCAATCCGTTCCGTCGGAATACTTGAACGAGTTATTCTTTTCGGTGACGTTGGGAAAGGAATAATAAGTCTCCAGATTCACCAAAGCCATCTCGTAAGTTTTCTCTCTATTCAATTCGATGGAAGGTTCGAATTTCGTAGCGAATCGAGTCGAATCGCCACTCACCACGATTTGAATGGATTGTTTCGCAGCCATATTCTCGGCTATCCGTTCTAGCAATTCTCCATGTTCGAACATTATATTTTAATTTTATTTTTTTATTCAAAACTAATTATTTGAAGATTTATTATTTTTCTAAATTTTATTTTCACGCTCTATCTTATTATTATTATCATCAGAAACATAAAACTTGTCGAATCCGCACCGATATTTTCCGCGATTAAATTCGCTTGTCAAATCGATCACGACGAAATTGTAAAGTCCACCATCCCAAACCCTCTTACAGAATCTCCTGAATTCTGCAGCGCTCATGTCGTTTGCGACGTGATCGCCGTAGATGTGATTGAGATTCTTGAGATCTTGGTGAAAGAGACATAGAAAATTAGCGTTCTCCCTTATCGTCTGTCTGGGCAATCGAAAATAAGTCTGCGACAGGTAGAAACAGTCCACGTAGCTGTGTCGACCCGTAACGTAATACGATTCGCATCGGTTCTGTCTCTCCAAAAGCAGATCGTCGAAAATCATGAGATTCTTTTCTTCCGATTTCAGTTCTCTAGGATCCGGTACGTCGCTAGCGTTCTCATAAAATCGACACTCGACGTTCGAAGATGCATTTCTCTTCATCAGCTCCGTCGCCGCGCCGTCCAAAATGGTCGAGAGCGGAGCTCCACTCTTGTCGAATTCCTCCCTACTGTCAAAGATTCTGGCTATGACGTCCTTGCGCAATCTGCGATCCATGCACTCTCGAAGCAATCTGTATTCGGGTTGAAACAAGCTCTTGCCAAACACAAACAATCTGTCGTAATCCAACCAGTCGGGTCGGGACAACAGATTCATCAACAGATTGGTCTTTCCACAATTCGATTTTCCCACTATCAAGCCTCTTATGCTCCTGGGAAAGAACTCGTTATTCGACCTCTTGGTCGTGGCGTCGTTCCAAGACATATCTTTAATGTTCATCTTTGTTTTATTTTGTTTGTTATTTTAGATTCTTTTCAAACACAAATTTTTTTATGTTTTTCAAACTCTGTTTTTTAATGTTATTATTATTTATTTATATCGCACCGTCGCGAGTTCTCTTCAATCCGGATCCACTCGTCATTTTGGCTAGATCTTGTATGGGCACCACGGCATCCTTAAAATCTTTCCAACTTTTCGGCGTTCGCTCTAACGCAGCTCGCTTCGCCGGCGGACTGATCAACTTGTCGATCAACGCGTCGGCTGCCCTCTTGCCAGTCACAGAAGCTATCCTACCACTGGCTTCGGAAGCGGCTTTCTTACCAGCATCCAAAGCCGTCTTCTTACCGACCTCAAACGCGGTCGATGCGAGTTTTCTACCCGCATTGCTCGTGAACGCTCGCATTATAGAATCGACGATGCCAGAACCGCCTTGAACGTAAGTTCTGACGTATCCCCTGTTCTTTATCACCAACATATTTTATTTTTATGATATATTTTTGTTTTTTTGACTGGTAAATCGTTTTTGCCGTTTAAATACTTTTATTATTCTAGTGTAAGAATTTACTGTTTTATTTTTTTGTTTGTTTGTTTGTTTGTTTCTCTCTACTTATTATATACACATCAATCCTTCAATTCGTTCATTAGCCTTTTATACTGGTTTTTATTCAAAACCTTCTGTCTTAACAATTCGTCAGATATAGCAACTATCTGATTATCTAATCCCGTGTTACCAGCCTGTCTGCTCGCCATCAACAAACTCAATCTCTGAGACAGAGCGTCGGAATCGCTCGGAAGAAAAGTGGTTTTCACCCCTTTGCCAGTCACCGATTCGACGAACTTCTTGTTCATATCCCATATGGGTTTCACCACCTTCGTCCACTTGTAACCTCTGTTGGCTTTGGGTCTCGTCTCTCTGGCATCGTTATTTCTCTTCATGGCGTGGGTCTGGACCAGAATGTCTCCGTAATTATCGAAATCCTGTTCCGTGTAATCTCCAGGCTTGTCGTAAAGGAGCAATCTCCACAGACCATCAGTTACTTTATATTTATTCCAACCCACGATCAATTCATCATCATCCATTTCCACCTCCGTATCACCTACAAAAGTTCTACCCTGAGAATCCTTATAAATTCCATACGACTGATCTCTCTTACCGCCATCATCATCGGACGATGCGATGCTACTAGTGGTGGTAGTCGAAGCCGTATCATCAGACTCGCTCATATCTGTTTGAATTCCTGTGGGAACGTAATCCGGTGTAGATTGAACGGAATACCAATTTCCAAAACTAGGAGGCAACGAACCCATTCTCAAAGAACTCTCCCTTATGGGTCTCAATTCTTTGACTATATCCTTCCTGCTTCGCTCTTGACCCTCCGTCACGGGTTTAAATATTTTTGTGGCTTCGCGTCTGAGTTCCATCTCATCAAGACGTCTGCTCCTATCAGCTGACTGAATCCCCTTCTTAGCACGTTCATACTGTTCTAAAATTCGATCTCGGTGTCAAGAATCCATCTGTAAAAACATCTTTCATTTTAATTGTTTTTATTATTTTCAAAATTAAATGTTTAATTATATTTTTTATGTTTTATGTTTTTAATAAAAAACTCTTTCCGTCTTAATATAATAATCTGAAAATATTCACATCTCAACTGACTGTGTTAATTGAAGTTTAAAAAAATACGTTTAAACAGTACATGACAAACCGGTTTCTGATTTAACGCATTTTGACAGTAGTTTTTTACATTCGTCAAAAGATTTTTCATTCACACATCAATTCACTGAGTGTCGAATTAAGAGAGAATCCTTTTGATGACTGCGATTGCTATCATGAATATATTAAAAATTTTACCACTCAAAACCTAATTGAGCGGAAAATGCGTTTTAAACATTCCGATAAGTGTTTTTGACTTTTTCGAACGAACGCTTAACAGTCAATCTCTTTGATCAAGACAAAACACGAATATCTATTACAAATCAACTCCCTTCGAAAACAAAAACCCTCAAAACTCAATTTCTATCTGTCCCATCAACAGAAAACATCAATGTCTATAATACAGACTATATTCATAATCGACTCTTTTTGAACAAAAAACCTCATTCACTCATTACGATAACATGTGTTAGTTTTTTTACTTAGAGAGACGTGACTGGGTTCGCAAATTTCCAACACACCGACAACGACAACACTCTTCGTTCAAAACATTTCCATCAAGTGCTCGTCGAGACCCCCACCTCGCAATAACGTGCGCCAGTCTCACTTCGAGAAACGCTACAGTGGGTTTGCGGATTCAAACATCACTTCTTCACGCTAGTCGATTTCAAAATCTCCGTCTAAGCCTCCATTGGGTTTCAGTCTTAAAATCGTGTATACGAACGCGGATTGTTAGATTGTTAGAATCGGCAAGAGGATGATGTTAGAAACCGCAAAACGTTTTTTCCTCGCAATTTAACACTGAACCCTATGGGAGAAATCCATTTGCGGATTCAAACATCATCGGACCTAAAAATCCGCAGAGCGGATCTCCGTGTACGCCTCCATTGGGTTTCAGTGTTAAAATCGTGTACGGACGCGGATTGTTAGAATCGGCGAGAGGATGATGTTAGAAACCGCAAAACGTTTTTTTGCTCGCAAGTTAACACTGAATCCTATGGGAGAATTATTTGCGGGTTCAAGCATCGAAACGGTACATGTACTGTACGTAAAATTTCATGCGTTTTCTGTCATTCTTGGATTCAATCAGTGATGTTTGAATACGTAAATGGATTCTAAAGCACCCTAAAAAACGTTAAAATCTTGTACACGTACACGATTTTAACACTAAATCCTATGGAGGTGTACACGTACACGTACATGTACGATGATGCTTGAACCCGCAAATATTACCTACTAATACCAGACCATGGGTATCCTCAAATACCGAGATGAGGCTAAGAGTCGTAGTAAATTATGCCTCATTGAGGGATTTTTAATGGTCCTCATAACCTCAAAATTCAATGAGGCTATGAGGGATAATAAATGAGGACTCATTGAGGGCTTTTACATAGCCCTCATGGCCTCATACGACAAAAAAGGATTCCACAGTCACAGGCGTTTTCTAAAATGGGATTCCATAGGATATACCTGTTAAATACTGAAATGAGGCTAAGAGTCGTAGAAAATTATACCTCATTGAGGGATTTTTCAAGGTCCTCATAACCTCAAAATTCAATGAGGCTATGAGGGATAATAAATGAGGACTCATTGAGGGCTTTTACATAGCCCTCATGGCCTCATACGACAAAAAAGGGATTCCATAGCCACAGGTGTTTTGCAAAATTATGGGATTCCATGGGATATGGCGATTGGATATAGTCTTTTGTTATACACAAGGGAGATAACCCTGCATACAGATTATGGGAAATCAAGCAATCTGATTGGTTAGTTATAATCTAGATAAATGAAACAACAAGAGTACTTAGAATAGGGTCAGAACTAACAAGAATAGACCAGAAATTGCTAAATATAGCAATAATAAGGTAAACTGTTCCATTTGATAGGCTCTTCTACGCTACTGGAGTATACTCTAGAATAAAGGAACATGGCCAGATAAACGATAACTATATATAGATAGAAGCAGAGAATTCTGGAAGAATTCGAAATAATACAAGTTGTCGGGTTGTTTGTGGTAATTATCCAGGGAAGTCGTTCCAGAAAATACTCCGATTCAATCGAACATACCCTCCGAACATACCCCTGTCCTATTGTAGGCTTTAGGTAACATAGCAATCACGTGCTACCATAGAAACCAAGATGGCGGCCTCCAGTATACAAAATGGACGACGGAAACACGTATCACCCTAACAACACGCGCTGCGCATGCGCAGTCACACCACGTATCACTATGGGGATAACGTCACAACATGGCCGCTCACGCGGGTTACCATGACAACACAACATGACGCCACTACGTCACGTGACATGACGTCACTTCCGGGGTCATCCACCGGGGTCATCCAAATGAGTACTCAAAACCACATTGCGTTATTGTTTTTTTTTTTTGTTTTTTTTTGGGGGGGGGGTGTCTTTTGGGGGGTGCAAAACACATTATCCCGATTACCGATTGCCCTCGCGGTTGCAGGGTGACGCTGTGTACTATGGCATACTGCACGCCGATGGTGCATTTGCCTTCAGCCGCTGCTAACACTGCTTGGGCAGAGTTAGTAAGTTGGAGAGTCTGGCAGCTGCTCGCCACAGCTAGGTGGATCTCTTCGGGTAGTCCGGCTTCCTCCATCTGCAAACTGTCCGACTCGATGTGACCCCAACTGTTAAAAATGTCGTTAACCCTTTACCCGACGTGACGGGAAAGCGGCCTGCGCTATTCACAAAAATCGCCATTTAATTTAATTTAATTTTCATTATTTTTCAGTTTTTGTCTCAAAAACATAGATTTTGACCCCTCTTTGGAACGAGCTCGTCGTGCTCGTTCCAATGGGGGTCATAACCTATGTATTTGAGACAAAAAAAAAAGAAAAAAATTAGTTATTCAAAAATTTTATTTGCAAGTGCCGTCTCAGCTTTTCATGTCAGGTTAAACCCCAATAAACAAACGACATGGTTGATCTGTTTCTTCTACTTCAACCATCTTATAACCCGAAGGCTAGCCTTCGGGTAAGCAGACAGTTGAAGTATCAGAAACTGATTGAAGCGGCTGAAGATGGAACTCATTGGTCCGATGCAAGAAAATCTGGTCATATTTCCATGTAATTCGTTTACCCTTCACCCAACGTAACGGCCATATACGACCAACGCTATTCACAAACATTCGTCATTCAAATTTTATTATCTTTTCATTTTCTGCCTCAAAACCATAGCTTGTAACCCTTCACTGGAACTAGCTCAATGAGCTCGTTCCAATCAGGGGACATAAGCTATGTTTTTGAGACAGGTTTCTGAGAGTGTCGGCTGCTATTCGAGTTGGGTGAAGGCTTAACGAATGAATGCCTGCATATTGGCATATTTTCATGCTCTCAAACTTTAAAACTCATTATGTCGTCATGTAGCATCTTCACGAAAACGTTCTCCTTGTGGATAACCCAGCCCCTCTTCTCTGTCGCCTTTGAGAACCCCTTTCTTTACAGTCCCACGCTTTCGTCTTTGATACATTATGTGCATACAAAACAGGATTATACTGGGCAACTCATAGCATAAAGGTTTTTGCGGAACTAAAATTTTGTGTTGCTTTTTTGAAAAGGTTGCTAAAAACGGTGTGCTAGAGTGGCGAATCCAGCATGGAAATGATGATAGGCTGGGAGGGGGTGGTATTCACACTGCAATGGATTAAGGGAAGATATTATGTGAACCCGATGGGTGTTTTTTCTTTATTATGACCAAAATGATTAGATTATCTCATTATTTACTATTTGTTTGCCAATGTAATCAGGCACTTCGAGTTTTATCAAACAATATATTATAAATATTACATCGCTTGGAGTTGACCATGCCAATATAGTGGCCCCCGAGCCCGAGGAAGAATAGTCCACGTTCTGGAGGCGAGGGAACTATTCCTCGTCGAGGTCCACAATTTTAACCATTTGAACCATAGCGGCCGTCAGTTTCCAGCCTGGAACATGATACGTCATGACGTCATTATATAAGATGGTTGTTCAGTAAATGTATGGGGTAGACCAGTCAATATTTTCAACGTGCAGCCCCGAAGCTGCACGTTGAAAATAATGATTGGTCTACCCCAAATAATGAATATGGACTCTTCTAATTGCTGCCCTTGAACTTGCATGGAAGATACCACTAGAGTTCAAAGGGTTAAGAAAGTTAACGATCCGCGGTGCAATAATTGTCATGTTATATCGGATAGTCCTCTGAAGCGTTTTGACACCCATCAGGATTCGAATTCTAAAGCCGCTACCTATTGTCAGTGGCTTGCCCAAGACAAACTTTTTCATTCTTTAACTTAAAAAATAACGAAACAGAATTGGGGGAAAATCTCGTAAAAGGACGCATTGTATTCCGTCAGAACAACGTTCTGTGATATTTTACGGCTATTTTTAGAAAGAGTGTCGCGCACGGAAAACAGAGGCGAGCTTGTCGTAAGGCCCACCCGAAAAATTACTGGTGGGCCCCCAAAATTAAATTGATGTAGCCAAACATTTGTTGGTGCATAAAATTTCGTGAAAATGACCAAAAGGCGAAATGAATCTGATTGCAGATATTGGCGGTATATCGAAATGTTCTCAATGTGGACTGCTATTGGCAGTCCACATAGAAGACATTTCAATATACCAGCAGTTATCATCACGATATAGCTTTCGATGCTGATGTGGCGTTAAGTACCAATAAATAAATACCAGTATAGTCTAGACTGTCATTGATCGCTCAGATGCCATGAAAAAGCGGGGTTTTTTTTTAGTTTGTAAAATCAAACTTTTCTCCCATTGGGCCGAACTATGGTCCTACCGATGGGTCCTCCTCCGGAACAACCATTTTTTGCCAAATGAGCGATGATCATGAAACAAAAATGCCCTTGAAATGTCCTATGGACTGGCATTGATCGCTGAGATGCAAGGAAGCAGTGTTCATTCAGTTCGAAAAATAAAAATTTTCTCCGGGTCCAGGGGCCCCTTGATGCATTTCCCGGTAACTTTTCCTAGCCCAGTCCGCCTCTGGCAGGAACAGTGTACGATCTTTTGAGAACCCCTGACAGATAAAACTATGGGAAATAGTATAGTACTTCTGAGCCAATCAAAGGGAGGGGAAGTCATGCGACATATACAGGGCAGGGGAGAGGAAACTCGGTCCCCAGAGTTAATTCTGTGACGAGCCTCCTGTCAAAAGTGTCAGGATACTGATGCAAGGCACGAGCGATGATAGGGATGGGGGTCCCCTCCCCCAAGAAGATTTTGAAATCAGCTGTTCAGTGGAGACTTCTGCAGCTTTTGAGATGAAAAATCGCGTTATTTTTTGGCCGTAAAAATGACGTTTTTTTAGCAGCATGCTTCAAATTTGCACGTCCATCAGTAAATACCCAGTGACCTTGGGTTGTAGCTTTTGACTGCTGAATTCTTGAAATGATAACGCTGAGTCTGGTTCATATGTATATAGATAACAGTCTATTAACGGATTGAGCATCTCCACAAGTCCGATTCCTTCTTTACATGAGTGTCAAATAGCATTCCAATACCACGGGCAACTTATCTTGCTGATTCTCGCTCGGGGATCGGGAGCCCAGGCTTGGCACAGGAGTCAGAATTTTGGGGATCCAAGAGTCCTGGACTCCTGGGACAAGCCCAGGCCCGAAAAGTTCCGGGTCCCACCCTCTCCTCGACCCTAGACATATAATATACATAACCCTTTACCCAACGTAACGTCCAAAAGCGGTCAGCACTATTCTCAAAAATCGCCAATTAATTTTCATTATTTTTTCACTTTTGGTCTCAAAAACATAGGTTTTGACCCATCGTTGGAATGAGCTCGTCGAGCTCGTTCCAATGAGGGCTCATAACCTATGTTTTCGAGACAAAAAATGAAAAAAATTAGTTTATCAAAAATTTGATTTTTGCAAGTGTCGTCTGCTTTTCATGTTAGGTAAAGGGTTAACCCTTTACCTAACCTGAAAAGCAGACGACACTTGCAAAAATAATTCTTGAATAACTATTTTTTTTCATTTTTTGTCTCAAAAACATAGGTTATGACCCCTCGTTGGAACGAGCTCGACGAGCTCGTTCCAACGAGGGTCATAACCTATGTTTTTGAGACAAAAAATGAAAAAAATAATGAAAATTAACTGGCGATTTTTGAGAATAGCGCTGGCCGGTTTTGGCCGTTACGTTAGGTAAAGGGTTAAATGGTTGGGTGGTTCATTACAGAAATGGCGATTCCCTCTTCAGCGATTACAAAATTAAGTTGTCAGGGCTCAAAAGTATGCTCCGTTGTTTACATGTATATAAAACAAGTGCACATGAACGTCTTTGAAAACACTTTTTTGAAAATTAGTACATCAAATGTAGGTTGTTTAATCGATACATGTTGTCCTTGTACGTTTGTATCGTCTTTGTCCATATATCTGAGGAACTACGGAATTATTTCATTCCACCTGTTTTCTCTGTAATTATTTGATCAATATTGCGCATCACCGAGTTAATAAAATAACTATAGAGTCATTGGGACTTGGCAAGGCAATGAACATATTAGACTGTTTACCCTTTCAATAGGTTTTGCATAAATTCTGCCACGAATAACAATTTGGCAGGTGGCGTGGAAGGCACGATCAGCCAAAGACTAGCTCAGATCGAGTCGACAGATCAGCGAATACAATACTAGTGTAAGACATCATAATTTATATGAGTTTCATATAGGGGCTGCAACTTACCTAGTGGAGGCCCTCCACTGGAACGACTGAAGAGTAAGCGGCAGATGGAGTTGGGGACCCGTTCGAAAAGAAGCAATCTGTGCGATTTTTATGGGCTTTGTGGGCTACCGGTAGACCGCAAATTCCCTAAAATCTCCTAAAATCGTAAATTTCGATCATCACAAGATCACTTCAGAAATAATGAAGAGATCGTATGATGATCGAAAGGTATTAAAATATATTATCATGCACTATTCCATTCAATGTACCGAGTCACTTTACTGCGTCGTTATACCTGCATTTATGCCTCGGGTAAAATATTTGGTATATTTTTAAGAGAATGTTGCTGAATTTATAGCGATCCTGTCCTCATTGATATAGTCAATGGCCTTTCCATTGTTTTGGAAAAAACCCAAACGCTTATTGATTACAAGCTGAACTGCCCGGATTTCCAGGTGACGAGAATCTTCTGCACTCAAGGGGCGTCACATTTTCTTCATGGTATCGGTTGGGGAGAGGGGTAAACAAACTAACAAACTAGTGCTAGGCTCCCCCAATGCGTGACAAGCACAACCGGAACCCATCTCATGTTATTCCCTGGCCGCAATTACCAACCTGTGTGTCACATTTGAACTACTTATATAGAAAATTGACAATTGTTTCACTACATAGTCAAGCCAATAAAAGGGGGGGGGGGGTGGATGGATGGATGGAAGAGAGAGAGAGAGAGAGGGAGAGAGAGAGAGGGAGTGAGAGAGCGTGGGGAGAGAGAGATAGATAGAAAGAGAGCATAAAATGTGATTTCGTCTTACCGTTACAATGATTGCTGACATGAAGTTCTATTTCCTTTAACCCTTTGAACACGAGAGACCACTTTACCCGGTGCAGAAATATGTACGTCATAATTTCATTATGTGGGATGGGTCAGAGGTGGCGCCAGGGATTTCTCGACAGGGGGGCTGACCTCTCCGACAGGGAGGCTATAACATTTTACCTCCCAAACGAAGGAAAATGAGTGAAACTTGGTAAATTGGAGAACCAAAATAGAAGCAAATTGAGTATGTTTGTTGATTATTTAATCATTTATCTAACCTGAAAAGCAGACGACACTTGCAAAAATAATTCTTGAATAACTATTTTTTTCATTTTTTGTCTCAAAAACATAGGTTATGACCCCTCGTTGGAACGAGCTCGACGAGCTCGTTCCTACGAGGGGGCATAACCTATGTTTTTGAGACAAAAAATGAAAAAAATAATGAAAATTAATTGGCGATTTTTGAGAACAGCGCAGGCCGGTTTTGGCCGTTACCTTAGGTAAAGGGTTAAAGTAAACATATTATAATAAGGTCGGGAAATATTTCACCTATAAAGCCAGTTTGACGAACGACATTAAGGAATTTCGTGAGAATCACTATTCTCTATCAAAGTTCCAGTGCTGCACGGGTTCGAGACTGACAAGACGAGATATCTACATTCGATTGTCGGAAATTTCTCGTGAAGTCGGGTTTACGAGACTCTCCGACGGACTGACGAAAAATCTCAGATGGGGGGGGCGGGGGGGCGGCACCACTGGGATGGGTGCTAAATGCATGTGCGGGATAGACTCGGGACTGCCCATTGAAAATATTGATGGGTCTACCCCCAAATAATGAATGTGGACTCTTCCAAAAGCTGTCATTGAACTGACAAGGGAGATACTCCCAGTGTTCAAAGGGTTAACCAACCTTCAGATAACTCCCTTTGTTTCACCTTCGCTGTTATTTCGAAAGAATAACAACCGCGATCAAATAATTCTGCATTATATTGAAGAATGGTCGGGTATTCTTTTGAATAATGGCGGACGTGTCCAATACATGATGCACAGTTATTGTTCTGCTACAAATATTCAACCGGATGAGGCGGAGTTTTTACCACGAGCTTCTACAGAAACATCAATGCACAGTGTGCTATAATTTTTGATGAGTTATCCAGGACGATAACTCACCGATCAAAAAAAAACTGTTTACATTTTCAATTTTTATTTTCTGCATGCTACTCATACCGATATGGTTTGGGAAGAATTCAAGCCAAATAATGTCCGTTTCTGTGATTTTGGTCGTCTTTTTGATGACTTTAGTTGCTTGACAGATTGTTTGCTGTAATTAGATATACTTCCATTTAATCGAACATGCTCTCTAGACACGCCCCCTTCCACAATATCAGAGGCTTTGCAGCTGCACGGCATTCACGTTCCACCATACAAATCAATACATACATTGATAATATGAAGGCCTTCAGTAAACAAAATGGAGAACTGAAACACGCGTCACGCTTACGACACGCCCTGTGCCTGCCACACTGACACACCGTATTACTGTGGTAATGGTGTAAGAATCTCCCGCGACAACACCACATGTCAAAACTGAGTCACGCGGCGTAAACCGTTACATGAGACCCCCGATGGCAACCCCCCCCACCCCCCCCCCCCCCCCCCGCTCCAAAAAAAACCCGCCTACTGCTAATATCGGTTTGCAGAGGGTTTAACCCTTTACCCAACGTAACGGCCAAAACCGGCCAGCGCTATTCTAAAAAATTGCCAGTTAATTTTCATTAGTTTTTAATTTTTTGTCTCAAAAACATAGGTTATGACCCATCATTGGAACGGGCGCGCCGAGCTCGTTCCAGTGACGGTCATAACCTATGTTTTTGAGACAAAAAAAGATGAAAAAAATTAGTTGTTTAAGAATTATTTTTTTTGCACGTGTCATCTGCTTTTCATGTTAGGTAAAGGGTTAAAAGCTATCATCGCTGCCTCGGAATTATGGTGATTGTTTTACAGTCTTCATATTGGTGCCAGTGTACTTGTAGTTGACATGCGGTCATAAACAGGAAATGGGGAAGTATGGGACCTTCGCACTTTAGGATTCGAGGTAGCAGACTTCTACCGAATACAATCTTATTGAATCCTCTCGACGATACCGAACCCAATAGAACCGAATGGCTTCGATGAGCGCTAATTATTGCCAACATTCAAATATGTTACCATTTTAATGTAATTATTTATCATATGACTCGTCCGTTTTGTTCACTTTAAAACATTTGATATTTTGTTTTCATATTAGTCAGTGATAAATGAAGTTTTCCGTCATTTTCATCGGTCAATTTCAAAACTAGACAATTTGATTGGCTGAACAAAATACAACTGGGCCATATTTTCATAATTTGCATAATTAGAGTTGGGAGCTTTCATCGGTCAATTTCAAAACTGGACAATTTGATTGGCTAAACAAAATACAACTGGGTAACATTTGCATAATTTCAGTAGGGAGAATTTACGTTATCTGTCCTATTCAGGGTGGGTTATATTGTATTAATATTTTACCTAACCTAACGGCAAAAACCGTCTCGCGCAATACAAGAAAAACGCCATTCATTTTTTTTTTATATTTTCACTTTTTGCTTCCAAAACATAGGTTATGACCCCTCATTGGAACTAGCGTGTCGCGCTCGTTCCAATGAGGGGTCATAACCTATGTTTTGGCAGCAAAAAATGAAAATTTTTAGTTATACGAAGATGTTTTTTCCAAGTGCCCTCTGCAACTCAAGTTAGGTGATGGGTTAAAAAGTCATACTAAATGGCTAATTTGTGCTTGTGTGTGTCATATGATAAGTAGAATATGAAATGAGTGTTTTTCTCATATGATATTTATGAAACTCGTCCGAGTTTTCCGTTTGGGCTCGACAGAGGCTCGCCCAAACGGAAAATTCTTAGACTCGTTTCATAAATATTATATGAGAAAAACACTCATTCCATATCCTCTATATCTGATCTGATCCGCTTTTTGTTTTGAATAGGTTTTTTTCAGGTTTTTTTATTTAAGGCCATATCCAGATAACCCAATAAAAAAAACAACATTCAAGTTGAATGATGTTAAAATAACTAACTAAAACACCCAGAGTATTTATTTTGATACCAAAATTGAGATAAATGTCTCAGGAATTTAAATGGGAAGCCAAAATGAATATCTAGCTCAATTTTAGTAACTTCTACGAATTTGGGAATGGGAAAACACGTTCTTATTTCTTTGGCGCCTATTTTCGAACGCTACAAGACAGGAATAACAATTATTACTTACGGATTGCAGATGTTGGTACATAACAAGACTACAGACACCTATACTCGGACATGTTTGGTACTTTGAAAATGGCTGGAACACGACATTCCAGATCTTCAAAACACAAGTTATCCAGATTCAACAAGAGCACGGTGACACGTTGGTTAAGGCATTAATTTGGCGGCTCAAGCCCTTGTAGGCTAGTGGTATCTTCCACGTCAGTTCAATGGCAGCAATTGGAAGTGTCCATATTAATTATTTGGGGGTAGGCCAATTAATATTTTCAACATGCAACCTTGGGGCTGCACGTTGAAAATGTTGCTTGGTCTAACCCTCACATTCATTTAACAGCCACCCCACTTAATGAAATTATCACATATCATGCCCCTGGGCCAGAAAAACAGCCCCTCCTGTTCAAAGGGTTAAAATTGAAAGGCCGGTGGTTCAATCACGACAAACGTCATCATCGTTGTGTGTTTGGGCAAGACACTTCCTCCCGTTTGCTTATATGGGAGAACGGGGCGGTGTGTACTAAAGCGGAATGGGGACACTAAGACGATACACTTATCTTCCACCGATGGTAAGTCACTTGTTGGGTACTAGACCCCGAGACCACCACCACGAGCCAACCTCACAGTCGCAAACCCTCCAAGCCATAGCCAGCAGCTAATTTCTTCCAACCAACTATCATTACATTTGTCAGTCGCGAAAATATTCAGCCGGCGAGAATATTTTAGATTTGAAGAACTGAATGTGAGTCTCTCTCTATGCTTGACTTAATATGTCATTATGTCGCAGAGCATATACACGGACTCACACGGTGTGTATGGGTTTCACGAAGATGGCCCGATTTGTCCCCACTGTGATGGTAGTCCCGAATGACAACATATTCCAACTTCATCACGCAGCAATGCCTTCGTCGATGCATGCCTTGGTGATGTTGTTGGATTTTTGTGTCAGGCGGGATTATAGTTCAAAACTACAGTTAAAACTAGAAGTCCTGTCATGAAATGCGCACAAATAGCACGTCAGTGTGCGTTTTGATCTACGCGTTATGGCTATAGTAAGGCTATCAAATTTTGTACATATGGCCTGTGCACAAGCAACGTTTCAGCCAATGGACCTCCGGGTAACCCGGAGGTCCATCGGCTGAAATATTGCCTGTGTTAGCAATGAGTAACCAGGAGAACCTGCCGTGCTTTGGATGCCATTCGATATGGCAATTGTGTGCAATTCCTATGCGCAATTAAGCCTGGATAAGCGCACAGTTCGTGACAGAACTTCTAGTTTTAATTGTACTGAGTTCTTGGAAATTCATTTGCATGCGTTTCTCAGCTTGTTACTTAATTTGCAAGTGTCCAACTCCACCACCTAAACACGTTTGGCGACTCCCCTCTTGGAAAAAATGTACGCAAGCTTTGCGATAGAAATACAAAATCATTCAAGCCCACCCAGCCGTCTCAGCAGCCACGAAAATAAGACAGCTGGCCAGTCACCAACGTCATGTCTTAGTCGGCACAGCCAGCTACGATATAAGTAGTATGTCTCGTACCTTTCACCCCCAGGTTGGATGACCCCGGTGGATGACCCCGGACGTGACGTCATGTCACGTGACCTAGTGGCGCCATGTTGTGTTGCCAAGGTAACCCGCGTGAGTGGCCATCTTGTGACGTCATCTCCATAGTGATACGTGGTGTTAGTGCGCATGCGCAGCGCGTGTTGTTAGGGTGATGCGTGTTTTCGTCGTCCATTTTGTATACTGGAGGCCGCCATCTTGGTTTCTATGGTAGCACGTGATTGCTATGTTACCTAAGGCCTACAATAGGATAGGGGTATGTTCGGAGGGTATGCTCGATTGACTCGGAGTATTTTCTGGAACAACTTCCCTGGATAATTACCACAAACAACCCGACAACTTGTATTATTTCGAATTCTTCCAGAATTCTCTGCTTCTATCTATATATGCAATAGTTATCGTTTATCTGGCCATGTTCCTTTATTCTAGAGTATACTCCAGTAGCGTAGAAGAGCCTATCAACTGGCACAGTTTACCTTATTATTGCTATATTTAGCAATTTCTGGTCTATTCTTGTTAGTTCTGACCCTATTCTAAGTACTCTTGTTGTTTCATTTATCTAGATTATAACTAACCAATCAGATTGCTTGATTTCCTATAATCTGTATGCAGGGTTATCTCCCTTATGTATAACAAAAGACTATATCCAATGGCCATATCCCATGGAATCCCATTTTTTGCAAAACACCTGTGGCTATGGAATCCCTTTTTTGTCGTATGAGGCCATGAGGGCTTGTAAAAGCCCTCAATGAGTACTCATTTATTATCCCTCATACCCTCATTGAATTTTGAGGTTATGAGGACCTTGAAAAATCCCTCAATGAGGTATAATTTACTACGACTCTTAGCCTCATTTCAGTATTTAACAGGTATATCCTATGTAATCCCATTTTGGAAAACGCCTGTGGAATCCATTTTTGTCGAATGAGGCCATGAGGGCTATGTAAAAGCCCTCAATGAGTCCTCATTTATTATTTTGAATTTTGAGGTTATGAGGACCATTAAAAATGAGGATAAGAGTCGTATTAAAAATCCCTCAATGAGGTCTAATTTACTACGACTCTTATCCTCATTTGACAAAAAAGGGATTCTCCAGGAGGCACCCCAATTTCGGCACCCCTTTTTTGAAAAGCATATGGCCTTCGGCACCCCTTTTTCTGAAATGAGGATAAGAGTCGGCACAATCAATGCTCTGCCTTTTACTCAAGATATCTCAATGTTACTGTTTGGCTCAGAATTGTTGAACAATGTCGAGAATCTTCTTAATTTTGAAGCTTTACAAACTTTCATTATGGTAAGTGGGCGCTTCGGATGATGCAACCTTCTCGGAGCATACTCTGATTCAATGCATCTGGATCAGCCCACTCTTAAACATGTTCAAATACCATAGCAATCTGGTATTGTTCTTCTTCATGTATCATGCACACACTAGTTACTGTCCAGTGCAGCGTTATGATGAACTCACATTCTGTCTTTGAGTTGGCTTATATTATCCCCCTTCGTTTCTTTTCCTCTTACTATTTAACTTTCGCTCCTTCATCTATTCTCCCTCGGGACGTAGGACAATCCCCCAAATTTATCTAACGTGGCATACAAAGACCTGACACGAACACTCGTCGAGTAGCCTAGTAATCTTGCAAGAAATTCGTTGTGTGCTTTTCATCCTCCCATGCTTTCCACGTTCGGAGCGTGGATATGTCAAGTCCATACAGGAAAATCGAGTGCCACCCCTACCCTCGCCTCACTTCATGGCGTCCCGGTCATCTTGGGGTAAGCAACACAGCATCGTGTATCTACCTGTGTATCCTCATTAGGCGTGGATTATATCTTACGCCCCACACCGCCTTGACTTCTTGTTTTCTTTTTATTAGTTTAAACAATCTCCAATAATATACTGAACAGAGCAAAGCCTCCGGTCAGTTAACTTGTGTAACTATTATCTTACTAGGGAGACGACTCACAAGAGCTCCATGCTTACTGTCGAATCCCTTACATAGAAGTTGTTCTTGTTTTTTAATGTATGATTATCTTAGAATTCGGGGCGCGGTGGCTCAGTTGGTAGAGGTGCAGGCTGCAAGCCGAGGGGTCCTCGGTTCGAATCCCACCTGCGGCAACCGCGTTGTGTCCTTGGGCAAGACACTTCACCCCGATTGCCTACATGGGGGCACGATGACGCTGTGTACTGAGGCGTACTGCACGTCGATGGTGCGCATGTCTTCAACCAATCTAACCCTGCCTGTGCTGCGGTGCAGAGTTCAGAGTTACGATGTTGGAGAGCTGACAGCTGCTCGTCGTTGCTCGGTGGTTCTCTCCGGGTACTCCGGCTTCCTCCACCCGTAAAACTGTCAAGGTCACGATTAGCCATTGTGCATAAGTATGTGACCTTAAACACCATTAAATAAATAATAATATCTTAGAATTCGCTTTATTTCATCTTTCTTTTCGAACATGATGTGCACATATACAGTACGTGGAGAGTGGATTGTAACTAAATCACCCGTGGAGTGGAGTTATCACCCAAGCTATAACTTTCAAATTTTGCACATATCAACAAAAAACACAAGCAAGTTTCAGCCAATGGACCTCCGGGTTTAACCCGGAGGTCCATTGGCTGAAACTTGCTTGTGCTGGTTTGGTTATGCAACAAATTTGCAATTATTGTTTGGGTGGAATCTCCACTCTGCGGGTGATTTAGTGATAATACACTCTCCGCGTACTGTAACATGATTCCTTTTTTCTTTGAAAAAAAAATATTCTTTAAACTTCGGTGATCCATCCAAAAGCTTCAGTTTAGCTTTATGGGTTCTCAAATGTATGCTGATCGGGTAAGTAAGGATACGGGATGGTGTTCACGCTCCTGGTGGCTGAGTACTTACTCAACATAATTATACTTCTAAGACAAAATGTATTCAGTTTTCGAACCATAGCGTAGACTCCAGAATTCCAGATGTACGCACAAAAACCAAGAGCAGTTTCTCCTTGATGGAACACTACGCTTCACACAACTTCATCCATAACGCAATTAGACAAACTAAAGCGCCTTACCATAGAACAAACATTCAATTTGTTTTACACAAAACATTGAGATGAAGAATGTGATGGTACGGTACTTTTATTGTCTTAAATATCAAGTGATGATATATGACAAAAGTGGTACACAAACATAGATAACAAAAATATAGCAGTAAATGTGGCCTTAGCCCATCTTCATCAACCAACAGAACGACACTCGCAATATGTGTACGCCTACACATATATACAGATATTTACCAACGATACCTCTATACATATGTGAAAGAATAAAACAGAGATACATATGCATATAATATACACATTGAGATACACATACCTATACTTACATAAACACACACGCACGTACATACATACAGACTAGAATGTTCAATGACTAGAGCTTCTAGAGCATATATACACGATAAAGCTCACACCCGTAATACAATATGTGGACACGTACCCACACTTATTCCCCTAACAATATCGATGCAACCGGCTATCACTAACCCATGCTTATCATAAGAAGTTTGTGTGAGTACCATGTGCTTAAGATCATAGCGTACCACCCATACAGATGTAGTCCCACATTCAATGCTCAAGCGCGGTCTTTCCTTGGAGGCCCGTGGAAAGCAGAGAAGAGAGAAAGGTGGAGTCAGGTGATATTATAGTTCTTGTACAACCGATACCGGTAATACCGGGCGCGAATGCAGTCGTGCGTGTGTGTGCCCGTAGATATTCGATTATCTATACATTTCGATTCAACCACAATTTGAGTGCAAAAGGATACTGATACATATATAACAAATGTGAGATTAGAGGTGGATCTTAGTATATGTTATTCAATCCACTGATATTATTTTCAAAGTGAAGTGATGAGTGAAAATATGTGCCACAGCTGCCAGGTACAGGCCGCGGCATTGGCTTCTAAAATTAATCATCCTTGAATAATTGCATGGTCCGAATTATTCACATATATAAAGCTATCTGTTGAAAAATTTTTGCATGCTTAATACATTATTGACGAATTCCATTGAACAACCTGTTATTTTTCTATCAAAATTAGTGAGTAGGCTAGTTTTTCTGGGGTCGTAGGTAAGTGGTCATTGTCTATCATGTCTAGCAGTTCCCTTTTAACCCTTTACCTAACATGAAAAGCAGACGACACTTGTAAAAAAAATTCTTGAATAACTATTTTTTTTAATTTTTTGTCTCAAAAACATAGGTTATGTCCCCTCGTTGGAACGATGTTTTTGAGACAAAAAATGAAAAAAATAATGAAAATTAATTAGCGATGTTTGAGAATAGCGCTGGCCGGTTTTGCCGTTATGTTGGGTAAAGGGTTAAGGCTGCACCTCTCGGTTGTATATATTGGACAAAACAAAAGGAGTGGACCTCCTTCTCAATTTCTGTAGGACACACTGGACATAAACGTTGGTCTCGCGGGACAGGAGGTATTTTATGTCTGCCCTTGTCTATGTTTAGACAGTGGGCACTTATTCGCAACCTTGGGAAATTTCTACTGACTTCTCTATCTATATTTAGTAGAAGATAGTCTTCGAATTTGAACTGTGTTTTGATTTGGCTGAGAAATAAAAATTTGGGGAGGCTAAGTGACATGCAGAATTTTTTAAGAAGTCGAAATTTCGACATTTTATCTCAATATTTCATGTCGAAATTTGGAATGTATTTCCGAATTTTGAGATAAAATCTCGAAATTTCGATTTTTAATCTCGATTTTTTTCTTTTTATATCGAAATTTCGAGATAATAAGTCGAAATGTCGAGATAAAATCGAAAAAATTTAGAGATGAAAATTTTAAATTTCGATATAAAATGTTGGAAATTCAACTTAAAATCTCGAAATTTTGAGGTAAAATGATAAAAGATAGAAATTTTTCCTTTTAAAAAAATCTATACGTCACTAAGATACTTCCGTATCATGAGGAGTGAAGAGAAATTATATTTCAAATTCTTGCCCATTAAAATTATTTATCTTTTTGGCATAAAAGTCAAACAAGTGGTAAAAGATTTGAAATCAAACTCAGGAGTAAATCTTACATTTACTTAGAAACTTACTTTGTCTCTTCGATATTATGACAAGTGAATTAACGCACTGGCGACTGATCTGATTTTTAAGCAAATTAGTATCATGTTCGAAAATCTGATTCTTCCTTTGGGTGGGGAGTGTAACGAAATGCCCTTCACGGAGCGCGTCGGGTTAACCTCCATGGGGCGTGTCGGATTCATATTATTGCACTTGGGAGTCTCGGTTCCCAAAGTGTTAATCAGAGTGGCCAAGTCCTACTTGGTAATAATTCTCTGTTGAATAAACTTTAATAAGTATAAACGCTGTTCTCAGGCACAAGTTATGTAATTTTATTCATATTCCTAGTATATTTGCATTGCATAACATTAGTGCAACTGCCCTAAAAGTACTCTGCACACTTGCTACAGAAGTGAAGCACGAGACACGAAATTAGACAATAGTCTGACCTATAGTAACCTTACTAAGGTGTTTTCGACAGAATTTGATATTATGATTGGCATATGAGCTAATATAAGCCTAACCTATAATAACCCCATCAGAATGCTTTTGACAGATTTTAGCATTGTATACTGACCCGACCTAACCTCAACACACCCAGTATCACTTTCAGCTCTGAGAATTGTGCAATATAGCACGTTCGATGGGCGTTACTAACGGTGTTGAAATTGTACACCTACCAAATGCCAGTGTCCTTTTAAATGCGAGAACGCATACTATTAGCACAGGATACCCACAGGATGCCCTACTATCCCGGAATGGAAGTAAGGGGTTAAGAAATACCTCTCTGCCATCTTGGGGTATAAGTGGTGTTCTGTGGTGTTTTATGACGTCAATTGAAACAAGATCTGCACGAATATGCATGAATCAAACTGTACATATACCAACGGAATCACCCGACTACGCCACTTCTCTCTTGGTTTCCGTCATGTAAGAAGTCACTCTCCTACTCTCGTGGAAGAACGCTGCCGAACGCTGCCAGGCCAGACAACAGTTCCAGACACAGGACGCGATGAGAGTGATGTGATAATTCCGACTTAGTCTCATTTCGTATCTGATATATTTTATAAATTTACCAGAGAGAGAATATTTCTTCACAGTTTAAATTGTAGGAACTTTACATAGGGCTTTGAATAAAACATAGAAAACTGTAAGTAACTTTTATGTGTTTTGCATTCACCCTTTCGCTGCGGCTGCAGTATCAAGAATTGTTGCAGACTCCACAGAAACTGGTTGCCTCCTAGACTGAACATTTGAATTGTCCTGTGGCCACTTGCCACGATTATAGTCCTAACCCAAATCCACTAGACGATCATTTTTCCGGGGTACTTAACCCTGCTATGCCACAGGCCAGTTTATATGGTGCCGTTTGTCAGGATGTGGACTCTGACTTCTAACTCTCTTGAAACGATCGGGTGAACATTCTAGAAACATCTATTAACCCTAACGGACCCAGTGAAGCCGAAATTGACTCAAAACGTTGCCGCTGGGGAGCACAGTGAATTTGTGAGAACTTTTTGCTAAATATTTATGAGGGACAGACATCCTTTAATTTTACTAGTAAACTAAACGCCTGGCAGCTGAAATTTCTAAGGCAGCAGACGCAGACAGCGCCCTTTGAATCCAAAACTGGTACAACTCTATGGTAGAACTGGTTGCATGTCCAACGTGCCATTATTTACACTGACGCCGACCGCTAATTGCTATCACATCCAAACCATGCTTGACTGGTCGCACCGAGCGTTGCTCATCAGATATATCAAACTTTTGACAGAACATCAGAGAAAAACGGAAACTCAGGGAACTGTGAAAAATCTCAAGGAATTCCAGGAAATTCTGAAAAGACAACCGCGTGTGTTTCAACAGTTGTAGTGCTAGCAAGGTAGGTGCAATTTTCTTCATTTTACGTTCATTAACAGCAGAAAAATTAAATTGTAAATTATATCATAGTAATAAAATTCATTCAAAATGACCACGCCGTTGACAGACAGAGAGCAACGGTTAATCGATGAAATTACTCAAGTCAAACAGGAGAGGGAAGGTCTTGTGGGTCAGTATGAACTGCAAATTGCTGAAATGAGCACTCAAGCTCAGAGCTTGTCGCAGCAGCATGCTGCCTCACAGCAAACCCTTCAACAAACGCAGACAGCCCTCGCCCAAGTTAAAGCAGAACTGATGCAGCAGAAAGCTGATTTAGAATTACAATTGGCTAATGAGAAAGGTACTGCACAAGCAAAACTGCGGAGAGTAAAAAGTCAATTGGCAGACGCTGAAAAACGAGCCAACGACCCCACGTCTTCTGCCATAATCGACCTGCATGAAACCGTGCGCCAAAGTGAAAAGAGTAATGAAAAAACTGCTAACGCCACTCAGGCTCAGTCCATTCATTCCCATATTAAAAAATTTGACGGGAACCCCTTGAATTTTCGGGGTTGGATAAAATCTCTTGACCTTTTCTGTGAGACAAATGATGTAGAAGAGAAGCGACGACCTAAAATCGCCGCTCAAACCAGTGACTTTGTAGTTGCTGATTTTATTTTAAGAACAATGAAGAAAAATCCTGAAATGCCTTGGTCCGAACTGTATGGCGAACTGAAAAGTCGCTATAGCGCCACTATGGATAACTCCATGGCTACCAATCAGCTGTGCCATATGCGACAAGGGAAAAATCAAACTCTTGTCTCATATGCTGAGCAACTGCTTGATCTTGCAAAAGATGCCTTTGATCAAGAGATTGATAACCCCACCATCCAGAAAAACCTCTCAGATTACTTTTGTGATGGGTTGTATGACAACGATGTTCGGATGAAACTAATCCGTCGCATGCCCAAAACGCTAGAAAACGCTGTTAGTCAAGCATTATTTGAAAATGCTGCGAAAATCAAATTTCGCGCCCGTTCTGAAGCTGCCAAAGGAAAAGCGCCCTTTGGGAAGGCTTTTGACTGACAATATGAAGAATATGAACGCTATCGGGACCCTGTATTTCGCGACCCCATCGACGAACAGGAAGAACATGTAGATCTCCCTTTGGAGACGAGGGACGAGACTCCCATGGACATAGGTGTGGTGCGCCGACGCCATAAGGTGAATATCTTAACGAAAAACTACAGTGGAGGTTATGCGCGACCTCCATATCAGAATCAGAACAAAAATCAGTACAATAGTCAATACCGAAATAGGGGAGGACAAAATTACAACAGATATCAGAAACTGACACGTTTTTCACGACCGGTTTGCAATCGTTGTAACCGCGTTGGTCACGTGAAACGTGATTGCCGCGTCAACTTGACCAAGCAAGTGAGAACACTTGATATTCAGCCAGCAGGTGAAAGGTCACCAGGGGCGACCTTTTGCTGCTTTTGCTGTGGGAAGCCAAACCACTTCGCTCGCGATTGCCGAGTCAATTTAAAGGAAGGGAACTCTGCCCATATGGGGCAATGAGCAGAGTTAATGAGAAGTCACATGCTCCCAACAGAAGTGAAAATGGAAATCACCAGGGAGACGTGAAAATTAATGTACAAAATGAATGTATGAATAATTGTAAAAATAAAAATGTAAATAATAAGACAGGTGGAAATACGGGTAATAAAACATGTAATATAAAGCCAAGTACTCAGTCTCAAACAAGGAGAACCAAAAATGATTCTCCTCCAGTGAAAAGTAAAGTCATTCAATGCACAAGGTGTGATCAGACCACACATAACAGGAAAAATTGTACAGTAAAATTCACAACCATTCCTCTGACTGGTGGGCCTAAGAAACTCAAGGCCAACTCGCAAAATGGCTGCCCTGCAAGGGACAGTCATCAAGCAAAATGTACTTCACAAAATTGTTTCAGCTATCAGACCACCAGTGGTCTGGAAGTAAAAGTATATAGGACTGGAATAACTCAGGTAGCTACTGACGCTATGGTGAATGCAGCTAATAGTCAATTGACCCATGGTGGAGGTGTTGCCAGAGCTATAGCTCTTGGAGCTGGTCCAGCCCTTGAACAAGAATGTCAACAATATATTCAACAGCATGGAAATCTTCCAGTAGGTGAGAATATGACTACCACTTGTGGAATGTTGCCATGTTTAAAAGTGGTACATGCCGTGGGACCATGCTGGAATGATTACAGTGATAAAAATAAATGTCTTAATGTCTTATACAGAACTGTACAGAAGGTATTGCAGGTATGTGACAATGAAAATTTTGTAAACATAGCTATCCCACTCATCAGTAGCGGGATATATGGTGTACCTAAACAGAAGTGTGCAGATGTTTATGTGAGAGTTTTACAAAACTTTACTCCTAAACAATTAAAAGAGATACACATTGTAGTTGTAGACCCTGATATTATGATTTATATGAAAAATGCTTATGAAAATCAAACTATGAAAAAGTCTTGTGATTATAATCAACCAGGTAAGCAGGGTTGTATTGAAATAAATCAACAGAAACAGGAAGTATTTAAATCAGGAAATAGGAATCCAAGAATAAGGAGCCAAGAGAAATCACTTGGGAAAAACCCAAAACTACAACACAGGAAAAACCCAAGGGGAAGTAATTGGAAAAAACCCATGTCAACAGGAAGTGAAACACTCCATGGAAACCAAGGGAAATAACTTAGTAAATAATGATGATTACCCAAATGGGGAACAACAGCAACAAAAACTTAGAAATTCTCAACCGGAAACAGTAACCATAAATTATGGGGCTGCTTCTTTGAATAGTGTCTTAGTGAACATCAAAGGACAACGAGTACGTGCCTTATTAGATACAGGGGCACAGACAAGTTGTATTAGTACAAAATTTTGGAAAAATCTCAAACACCGACCGAAATTAGTTGGTGATAAAAATTCTTTGCCTCGCATTGCAGGTATTACTGGGAATGACACTCTCCCTCGAGGAAAAGTTAGACTTGAATTTTATATTCAAGGAATTTATCAGGTGCATGAGTTCTTAGTAATAAATGAATTGAATCGAAGTATGTTATTAGGAATGGATTGGATAAGGGGCAATCGAGTTAATTTATATTGGGAATTTCATAAATTGAGATTAGATGGTCACTATGTACCCATTGTTCAAGATATACAGGTGAGTTGTCTTACTCGGCTGATCAATCAGGTGGAACTTAAGCCACAGTCCACTTGTTTGTGTACAGCAAAAGCTTCCAGTGTAAAATCTGTCTTTGACACAAAATACTTAGAACATCATGGACTGACTAAAGGTCATGTGGCTGAACAGCCTGGCCTCTTGGTTAGTAACAGTATAGTCACTAATGGAAATGAAACCATACCTGTACTGTTGGTGAACAGTCCCAACAAACATTACACCTTGAAAAGGGGATGTTTGATTGGAAAACTTGAGCCAATAGAACAGGAAGAAAAAGTCTTAGAAATTAATCAGATCTTAACACAACACACACCTGAAGACCAGATCACAGATGCTGACATACAGGTGCCTGAAGACAAACGGCACCTGTTGATGCCAGTCATCAATAATAATAAAGACTTGTTTGCAAAAACTGATAAAGAATTAACTCAGACAGATACAGTTAAGATGCGCATCGACACAGGTGATGCGCCACCAATAAAAAGTAGAGCATATAGAGTTCCATTACTTAAGAGAAAAATTATGGACGAAGCACTTGAAGAAATGCTTCAATCCGGAATTATCCGAAGATCAAATAGTGCATAGAGTTTTCTGTGCCTGCTCGTGGACAAGAAATACGGCTCGAAACGCTTCTGCGTTGATTTCCTCAAGCTCAATGAAGTCACGAAAGTTACGAACTGGCCGCTTCCATTGATTGACGACATCTTTACTTTATTGAATGGATGTCAATACTTCACCACCCTTGACATGAAGTCAGGTTACTGGCAAGTCAAGATGGATGAAGAAGACAGACCTAAAACGGCCTTTGTTTGCCATAAGGGCCTTTATGAGTTCAGTGTGATGGCCTTTTTTTTTGATATTTTGATTTTTAGTCGTGACATAAAATCTCATATTGACCACATTAAACAAGTATTTGGTCGACTAAGAAAACATAAACTGATTCTAAAAGCAAAGAAGTGTTCCTTCTTTTAATCTGAAACATCTTATCTTGGTTTTGTAATTAGCAAAGATGGAATATTAAACCTGAGACTTCGAAGGTCGAGGTCATTCGAAAATTAAGTCCGCCGAAAACGGTAACGGAAGTGAGATCTTTTATGGGAATGACCTCATACTACCGCAGATTTATTCCTCGGTTCAGCGAAATTGCTCAACCACTTTTAGAACTGACAAAGAAATATGCAAGATTTCATTGGCGTGACACACATCAAAAAGCCTTTCAAGAGTTGAAAGATCGTTTAACTCAAGTTGCTCATTTGTCATATCCAAATCCCAGAAAGCCTTACGTGCTTTACACAGATGCCAGTGGCCGCTGTGTCGGAGCGGTTTTGGCACAACCATGTGATGATGAAACAGGTCAACTACCTGGAGTACCTGATGAAAAATCATTGTCTTCCTATCTCATAAATTGGGTGAAACCCAACAGAAATGGTCGACATTTGAGAAAGAAGCTTTCGCTATCTCATATGCTTTGGATAAATTCAATAACTACCTGCAGGGAGCAGAGTTTGTTATTAAGACAGACCACGCCCCCTTGCAGTACTTGTTGAAAAGTCCGCAAAACAATGCCAAAGTACAACGCTGGGCATTGAAGATAGCTAGCTACAATTGTAAGATTGAATATTTACCAGGTAGAAAGAATACATGTGCTGACCTACTTTCTCGTTTACCTGAGGGAATCACAAACGCTGACCCTGGGTACGAAATGGATAATGTGGAAAACCAGAAAGCATTACAAATTGGAATCATAAATAGTAACAAAATTGATCCTCAAAGATATGTACATGTCATCACAGATGAACCGCAGGTTCCGCCCGAACCACAAGCAATTAATTACAAAGATTTGAACATGAAGGTAGAGCAACAGAAAGATGAAAAGATTGTAGAAATCATTAAGAAGTATCAAGGTAACAATACCCCTGCACACATTAGTAGTAGATACCTCATGATTGAGGGAGTGTTATATTACATCAGTACAGTTGATGATAATCCGCGAGTACGTTTGTGCATACCCGAACAATTACATGCAGAAGTGTGGAAACAATACCATGACGAATTAGGTCACCTTGGCATAGACAAAGTATACAATAATATCAGTAGAAAATATTACTGGAAAGATTTATATAAACATATTTATAAACATGTAGAAAATTGTCTTGTGTGTCGAGCTCGTAACACCAGAGCTCACACTTTGCCATTGCAAGAGACTGATAGACCTCCATACCCTTTTGCTAAAATAGCATTGGATATGAGTGGTCCACACCCTGAAACTTTATCAGGAAATAAATACATTGTGACCTTCATAGATATTTATTCTGGCTGGCCTGAAGCGTTTCCAGTGCCTGATAAAAAGGCGGAAACAATTGCTAACTTGATAATAGATCAAATTTTTCCAAGATTTGGATGTCCTTTAGAGATATTAACAGACAATGGATCTGAAAATGTAAATGCAGTGATGAAATATTTAACTGACTATTTCAAGATACATCATGTAACCACCTCCTACTTCCACCCTCAATCTAATGGGAAGGTGGAGAGGCTACATAGAATGCTGAATGACATCTTAGCAAAACTAGCTCGATAAGAATTAGAAATATGGGATTTATTCCTAAACCAAGCTACGGCAGCCATCAGGTTTAATGGCAGCGAATCTTCTGGATTCTCTCCATTTTATCTGGTGTATGGCAGAGATGTGGTTTTACCACTCAACAATATACTTAAACCTCGAGAAAAATACGTAGGTGAAGAACCTCATAAGACAGCCATTCAAGAACAACATAAAGCATTCAGAAAACAACAAGCTGCACAAAAGAAACGAGTATTAAAGCAACAAAGATTACATGATATTACAGCAAAGGATATCACCTTTGAAGTAGGTGATCCTGTTTTATACTCCTCAGGTAAATCTAAAGGAAAATTAGAATCAAAATGGGACTACCCATTTCGAGTCATTGAGAGAACAGGTCCACTGAGTTACAAGATACAAGATCAATTAACTCACAGAATAATTAAATGTCATGGAGAAAGACTTAGTAAAGTGCCTCAAAAATGGGAGGTGCCTCAACCTGTCCAACCTGTTAGAGCACAACGAATACAACGTTATGCTGCCCCTTCAGAACAGTCGACTACTGAACACAGTAGCAGTAGTGACAGTAATGACAGTGATGAAGGTGACGATATGCTAGGGATTCAAGAAAAACACCCTTTAACATCATTCATTAAGAATAAAAGACAAAAACGAGAACATTCTTCTTCAGAAGAAGATGGTGTTCCTTTAGCAGAATTAAGACAACAAGTACAACAGGTACGAGATTACAAGAGATGTATGAAAGAGCTACGAGCTCCTTCAGCTGATCAACAACCATCAAGGTTCATTGTTAATGATCGAAATGATCGATTAAATGATTCAACAATGGAAGTTGATCAATTGCAAATAATTGAAGAAAAAGGCCAAAGTAGTGAGCCTCAACCAAAACAACCAAGTAAAGATATAACTGAGATGATCTCTTGCATACAAGCTGTGTTAAGAGACCATAATAAGATTAAAGAACCAGGTGAGAAATTAGAATTAGGAGCAGTTATGATACCTCCAACTACCTGGAGTACTAGTGATTAAATGTTACCACAAGACTAATGATAACTATACGTAACACATAATGGCAGGCCTCTCCTTAAGTTTGAGAGAGACGAGAGAAAGTGTAAAATGAGTAACAAAATTATATTGAGTTATGATTTGTTCGGAACGAAACTATAAGTCTTGTCAGCCTCGCGAACTGACTGAGACTTTTTGTAGTTAGATGAACTTTCTGACCTTTTACACCCGGGAAGTAAATCGGCAGAGTAAAAAAAAAAAAAAAATTTGGATCGCGTATTACTCATTGCACTAACTCTTGCTTCCTTTCTCATTGTAGGAGCAAGATGTTGCGTTGGATGTTATTAGTTGGTCTTTTGACTACAATAATAGATGGACATACTATTATTAGAAACAATGTGATTTTTAAGAAAGTGAAAGAAGTAAATATGGTAACTAGTGATTGGAGTACAATGTTTGTTTATGAGCTCCAACCTTTTATACAATATGTGCGCAGACTTGATCGAAGTATGAGATATACTAATGGGTTGTATTCTGCTACAACCACAGCTTTTCGACAAACTTTTGTAGAAATAAATGGTGAAAACTCTACTCTTGCCATTGCGTTAAGATCAATCATAACGGATATACACCAGGAGATCAGATACCTAGATAATCATGTTACATGAGTACAAGAGGATCTGAATGATTACCGCAGATTACATGGACATACAATCATCTCGTCTCAGAAGAAACGAGGTTTGTTCGACTTTGTAGGTGAAGGATTGAGTTTTCTCTTCGGAACTGCATTCCAGTCAGATTTAACTGGGATAGCAGATAATTTAAGACGTTTAAGTACTAATCAAGCAATGATTCAACACATTCAAAAACAAAGTTTAACCTTCATTAAGATGAATCATGAAGCGATTCTGAAAAACAGAGAATTTATGTTAAATATATCGCGCGAATTGATGTTATTTCAAGGTCGAGTAAATCAAGTAGTTCAGAATCATGAAGACCGAATATTATATCTTGAACATTTCACTCATGCTTATCATCAGCTTGAGTTTGTAATGAGTCGATTGGAATCAATGATAATCGCTGCAGAAACCACTCTGTGGGGATTACATGATCAAATGGATATCCTAGCCGATAAGAAGTTATCACTGAAAATAGTGGATCCTTCACTATTGACCTCAGTATTAATGAGTATTAAAGTTCAATTAGATGATAAGTCAATGTTGCCGCTAGATCTGACGACAGAATTATGGCAATATTATCATTTGCTTATGACGGCTGCCATTTATAACGACGATAAACTGGTGATCTTTATGAAGATCCCCTTACGTAATTTGAACTTACAATTCGAAGTGTTCAAGGTGCAGGCTTTGCCTGTACCCTTTGTCAATGTAACCAAGAATGCGTCGCGAGTCGCAAATAAATTAGAAGCAATATATACTCTTGAATCTGACATATTAATTATTAATAAAGAAAGGACGAAGTATGTCCCAGAAATAGGACATGACCAATGTGTAGACAACAATAAGTTGTTTTGTCCTTTAGTAGGTGCCGTACGAACGATACATACGACAACAAGTTGTATGTTAGCCTTGTTTCTAAACATGAAATCAGAGATTCCGAAATTATGTCAAATGGAAGTTCGATTGAATATCGACCTCCCGTTCAGTACAAGAATCGATGAAGGAATGTGGTACATCACGACAGATGTCCCACTACGATTCTCAATTACATGTCCGAAACGAAGAAATCCGAAACCGAAACGGATTCTTCCGCCAATTGGAATTTTGGAATTAAAACCATTATGTATGACATCGAGCCGTCAATTAATGTTACCAAGTTATTTCCATAAAAGGGATAATTCTACTTTTCGTATTGTTACAAAGATGGTGTTACCAAATTTCTCGTTGTTACAGCGACAGATGTGGAAACCTGTCATAGAGAGAGTGAACATATCGACGTTTACGATACCGAAGGAAATAGAACATTTAGATGACTTACCCATGGATGACTTAATTCATGAACTTGACTCGCTAAATTTACAAATGACGGAATCATTTGAAGTCCCTAAATGGGCTTATGCTCTCGCGACTGTTGCATTAATAATAGGATTATACCTGCTTTGGAAGTGCTATCGAACCGATAGACACAAACAGATATACAAGTGGTTAAGAAACCGTAAAAGTAAACCGACTTTTTCTGCTGTTGATGATAGTGAAATGTCTAATTTTGCATTTGCTGATGATGAAATCTATACTTAGTATGGGACCTAGACCACAGCCTTCAGCTCCTGCTAATCCAACTGGAGCACAACAACAGCAACCACAACAACCTCCTAAGAGTATTAGAGACATGATGAGAAAAGCTGTTCAAAACTTTAGACCTTCTCCTCAACCTAATAGGAAATCAATATATCCCCGTGTACAGCATGATGTGGATTCTGCCAATGTTCACATAACTATGTTCGATATAGACAAAGAAACTGAAAAACAGTAGTTCACACACTGTGTGTTTTTGTTTCAGTGATCAGTGTACAAATGGCAGAATCTGATTCTAGTGTTGACAGTGGGATCGATGATTTCCCTGATTACCAGAGTTATTATAATGATCATGACAATTTATATGATGATGAAACTTCAAGTACAGTTAGTACTGGAACTGACAGTAATAGTACCGTTTCACGAGAACTTTTTCAAGACACTAATTCATCTAGTATAAACGTAAATATAAATAGCAATTCATCTGATAATAGTGTATCTGTATTGGCATCAATAGAAGCATCACCATCACCTTCTGTAGCATCTTCCGACCTTTTGTCAACCCCTCCAAGTAGTGTACAAACTCCTACTGATTCTATTTTACTATATTCACCTGAACGACTTCAACGACTTCCACCTTATTCGCCTACGGATACCGTGGAAACGTTAGTTCTTCCTCCAAAATTACCTGTTAGAACCCATGATGCAATTATTCATCGAGACCCCGAGAACCAAGATGGACTCGGTGGGTTTGTTTATGATATAACAATGAGATCACATACTTCTTCTAGTATGACCACACCTATAAGTGATTCTTTGCCTAGTGATTCTACCACTGTTCTGGACTCTGATGCAGCAGAGTCCGGTATCAGTGTGATACAGAACAAACTTGCACGAGCTGATCTTGAATTAGAAGTACACACTCCTCCATTAAGTGATGTAGAAGCAAGACAATTTACTCCATTACCTACTAATGTTGTCTCACAACCTATAATCGATATTCGACCGAGACCGTGGGAGTGGGCAAGGAGCGAGTTTTTCGGGACACCTCGCCCGTTGGCCTCTCCTCATGAATTTGATCGAGATATCATACGACCCAATACATATGAACAAGATTTTATGAAAGATACAGATCTCTTAGGCATTGAGGATGAATTTGGATGTCAATATTTTGATTTTGATTTGAATATACTATATATAGAGGTTGAGCGAGAGTTAATATATTATTATGACAGTGCTATCGATACTCATTTAACTTTTGCAAATAGGTCTAGATATTTAGTGATATACAATTGCCCTGATTTACAATATCCAAAAATCAACGAGCAGGGTGAGATAAGTGAACCTCTGCGGTATCATAGTCACCGGGTGGCTACTACCAGCAGTGTACATCATAGATTTCACATGCCAAGAAATGTAGCAGAGTTTACTCCCTTCTGTGCAAGATATCGTGACTATAGTCGTCGAAGACGAGCACGATATCACTCAGATGGACGACCAAGGAGTTTTCAACCCTTTGTTGTCTATCGTCAGTACCACCCAGATTATGTTGGACATTTCACAGGGTCAACGTTTGATTATCGAACAGGCCCAAATACTGTGTATCAGCATTACCAGTTGCCAACACGAAATGAAAACCTTCAGAGTGAAGATTGAGAAATGCATTATTATTGTTATTATGAGTAGAAACATGAGCAGAAAAGTCTAACAAGACTAATATATGTACATAAGATTTTCATGAATCTGGTTTCCCAATTTAGGAATAACCCTTGATTGGAAACTTGATACATGACGATCACGGGTTGTCTGTGTTTGTCTTGATTATTAGTCAAAATTCTTCCAAGAAGTTAGTAATTCTGTTCTAACAGTGTAACAATTTATTATAAATTCGGAGTTCCTGGATTGTATTAGATAAGTTACACACAGGACTCCAATAGTCAAGGCATACAAAATTGGAAGTTGGTGGAAAGAGTGTTGATTGAGTGCACCAAGTTGCAGACGAACCCAGGGGAGCGTATTATCAAGTGTAAATTTTAGTGTAATATAACGTAATTCTATTTCCATATAGTGGTTTCTTTTGTTTTGAATATAGCCTTATATTTTATTTTGATTGATTACATTGCTGTTGGAATGGCTTCAGTAAATACTTTAGAGTTTGAGGAATTCGCGGAGGAACAGGCGATGTTTAATTTGCATAAACGCGAAGCCTTCCAACATGCAGTATCTCCTTGTAATGACTTCTGTTTATTTTTTCCAAAAGATTTATGGAGATGTCGCCGCCTAAGGTACATTCATATATGGAATACGAGACATTATAATCCTGCCACTGGTCAAACGGAAATAATGCAACATCAACTTGGCTATCGTTTTTATCTCTCTGAGGAAAGAAAAGTAATATTTCCCCATCTTCTGAACTTCTCGGAGTTTCCAGTAGTAGTTGAACCCCATGAGGTCACTGGTCCCGGTCCTGACGAGGTCATTCATTATGTCAATGACCCCTGTTGGAATGGCCGATATTATGACCATCGACGAAATCAATTGGATGCTGAATTGGACCTGATAGCCGATCCTGGCTTGGTTCGACCATTCAGGAGTCATGAGATCTTCCCTGGTAGTACATATTCCGCTAGTGAAGATGCTGATGATTCATTTGGATTCTATCAGCACCAAATGCATCCTGCACGATTCTTTCCTCCTGGTAACATACAGAAAACTTATGAATTGGAGAAACAACAGAAACAATATCGCCTCCTTCGTGAAGCTTTAATCCGACATGAAGGAAGAGGATTACAACGTTTTAGTCTTCGAAACCAAATTATCAAATATAACGAGATGACAGGGGTACAAACTCATTATAAGGGTCTTGGAGACACTTGCTGTATCTGTTTAACGGAAATTTCTAAAACTTGGCAGGATTTATTTGTGTGTGGCCAATTTAAACAACAAATCCACTACTCTTGTGGTATTGCATGGGCCAGGTCAAAAGCAGGTGCCCATGAGCAAGCTGCTTGCCCGCACTGCCGTGCACCCATGTGGTGGGGTATTGGCAACGAGCTGAAACTTCCCGTACCATCTGAAATGGACCCTCATGAGTTTTAATAACAGAAGTTGAGAAGGCGACCCCCTACAGCTGCGCGCCATTGGGCATTGTTGTCATATTTGGACGTCCTTATATATAAAATTTCTTATTTTCGCAAGCAAAGAAAGTCCTCCAATTAAACGAAAAGTTAAAGCAAAATTACATAGTGACATTCTAGACGTGACTCCTAGTCTAGTCACTATCGACAACAGACAAAAAACTAACGAAGAACCATTAACGGGGAAAGTAGAATTGTTCATACGGCACAGCTGTAGAATAGTGTAAAATAGTCTTTGAGATTTGCAATTATTTTCCAATTATTGAGTATAGTCAGTCACATTTATTTTATTTTATTGCACTTGATATATAATTGTTTACAGTCAGTTTTAAGTTTTCATAGTTGAAATAGTTTGTAGTCATAAAAGTAATATTAAATCCTTGAAAAATGGCCACTGCATATGCATACCGTATAGTTAACCCAACTTCAGAAGATTTTCTTCCGGAGCAATTACAGTACTGGACACAGAGATTTCGTATCCCTGTACCCATGATCTTTCACAACGGAGCTTCTGCTTTTCAGCGTAAAATCCGTGTGTGGGATGTGGTACAGTTAAACGAAGTCACCGGTCACTTAGAAATGATTCGAACTCAAGTCTTGTACTGGTATTGTCTCCATACAACAGAAGTAGGACGCGAACTGGTGATGCCTCACATAATGGTCATCGAACATGACGCTCGATTAGCAACCCCCCTGGAGGCAGCACGATCAAGCCGTACAAGTGTCATTCGTTATTGGAATGACCAACGGTGGGACAGAACTTATTATGATCAACGAATTCCTTATGAATCGGAGAATGGGATCGATACATTCATCACATCTACTCCGGTCCGTCCATTTCACCCTAGTGAATATAGTCAAATCTCCGTACCTGATTTACCCCATGAATATCGGATGATCATTGGTGAAACATTCCATCATGTGCAGGTGGAACATACCTATGAATGGGAAAGTGCACAATATAAGTATCAAGTCTTGCAATCGTCGCTTGAATTGTATGCAAGCCTTAGAATCTTTCAAGCCAGACAAAATTTAGTTGATGGAGATGGAAGACAATGCGCGATATGCTTGTTGGACATCGTTGGGCCTCGTGCAGCATATCGTTGTCCTCAATGTACTCAGATAGTACATCTCTACTGTGGGTTAACTTGGATGGAACAAAAGCAAAGTTGTCCTCTGTGTCGTTTTGACCTTCTATGGGGAACCCCTTTAAAGAAGCGTAGCTTCGATTATACAGCCTTTTATTATCAGTTTTTCCCCACCAATAGAATAATGATGTAGGAAACGTAGAAATATAGGTATTGTTATCAATATCAGTTAAATTTTATTTAGGTTATTGGATAATGTAATTCCTTTAGAGAAAAAGGTGATTCCTGTTGTCTGGAGGCGTTCCGGTATTGTCAAACATTAATACATAACCCATGTAGTGCATTTCTTATCCCTTAAACCGGTAGTGTCTGATCCTGGTTACGGATTCCCGTCACGATGTTCTGACCGTGATGCTATACATCTTGGATAGCATCCTGGTCACCACATGTGATTGGTCATCCTGATTCCATGGGTCGGGTCATCCAGTCATCCTGGTCACTGTTGTAACTTCTGGAATTCATCCGATCCAGACTCGAGCTCCGATAAATTTACCGGACCTCGCGTCTTGGTTGGGAGGATTGTAACAAAATGCCCTTCACGGAGCGCGTCGGGTTAACCTCCATGGGGCGTGTCGGATTCATATTATTGCACTTGGGAGTCTCGGTTCCCGAAGTGTTAATCAGAGTGGCCAAGTCCTACTTGGTAATAATTCTCTGTTGAATAAACTTTAATAAGTATAAACGCTGTTCTCAGGCACAAGTTATGTAATTTTATTCATATTCCTAGTATATTTGCATTGCATAACATTAGTGCAACTGCCCTAAAAGTACTCTGCACACTTGCTACAGAAGTGGAGCACGAGACACGAAATTAGACAATAGTCTGACCTATAGTAACCTTACTAAGGTGTTTTCGACAGAATTTGATATTATGATTGGCATATGAGCTAATATAAGCCTAACCTATAATAACCCCATCAGAATGCTTTTGACAGATTTTAGCATTGTATACTGACCCGACCTAACCTCAACACACCCAGTATCACTTTCAGCTCTGAGAATTGTGCAATATAGCACGTTCGATGGGCGTTACTAACGGTGCTGAAATTGTACACCTACCAAATGCCAGTGTCCTTTTAAATGCGAGAACGCATACTATTAGCACAGGATACCCACAGGATGCCCTACTATCCCAGAATGGAAGTAAGGGGTTAAGAAATACCTCTCTGCCATCTTGGGGTATAAGTGGTGTTCTGTGGTGTTTTATGACGTCAATTGAAACAAGATCTGCACGAATATGCACGAATCAAACTGTATATATACCAACGGAATCACCCGACTACGGCACTTCTCTCTTGGTTTCCGTCGTGTAAGAAGTCACTCTCCTACTCTCGTGGAAGAACGCTGCCGAACGCTGCCAGGCCAGACAACAGTTCCAGACACAGGACGCGATGAGAGCGATGCGATAATTCCGACTTAGTCTCATTTCGTATCTGATATATTTTATAAATTTACCAGAGAGAGAATATTTCTTCACAGTTTAAATTGTAGGAACTTTACATAGGGCTTTGAATAAAACATAGAAAACTGTAAGTAACTTTTATGTGTTTTGCATTCACCCTTTCGCTGCGGCTGCAGTATCAAGAATTGTTGCAGACTCCACAGAAACTGGTTGCCTCCTAGACTGAACATTTGAATTGTCCTGTGGCCACTTGCCACGATTATAGTCCTAATCCAAATCCACTAGACGATCATTTTTCCGGGGTACTTAACCCTGCTATGCCACAGGAGCCGCCATGTAAGTACACGACTGAGAGGAGACATGAAAAGATTCTGCAGTAATTGATTGACCATCGGCGACCGTTGAATCTCTAGCATCTGTTTTTGTTTGTTAGGCTTTTACGGATTATTATTTTTTTAGGCTTTTCCCTCAGGAAAAGACAATTGCTTTTCTACGGATTATTATTTTTTCTTTTTTTAGGCTTTTCCCCCTGGAAAAGACTATTGTTTTTCTAGGGATTATTATTATTTTTTTTTTTTTTTTGGGGGGGGGGGGAGGGGGTTTGGGTTTTTTTTTCCACACGTTTTGTCCGCACGATTCCGAAACCATTTTCGAACCGATTTTCACGAAATTGTGCACACGCATAGAGGGGCACAAAATCTAAAAATGTACCAAAGCGGAATTTTCGATTTAACCCTTATTTCGTCAGAATTGGCAAAAAACTGCCAAAATTGGGGTTTATCGGCACTTTTTCGAAACACGTCTTGTAGATTTTTTTATACATTCGTCATTGCTAGACCTGTCTGTGACACGCCCTTTGCTACACACGACATATCAGGCGATGCATATGGTAACCCTCCACAGGCTGCCAAACATCAAAATTTTGATGAAATAGACCGGTTTCAGGCCCCCACTGCACCCAAACAATACACGAGAGATAAAGATAACTTCCTTTATTGGGAGTGGAATTCACCGAGGATCATTTTTGTCAGTAATAAGGGTGTTCAAAAAACCAAACGTTAACCCGTTTTGGGCTGGTTAAACAGCAATACCCCCATAAAGCTCAAAAATTCGTATTTTCCGTGGATTTCTCTAAACGAGTCTTGTAGATTTTGAAGAAAAATTTGTCACTCCCAGGCCTTGGTGTGACAATAGAAGATGCATGGACAAAATGCTGCGGTGAGCATTTGTTAACCCTCCACGGACTGCTAAAAGTCAAAATTGTGATAAAATGGACTGTTTTTGGAAGCCAACAGCACCCACTTCGTGTACAACCGAGAAAGGTTCCTTCTTTTATCGGACGCAAAATTGATGGGGAAACATTTTTGATAGTGGTAAGGGTGTTCAAAATTCGAAGTCTTAACCCATTTTGGACTGGTTAAAGAGAGATACCCCTTAAAAGCTTAAAATTCCCATTTTCTGTGGATTTCTCTAAAAGCAACTTGTAGGTTTTCAAGAAAAATTGACTATTCGCAGGTCTTTGTGCGACATTACAAGTTGCATGGACAAAATATTCCGGTGAGCATTTATTAACCCTCTACAGGCTGCTAAGCATCGTAATTTTGTTGAAATAGGCTGTTTTCAGACGCGCACAGCACCCAACGCATACCCGAGAGATAAACATAATCTACTTTGTTGGAAGTGGAATTCACCGAGGACCAAATTTGTTAGTAATAAGGGTATTAAAAAAAAACAAGCATTAACCCCTTTTGGGATGGTTAATAGCAATACCCATCAAAAGCATAAAAAATTATGTTTTCCCTGAATTTCTTTACAAACGTCTCGTACGGTTTCAAGAGAAAATGGCCGTTGATAGGACTTAGAGTCACATTACCAGTTGCATGGATAAAATATTCAGATAAGCATTTGTTAACCCTCCATGGGCTGCTAAATGTCAAAATTTCGAAAAAAATAGTCTGTGTTTGGACACCAACATCAAATGTGAATGCTGCAGAGAAACATAACTTCTTTTACCGGACGCAAACTGATAGGGAAAATTTTTAGTAAGTAATAAGGGTATTCAAAAAATGAGGTCTTAACCCATTTTCGCCCGCTTAAGGTGATGTACCCCTTAAAAGCTTAAAATTCCCATTTTCTGTAGATTTCTCCAAAGAATCTAGTAAGTATTCAAGAGAAATTGACCATTTGCAGGTCTTGGAGTGACATTATAAGTTGCATAAACAAAAGATTCCGGTAAGTGTTTGTTAACCCTCCAGAGGCAGCAAATTTTGAGAAAAATGGGCTATACTTGGTCACCCATTACACCCGATGTGTACCTGTGAGATGAACATAACCACCTTCATTGGAAGTGGGATTCACCAAGGATCATTTTTGTAAGTAATGAAGGTATTCATAAAACCAAGCATTAATCCGTTTAGAGCTGGTTACAGGGTGATACCCCTCAAAAGGTTAAAAATTCATGTTATCCGAGGATTTCTCTAAAACATCACGTAGATTTTCAAGAAAAATTGGCCATTCTCAGATCTCAGTGTGAATTACAATTTGCATGTACAAAATATTCCAGTAAGCATTTGTTAACCCTATGCTGGTTCTCAAACATCAAAATGTTGAAAAAGTGGGCTGTGTTTGCATACCTGCAGCACCCAAAGTTAAGAGGAGAAATCAACATAAGTGGAAGTAGAATTCACTGAGAATTATTTTTATAAGTAATAAGCGTATTAAAAAAACAACCCTTAACCCGTTTTGGATGGATAAACAATTATACCCATCAACAGCTTAAAATTCATGTTCTCCCTGGATTTCTCTGAAAACATCTCGTAGATTTTTAAGTAAAAATGGCCATTCACAGTTTTTGGTGTGAAATTACAAGTTGCATGAATAAATATTCCTGTTAGCACTTGTTAACCCTTAACACGCTGCCAGACATCAATATTTTGGATACATTTGAGATAAAACGGACCATTTTCAAATAGATACTGCACTCAGTGGTTATGTGTCAAACAAACATAACTCCTTTTGTCGGTCATTAACTTGTTGGACGACGATATTGATATTAACCCTCTCCACCGTTAATGATGGTTTTTACCTAAACATTTTTTTTATCAAACTGAGTCATTTGAGACTACTATTCTCACCTTTCTCATAACATCAATGAAGGAACTTCAGTGAGACAGTTAAAAACAATTCATCAGACACTGTGGGGTCATGAAAAATCATGGAATCTCATCGGCAAAAGCCATGATTCTCCAGAATCATAAAGTCTAGTTTTTTTTGGTTTTGTTTTTTTTTTCCACACATTTTGTCCGCACGATTCAGAAGCCATTTTCGAACCGATTTTAACAAAATTTTGCACACGCATAGAAGGCCCAAAATCTAAAAATGTACCGAAGCGGAATTTTCGATTTAACCCTTATTTCGTCAGAATTGACAAAAAACTGTCAAAATTGGGGTTTATCGGCACTTTCTCGATCCACGTCTTGTAGATTTTTTTTAAACATTCATCATTTCTAGACCTGCCTGTGACACGGTCTTTGATATACACTACATATTCGGCGATGCATATGGTAACCCTCCACAGGTTGCCAAACATCGAAATTTTGATGAAATGGGCCGGATTCAGGCCCACACAGCACCCAAACGATACACGAGAGATAAACATAGCTTTCTTTATTGGAAGTGGAATTCACCGAGGATCGTTTTTGTAAGTTATAAGGGTGTTCAAAAAACCAAGCGTTAACCCGTTTTGGGCTGGTTAAACAACAATACCCCTCAAAAGCTAAAAAATTCATGTTTTCCATGGATTTCTCTAAACGAGTCTCGTAGATTTTCAAAAAAAATTTGTCACTCCCAGGCTTTGGTGTGACAATAGAAGTTGCATGGACAAAATACTGCGGTGAGCATTTGTTAACCCTCCACAGGCTGCTAAAAGTCAAAGTTGTGAAAACATGGACTGTTTTTGGACGCTAACAGCACCCAATGGGTACGTCACAAAGAAAAGTGCCTTCTTTCATCGACCGCACAATCTTTACGGAAACATTTTTGTAAGTAGTAAGGGTATTGAAAAGTCGAAGTCTTAACCCATTTTGGACAGGCTAAAGAGAGAGACCACTTAAAATCTTGAAAATCCCATTTTCTGTGGATTTCTCTAAAAACATCCTGTAGGTTTTCAAGAAAAATTGACTACTCGCAGATCTTTGTGTGACATTACAAGTTGCATGGACAAAATATTCCGGTGAGCGTTTATTAACCCTCTACGTGCTGCCAAGTATCGTAATTTTGTTGAAATGGGCTGTTTTCGGACACGCACAGCACCCAACGTGTACCCGAGAAATAAACATAATCTGCTTTGTTGGAAGTGGAATTCACCGAGGACCATTTTTGTAAGTAATAAGGGTATTCAAAAAACCAAGCGTTCACCCCTTTTGTGGTTGTTAATAGTGATATCCATCAAAAGCTTGAAAATTTATATTTTCCCTGGATTTCTTTACAAACATCTGTAGGGTTTTCAAGAGAAAGTGGCCATTGATAGGTCTTGGGTGTCACATTACCAGTTGATTGGATAAATTATTCTGGTAAGCATTTATTAACCCTCCGGGGACTGCTAAATGTCAAACTTTTGAAAAAATAGTCTGTTTTTGGACCCCAACAACATCAAATGGGAATGCAACAGAGAAAGATAACTTCTTTTACCGGACGCAAAACTGACAGGGAAACATTTTTGTAAGTAGTAAGTGCATTCAAAAATCGAGGACTTAACCCATCTTTGACTAGTTAAGGAGATACACCCCTTAAACGTTTAAAATTCCAATTTTCTGTTGATGTCTCAAAAAAAAATTCAAGAAAAATTTACCATTCGCAGGTCTTGGAGTGACATTACAAGTTGCATGAACAAAATATTTCGGTAAGCATTTGTTAACCCTCTAGAGGCTGTCAAGCATAGACATTTGGAGAAAATGGGCTGTTCTTGGGCAAACATAACACCAAATGTGTACCTTCGAGATAAATATATCCTCCTCCATTGGAAGTGGAATTCACCAGCGATCATTTTTATAAGTAATGAAGGTATTCACAAAACCAAGCATCAACTTGTTCAGGGCTGGTTACAGAGCGATACCCCTCAAAAAGTTAAAAATTCTTGTTATCCGAGGATTTCTCTAAAAAGAATCTCGTAGATTTTCAAGAAAAAATGGCCATTCTGAGATCTTAGTGTGACATTACAAGTTGCATGTACAAAATATTCCTGTAAACATTTGTTAACCCTATGCAGGTTCTCAAACATCAAAATGTTGATAAAATGGGCTGTGTTTGCGTACCCACAGCACCCGAAGTTGAGAGGAGAGATCAAAATAAGAGGAAGTATTCACTGAGAAAATTATTTTTGGAAGTAATAAGAGTATTCAAAAAACAACACTTAACCTGTTTTGGGCTGGATAAACAATGATACCCATGAAAAGCTTAAAATTGATGTTCTCCCTGGATTTCTCTGAAAACATCTTGTAGATTTTAAAGAAAAAATGGCCGTTCGCAGTTCTTGGTGTTACATTACAAGTTGCATGAATAAATATTCCTGTTAGCACTTCTTAACCCTCTACAAGCTGCCAGACATCAATATTTTGGAAACATTTGAGATAAAATGGACCATTTTCAAATAGCCACAGCACTCAGTAAGTATGTGTCAAACAAACATAATATTTAGTCGGTATTTTGTCCGTATTGAAAATTTCTCACCCACATATACCTAAAAATGATTCAATGATACAACTGGACATATTTCTCTCATAAAACGTGAAAAGACACTTGATTTATTACATTTTAGGATTGCGCATGTATATTCTTAGAAGATTCTCTGTCTGTTATTAATCTTCGGCGTCAGTCTTTGATCTCGTTTGCGACGATCAGTGATCAGCACATTTTCGACAAGAGCCATCGAAATTGAAAATAAAAAAAATAATCAAATTTCACTAAAACCTTTTGCAGAATCGTGTTTTTCAGAAAACGCTTTCGCGATTGCGTGCGTCGTTTTCAAAATTCCGAGCAGTAATCACTAAATTATAAATATGTTGTTGTCAATAACAAAATTGAAAGCATGTCGGTCAAACTTGCATGACGTCAGAACTCGACTCGGGTGAAATGCTGCGGTGATGCAGTGAAAGGACGAGAGTAAGAAACGCTATATCGCAGTAGGCTTTAAACTGTCCACGGAATGGTCCTAAAATCATGTTTATATTTGAAGCTTTACTGCAAATAGGTTTCCCGTTGTTTCTTGTTGAAATGTTGTTTCCGTCAAGGCCAAGTACCATAGAAAATTTGGAATGCTGGGCAGTGGGATAGGACACCCGCCCCATGAACAACTGCCTCCTATTAAAATTGATTAGCGGGGACATCTGCCTCCCACCCCCTCCTGCTGTTTATTTTACCTAGGACACCTGCCCCCTGGTGTTTCTTTTACCTAGGACACGTGCCCCTGCTGTTTTTTCACCAAGTACACCTGCCCCCGTTTGTTTGCTAACGGGCCCCTCTCTATTGACCTTTCTATTTTAAGAAGCACCCGGGCCGACGGGGAGAGGGCGTGGTTGGAGCATGGCTAGATTTTGCTGTAAATTGGGGTTGAAGGAAGGTACCCCCAAATCTGGATCGAAAGTGGCGAAAATGACAAAAGGCTACTTCAGCGTATGGTAACGGTATAAACTACAGGCGATCTGGGCGATGTACAGACGAAGAATCATACCTTGGAGCCGGTTAGGCAATTTGGCACAAAAAACTCCGACTTTATGCTCAATCGCTGCCCTATAGGAGTCTACAGCAGTGCCCAAGTCCTTTCCAAACTGATAGAGTCGGGACGAGTAGTACTCTCACTTTCCACGCGATGCCTGGTGTTCTCCACACGGTCTGGACACACGCAACAGATGCCAAAATATTGGCCAGTGTGCGTAGAACAAGTTCTGAAAATTAGAAGTCGCTGCCTTCAGCGGTCTGGGCACGGTTCGTGTTTGTGAGAAGTGCAATTTTAATGTCTAATTGGCAAATTTTCGTTAATCGTTTCCCGCCAAAAAACCTACTCACCGCCGATTTCTTTTCACTTCAACTTCTGACGATTATCTAAGGTTTAAAGATAGTGTCAGGATATAAAGCTCCAGCCCTCCCCCCCCCCCCCCCCCCCGCACTTCCTCACCTTGGCGGCGTTCTGGGTCGAAAATGACAAGAGGCTACATTAACGTGTGACAACGGTATAAACTACAAGCAGTAAGGACGATATTGAGACAAACAATCATACCTTGGAGCCGGTTAGGCAATGTGGCACCGAAGCCTGGGACTTTATGCTCAATCGCAGCTCTACAGTCGTCTACAACACTGCCCAGGTCCATTCTAAACTGATAGAGTCGGGACGAATAGTACTCTCACATTCCAAGCGATGCGTGGTGTCTTCCACGCTGTCCGGACACTCTCCACAGATCCCAAAATATCGACCATGGTTCGTTGAACAAGTTCTGAAAATTTCAAGTCGCTGCCTACAGCGGTCTGGACAGGGTCCGAGTATGTCAGAAGTTCTATTTTAATGTCCAATATGCAAATCTTCGTCAATGTTTTCCTGCCTGCCAAAAACCCAATCACCGCCAATTTCTTTTGACTTTAACGATTCTCTTAGGTTTAAAGGTTGTTTTGGGATCCCTGTGTGGCGATCTTAAAGAAACAACTTCCATTTACAGCCAACTCTCCATCAATCACACACCATTGTAACATTTAGGTGGACTTACTCCAGGGAGGGGACACTGAAGGAGTCTGTGCCCATTCCCGACGTCTTTTTTCGAACTGGCTTGAAAAGGAAGGACCAAATTCAAACAATTACCTCCTCTCTTCAAAACTCTATATCTCAGCCAATTCTAGGCAGATTTCCATAAAATTTTCACTCCTTGTTCATGAATAGTTGCGGCATCACTTTCCATGAAGAGCGACACGAATTTTGCATTTCGTCACGTCGAATTCGAAAAGAGCGTATGCGCATGGATTTCTCTGAAAACATCTTGTAGATTTTAAAGAAAAAATGGCCATTCACAGGTCTTGATGTGACATTACAAGTTGCATGGAAAAATGTTCCTGTTAGTACCTGTTAACCCTCTACAAACTGACAGACATCAATATTTTGGATATATTCAAGTTAAAATAGATCATTTTCAAAGAGCCACAGCACACGATGGGTATGTGTCAAACAAACATAAATCCTTTTGTCGGTCATTAACTTGTCAGACGACGATATTGATATTAACCCTCTCCACCATTAATGATGGTTTTTAGCTAAACATTTTTTTTATCAAATTAAGTCATTTGAGACTACTATACCCACCTTTCTCATAACATCAATAAAGGACCTTCAGTGAGACAGCTAAAAACAATTCATCAGACACTGTGGGGTCATGAAAAATCATGGAATCTCATCGGAAAAAGCCATGATTCTCCAGAATCATAAACTCTATTTTTTTTTGTTTTTTGTTTTGTTTTTTTTTTTTGAGGGGGGGGGGGGGTAGGGGGAGTTGGGTTTTTTGTTTTGTTTTTTATTTGTTTTTTTATATTTGCTTTTTTTGTGTGGGGGGGGGGGGGGGGTATTGGAGTTTAAAAACAGTCAGGGTCACCCCGTGTTGGACAGTCTGACGAGTGGATGAATCCGGATTGACCGCGAAGAAAACCACCGAGCAGCGGCGAACAAGCGTCAGACTCCCCAATGTACTAACTCCGCACAAACAGGGTAAACATTGGTTGGAGGCCATCGACGTGAATGATCGACGTGCAGTATGCCTTAGGGCGCAGCACCACCGCGCCCCACGTGAGCAATCGGGTTGAAGAGCCTTGCCCAATGACACAATACAGTTACCCCCTGGCGAGGAGCGTACCTTGGACCTCTCGGTTTGAAGTCAAATGCCCTAACCATTGAGCCACCGCCCCCCCCCCCCCCCACTACCCACACACACGCCTAGTATCAGTATGTATGTATTAAAGTGGGTGCGCGTGATCTACCTTGCTCACAGTAAACCACTAATGTTAAAAGTGTGACATATAGGCCAATAAGGCCGGTTGCGTTATGTAACGAATCTAAATATACTGCACATGTCACATAAATAAAGATTACTACTACTACAACTACTACTATCAGTTACCTTTTGCTGAAATTAAACCTATTGTCATAAACTGTTTGGTATTCGTGAAATCCGTCCTTCTTACCTCTTAACACGCCCATCGTATCTTCATACTCACATAACGCGACAGAAAATGCATTTCAATCAGGGACGTGGCGACGGGGGGGGGGGGGGGAGGGGGGGGGGTCCCCAGCCGCTAATCCTGGCAAAAATTTCCTATAGTTGAAAATTCGGAGGGCAAGTCATGAGTAGTCGGAAATTCCATCTACCTGGATTTTAGAGCTTCTTTGGTGATGCTGATGTCTCCTTTACTCCCCAAAATACCAACTCGGTTTCAAATCGGCAAAAATTCAAACTGTTACTATTTACAACTACAGTGTGGGGGCACGGTGATGCTGTGTACTGAGGCGTACTGCACGTCGATGGTGCACCTGACTTCAGCCAATGCTAATCCTGCTTGTGTGGAGTTGATATGTTGGGGAGCTGACAGATGCTCGCCGTTGCTCGGTGGTTCTCTCCGGGTACTCCGGTTTCCTCCACCCGTAAAACTGTCGTGGTCATGATTTGCCATTGTGCAGAAATATGTGACCTTAAATACCAATAAATAAATAATATAAATACAACTACAGTGTAAGCAATATCGAGCGTCATAAGTATGCATGATATCAATCGGTATTAGATTTTTATAGTACGTTTACGTATCATAATAAAAGAAAATCCTCTAAATGCACTTCAAGAAAATCATATCATGTAAAATCGTTATCCTGAGTTAATTCCATCATTCACAGTTACAAAATGAAAAAACATCGAAAATTGATCATTCTTGCAAAAAATCTAATTCAATGTTAGGACAGTGTGCATTGCCCAAAGTTCTCAGCTTGAGCATTTGTTTAGCACATACAGTACGTGGAGAGTGGATTGTAACTAAATCACCCGCAGAGTGGAGTTATCACCCAAGCTATAACTTTTCAATATTTTGTACATATAGACAAAAAACACAAGCAATGTTTCAGCCAATGGACCTCCGGGTTTAACCCGGAGGTCCATTGGCTGAAACTTTGCTGGTGCTGGTTATGCTTTGCAACAAATTTGCAATTATTCCTCGGGTGAAATCTCCACTCTGCGGGTAAATTAGTGATGATACACTCTCCACGTACTGTATTCAATTCCCAGAATAATACAAAATAATAATAACCTGATAATTCTATCATAACTGTGTTGGCATTTCAGTTACTAGAATCAATTTTATGCCCCCTTTCATGGCTTCATTTTCAAACGTTTTCTCGGCAGTGAATTTCCAGCTAGGGGTAGGGACCAGGAGGGGGCTTTCCCCCTCCCGGTCCCTCCCTCTAGTTGGAAATTTACTACCCTACACCCCCCTCCCATCAAACCTCTATCCACGTCCCGGACTTCTATACACATGTAAACCACTATTTAGTGGTACAGCAAGTGAAAAAAGAATATCACTTTG